>JAWDJE010000005.1:18412500-18737500 GCA_035047345.1 Bradypodion ventrale
TGGGAGATGAAGGTTTGTGTATGTCTGTTTCATGGCTGAGATAAAATTAAAAAGAAGGGGTGTCTGACTCAGGTAGCTTGCCACTCTGTTCCAGCGTAGTGGCTCTCGGCTCTCCTGTTTGTGCTGTGATCAGTTACATGGTGCCTGTCAACAATTGTAAATGATCACCGACTAGACGAACCTGACAGATGCTTCCCCAGAGATTCATGAATTGTGCTTTATAGCAGGTGGATGCTCAGCAGCATCAAAGCCAAAGCATTGTAAACTGAAAAATTATAGCTTGGGGAAGAGGGACTGCAGGATGTGTGGGGGTTGAAGAAAGAACTGGATCAAGGCATTCTTTTTTTAAAAAAAAGTATTAGAAAGAAAGCCCAGCTAAATTATTGAGTAAAATAACTTACTCAGAATTTCTTGTTAAACCTGGATAAATGTACTTCCTGCATTGTACATGCCTTTGACATGGAATGTTTTGCTACTTCCTGCTCGTTGTTACAACTCATCCAGAAGAAAGAGTCTTGTGCAATCTATGTTGAAAAATCTTAGAGCCAGGTTGTGCGTTGTACCTAAGTCTTCTTCTTTCGTGTCCTGATCAACAATCCTGAGGCAAAAGCAAACCTGAGTCATGATTTCTCAGATATTTTATTTTGAGGAAAATTCAGATTTTTTTCTTTTTCTTAGTCTCCTCCTTCTTCCAGTCCAGAAAAACAAAATCACTCTAGACAACTTTATCCAAACTTTCTCCTTTTATTTTGTTTGGGACAACTACCAGTCCCCATTGAAGACCTAGTAAGGGAAGTAAAATGGTGGCTAGGCTGCCAACACTGTTGTTGGGCTGGTGGGTGGAAGAAAATTTAGGGAGGGAGGAGAAAGACATTGTATTAACACCAGTACTGATGGTGAAATCCACAAACACACCCCGAAACTGTTTGAGAATCTTTCCTCACTGTGGTAAAATTTGGTGAAATATTTGCCTCAACAATTCAAATTCCCTTCCAATGAGTTATATTACATCTTATTTTAAATCATTCACCCAACTTTCCAAACTTTACAAACACTGGCCAAAAAAATTTTTAGTTACTCCCACTGGCATAAAGAAACTAGTGCAAAATTTGACAGCAATTTACCTCATGTTAAAAAGTTAGCTTAGCCATTTGTCATTGTGCGATCTGGTATGTAAACAGAAGATGCTTACTGTAACTTCTCAACTCGTGGCAATCTACCACTAAGATTTACACTGACTGCATTATGCTGCTGTCAACATACAATAAGATTTTGGCTTCTGTTTTCCTTCTGAAGAGATCCTTGTAAGCTTCAGTTAATTTGAATGAGGTTAGCCAATTTCTGTGATCCTCTGATGTGTGGGATGTGGAATTACCTTTGGAATGACACTGAGTAATTAAATGCTTTCACACCAAGCTTCTGTACTCAAGAAAATCCTTTCACTAGATTAAATTTTATTTGCTTCAAGGAATTCATAGAAGACTTTGTTCCAGTACAATATGTAATAATTCCTCCCGCATTCACTGTTACTTTGTATATAACATACATTACCTTGCCTGTTTGTGTATATACATAAAAGATATGTATAAGAGAAGAGAAGGAGCATGTTTGCTTGTTTTTAAACTGCAGTTCCCAGAACATCCATAGATATTATGGCCAATGACATAGCTGACTGTGGGATTCTGGGCATTGCAATTCAAAATCCCCACCCCCATGTTTCCCAACTATTGGGTTGGGTGGAGGCTAAACCAGACCCAAGATGGCATTGAATAACCCAGATCCCATAACTGGATTGATCGGATGTAGCTGTACAACTAGGCATCATCCAAAAGTCTGTATGCTTGCTCACGGAAGTATAGATGATCTTCAGCACTCGGGGCAGCCTAAAAGACTTTGTCCTGCCTGTTGTGTATGTAACAGTATTACTTTAATGTATGAATGTAACCTGACAATGATTACAATGTAACCCAGCTGTTTAAGGAACGCGAGTAAGCTGCCCATAGAGGGCAGCTGCGAGCGTTCAGCTCACATGGTTCACATTCCCCAATCACCGGCAGCCGCGGGAACCTTTCCCGCACTAGGATCACCTGGAGAAGATGGGCATGACTCAGAATGACGTCACGCCGGTAGCAGCCAATGAGCTACCATGCAACAGTATTCAAATGTATTACTGCAGTATAAAATGAGCTGTACCTCCGCCATTACCACATGTTCATCCTGACCATCATGAAATAAACCTGTGTTTTAGCCCCCCACTGCGGCTCCTTCTTTGTCTTCCGTGCAAGACACTAAACTGCCTCAGACAATGAATGAAATGATGCTGTGCTTTCTTCAGCATTCTGCCATATGAAAAATACTTTTCTGGCTGAAAAGATACCTGCTGAACAAGTTTGTCTAATGCTTATTGCACTTCCTGGCAGTTTTTACTGCATTCTTGTTCCATAATGTTATTAGGCTTTTTTTAAGCCCAAGAGGTAAAGCTATGGGGATTGCCACTGTAATCCTCCCACACCAGCCAGCTAAGGCCAATACCTTACTTTGCTAAATGATAGAGCAAGTCCTTGCAACAGTCATCTCTGTTTAAACAGAATTTTGACATTCTATGGGCCATAGGTTCATTTGTGCGCTTCTGGGTTTTTTTAAAAAAAAATTATTGAAAAATCGAAACCTGATACATACACTGAAGAACAAGATACATAACGTATAATGCATACATAATTAGCTGTGACAGCTTACATAAATCGTTTACAACCATAAAATACAGACACATAATAATAATAATAATAATAATAATAATAATAATAATAATAATAATAATAATAATAATAAAACAGTTAATAAATCATTATATAAAATGATCATTAAACAATCACTAAAAACTAAACGATCACTAAACACCCTCATGATGGTTGCAGTGCCACTGGGACTAGGACGCATTACCTACTAGTTACTGAACCAGAAAAATAAGTGTTCAGGTGCTGGCATGTCTTCTCTTCTTTTAATCAACGTGTGGTCTAAGAAAGGCTTCCAGATATCGTGAAATTTCTTTTCTTTAGTGATGTCCTTTTTTACATTTAACTCTGAAGTGAGTTTATCATTAAGTGCAATCATTCACATCTGAACATAAGAACAGCCTTGCTGGAACAGGCCACAGCCCATCTAGTCCAGCATTCTGTGTCACACAGTGGCTCACCATTTGCTTCAGGGTATTCCCAGCAGGTGCCTTCACCTGCTTAGGATTCCCTGGAAATGGCATTGAGAGATATCCTGCCTATCTCTCCAATCCGGAGGTTGTCCTTAGGTATCCATAATTATAGCCATTGATACCCTTGTCCTCTATGAACTTGTCTAATCCTTTCTTAAAGCTGTCAAGACTGACAGCTGTCACCACGTCTTCTGGCAGGGAGTTCCATAGACCAGTGATCCTCTGGGTGATTATACCAATCCTCAATTTTTAATGGTGCCTCACTTTTCCAATTCTTAGCTATGCACAACGTTGCCATTGTCAATATAATTGTTATCAAGTCCTCTGTAAAAGCACATAGATTCAAATTATCTAACTCAAATAGTAACAGAATACCCACATCTAATTTGATATTTACACCAAGTATTTCTTCATTTTCTTTTTCAACTTGTATCCAAAATTGTTTCACTTTTTTTGCATTCCCACCACATGTGGAGGTAAGTTCCGATCTCTTCTTTGCATCTCCAATGTAAATTAGATTTTTTAAAGATCCATTTGATGCATACATACTGGTTAAATACCACCATTTGTGCTCTTAGTCTCTATTGTTTTACAGCATGTAAGAGTTTCTCTTAACTCCAAAACCAAATTTGTGTGAACCAGGAGAGCATCTTAGAAACACACAGCCTGAATCAGGAATAAAGGGCAGGTGTATTTCCTGAAGTTAACAAATTTTCTCTCAGACTGGGTTTCTGTAGAGATATGCATTTTAGCAATCGGTCTTGCAAATTCAGCCTGTATTTTCTTCCCAATGACCAATCATAAAACAATACACATTTAACTACAACATTTGCAGTTAAAGACAAGGAGGACAAAACCAGACATCTTTTAACACTGAAAAGACCATCAATTCTAAATCTGTTCTAAACATATTGGCTGAAATCCCGTTACTTAGCACAGGAAGTCACAACTTGAGAAGGCCCACTGAATCAATGGAACTTTTAGAGGACTTAGTCCAGTAAATCCCCATTGATTCAATGGACCTATTCCATTACGACTTAATATGCTAAGCAAGAAAATTTCAGCCAAAGATCATTTTAAGGAGAGAGGACAGAGAAGGGCAAAGAATTATCCTACCACATGACCTAAATTTCTTCAAGAAATTATAACTTGGGATAACAGACAAGAGGCCACAGAGGAGATAAGCATTGCTTCTTCTTGTCGAAATCGAAGCAACAAAGAAATCGATCCTGTAAGTAGCATCTACCTCTCACTGACTTCATGTTTCTCATTTTCTCAGGCCCAATTGATTAATAACATTAAGGCTACAGTGACCAAGAGCGGGGAAACAGATGTAGGACTAGAGGAGGGAGCCAACAAATGGAAAGGAAAAGCGATTGAATTCTGATGAGTGCTGCAATATCAACAGAATCAGATGTGCAAAACAGGAAGTCACAAAGGAAAAACATTGTTTGGCAGTATCCTGTCTCATCAGTTTCAAGTGCCCCACAGGATATGCACAACATTACAAGCCATTGAATGCTTCTGGAGCATTTCCCACTTTTCATTCCAAATTTCAAACAATCCTAGCTTAGGTAATTCTAAAGTATGAAAGTGTTGGCAGATCAATCGCATACTGCTCCAAAGCAGTTTACATTAACTCACCCTCTCTTTTTCTTTCTTTTAAAATCTTCTTCCCATACTGTCACCCCAATACTTTTTCTTAAAAATTTCAAAATGGTTTCAAAAAAACCAACAACTACATTTGACAACATCTTGGAATAACCCTGCCCTCCTCCCTAATCTGGGCAACTATCCTCTCACTCCCCAACCCAACAGTCTCTCAAAGCAGAAGGAAGAAAAAGGCAAGGGTGGGAGAAAGGTGAGGAAAGGGCAGATGAAATAAAAGGTGATAACCCTAGCTAAAATAGAGGACATACACCAAATTACAGATTTTACTTTCTTAGGATCAAAGATCACTGCAGATGGGGATTGCAGCCATGAAATAAAAAGGCGACTGATTCTTGGGAGACAAGCGATGAGAAACCTGGGGAACATAGTGAAAAGCAGAGACATTACATTGCAAACAAAAATTAGAATAGTCAAAGCAATGGTTTTCCCAGTAGTAATGTATGGATGTGAGAGCTGGACAATTAGGAAGGCTGAACGCAGAAGAATAGATGCCTTTGAAATGTGGTGTTGGAGGAGGGTTTTGAGAGTCCCCTGGACAGCGAAGAGAACAAATAGGTCAATCTTAGAAGAAATTAACAATGACTGCTCATTGGAAGGTCAAATAGTAAAGATGAAGCTAAAATACTTTGGACATCAAATGAGAAGGGAGGATTCACTTGAGAAAGCATTGATGTTGGGAAAGGTGGAGGGCAAAAGAAGAAGGGGGAGGCCAAGGATGAGATGGCTAGATGGTATTATAGACACAATGGGCACAGAGCTGGGAGGGCTGAAGGGGATGGTGGAGGACAGAGGCGCCTGGAGGAAAATGGTCCATGGGGTCGCAAAGGGTCGGAGTCGACTGTGCGACTGAACAACAAAAAAACAGCAATGCTGGTGGTTTAGTGGTTCAGATGCTGAACATGGCAATGGTCAGCAGGTAAGCAGTTTGCAACCCAAATGCCGCATGATGGAGTGAGCTCCCATCTCTGTCGCAGCTTCTGCCAACCTAGCAATTCGAAAGCAAGAAATTGCAAATAGATAAATTGGTACCACTTTGGTGGGAAGGTAAACAGTGTTCCGTGCACTACAGTGTCTAGGCATGCCTGCCACATGTCCATGGAAACATCTACAAACTCAGACAACGCTGGCTCTTCAGCTGTAAACAGAGATGAGCACTGAACCCTAGAGTTGGATACAACTGGCTTTCGAGCAAGGGTGACCTTTACCTTACAGCCTCATAGCACTTAGTATACTTTCTGGGCAATTCACAAGGTAATTAGTCTTTTGTCACCAATATGCTGGGTACTCATTTTACCAACCTCTGAAAGATGGAAGGCTAAACCAGTCTTAATCCCCATCAGGATCGAACTAACAACATCAACAGTTTGAGCTTCAGTACAGCAGTTTAACCATTGTGTCACCAGGACTCTTATACATTATTCTTGCCTCTTACCCATGCCTTTCTTCATCTACCAGTATGAACGAATTTAAAAACCATGGAAAAATCAGCCATTAGCAGATCAATAGCCCATGTAGTCTAGCATTTTTTTCTACATATTGGCAAAGTAAGACAAAGATTAAAAAAAAACCTGTCCTGCAACATACTCTGGTTTCTCTTTAGATCATATAATCTGTCCTGCAACTGATATGTGAAAGCATACTGATTGCCATTCTGGCGATAATGTATAGCCGTCATGACTTGTATTAGTGAGTGTTGATAGAGACAGTTCAAATCAATAGCATAGCTCCCGCTGTAACTGTGAAGATACCTTTTCCTCAGTGCAATGAGAAGATGTGGAGAATATTATTTATCCACATTTATACCCTGCCCTTTTGATGCAAGCACCACTCAGGCTTACAATATATAAACAATTAGCAATAATCACAACTCAGCTTAACCTCATTGGCTACAATACTGCCACTGTGGAAAGCTGTGGACATTGGTAAGATGTGGATATTGGTAAGGCAAGCATGAGGCAGTTCCATGAAGGCTAGTACCCTAAACTATCCTCAAAAGGCTTTGGGAGAAACCTTGAATATCATCAAAACATAGGAAAATTGTTTTTTTCTTTTTTACTATTTCTTTATGTATTTATTTATTAAACTTATATGCCACACCACCACCACACCACTACTCTGGATGGCTTACAAACAAGACAAATAGAGACAAGCAATGTAATAAAAAGATCAGCATAAATTCAAGCATAAGATCAGCACAGAAGTATAACAAAATTACAATCTGGACACAGAACATCACAGAGGGCAGCACTTATACCAGTGGATACAGGCTTTTGGCTATTACTCAGTTCACCAAGGGAAGACATTTCCAAATGCTTCTCTAAAAAGTAAAGCTGCTTGAAGATCTGAAGGGAAGGGGTCTGATGTATCTCCTATGGAAGAACATTCCACAGGGAAGGGGCTACTGGGGGAAATGCTTGATTTCTAGTTGATGACTAGTGAGCCTCACCCAAACTTAGTACAGTACCTGCAACTATAGATCCTGGAAGGATTGGATAAAAGAGGTAGTAGACCTTGAAAAGACACACTCCAACAGATAAGAAGAGTCTGGGACTACAGGTTTCCAGAGTTTCTCAGGAAGCTTTGCTACTCGTTGGGAAAATTATGGGTGAAGTAGTCCAAAAATTTAATTTCCCAGGATCTGAGTGTCATGTGCTTCCATTCTTCTGAGCACTTGTCTGGTAAATACAAGTGACAGTTGAAAATGGAAGAGAAAATGTAAAGTTATTAGCTGTACAGTCATTCATCTCTGGTCAGCCTGGACGAAGTGCACGTCTGTCCCAATTAAGCAGACTGAAGCTTTGACAGAACCTTTGAACTGCCTGAATTAACAACCATCCTCATAAATTAAAGTACCCATTAAGTTCCATAATCTCCAGGCTTCTGCAAATGTGATCAGCCATATGCAATATCACCGAGCAAGTTCCATCACGAAATTTTAAACAGCCTTGATTATTTTGCCCACCACCCTGTGTACAGCTCCCATTTGGCACTCGAAATGCTCATGTCAGGACAGAACATTTCTCTCTCCCCTACTCTCACTCCCCCCCCCCCGCCCTGTTCCCCCCCTCTCAATTTTTCAATTTAGGCTGACATCTGCTGGCCTAAGCTAATGGTTAGGCAAACAATCCTGAAGATAACCCCCATTTAATTTTTTCCTCCTCTTTTGTCATCCCTACAGTACTTAGAAACCGCAACCAAACCTCTTAATTATGGAGGAAATTCATGCAGAATAATAATTTAGAGGGAGTGGGGAACGCCTGGAAAGGAACAATGGGAGCAGATGAAAATTACTTGAACATAATACACTATATGCATTGCAAATACGATGTGGTAAGTTCTTAATACAAAGAGTCAATAGGAATAGCCCTATATTGGCCAATTAAACCTACCCAAGAAGGGTGCCATTTCATGGATGCACGCAGTGGATCATTATGGGAAGTCAGCATATACGCCCCCTCTTTTAACCTTAGTGTAGGACTGAGAGAAAGGGGTGTGGCCTTTGGGGCTAGAAATGACCTGTAGTGGTTTGATCTGACAGAAAGCAATTTAAAACAAAATACTTAACTTTCTTTCATTGGAGTGCATGGGATGCTTCCAGTAATTAGTGGTAGTCTAAACAGAGCAGAACTGTACTGCTGGTGACGGAAGGTTGACAGACAGGTTGCAAGGGAAAGCATAAGAAGGCATGCCAAACAAATCCTGTGCATAGCACGTCTAGATGAAAATGGATCAGTTTCACAGCAGCAAACTGAGTCCAAAATTCAGTACAATCCAGCCATTACTGGTTAAATTCCAAATCCCAAAAGCCAAAGAATGTGTTCTTGTAATACGTTACAAAACAAGATCAGTCTGAATATACTAGTGTTCTATGGAGTTTGAAAGCTTGCATATTTCTTTAATTTTTATAGTTTACTCTCATTAAAAGTATAGCCCACTGGCGGATTTTGGAATTTGGAATTTGTTTTGCATGCTATAAAATAGCAAGAGCAATTATACTTATATACCACTCCATTTTACCGATTTTAGAAGGATGGAAGGCTTGAGCCCATCAGGATCAAATTCAGATCATGAGTAGAGTTTTGTGATGTGATGGGAGGAGGGGTGCTTCTGGATGACTGGGGCCGTACAACTCCAGTGCAGAAATAATTGTTTTGGAGGTTATCAGGAGCATTAAAACATTGGTTTAAGCATGGGGAGATTGGTAGCTTCTCTGGGGCTTTCCAAAAAGTCCAGGGAGTCTTGTCCATCCTATGGTCACACATGGCCCTCCCTATGCCTATCATTGTCTTACAGCTTGGACATGTGAGTTGCTAAGTGAACTAGAATCAATGGAATGATTGAACAGAAAGGGTCTGGAAGCAGAGATTTGAAAGGGTCATAGATCAATACACTTTGGAAGTTTGAAGAGTCTTGCTAGACAAAGTTGCCTCCAAGTAACTAACTAGATACCTCTGGGAAACAGAGTTATAAAGGCAAATTAAGACGGTGATGATAACACTGTTTAGCAGTCATAAATAAGTGTGTATCATAGTGGGTTTTAAAAAAAAAAACAAAAAACAAAAAAGCAGACATTACTTGTGCAATGCCTAGATCATTTTCTTCTTCTTCCGTGTCTAGGCCAGCCAGATGTGAAACTGCCAAAATGAAGGTACCTTTCGATGAGCTCATTCTGCAGTTCCTTTTGCCTGGTCTAGTGTAAGTGTAATGGATACAACAAAGGCTAGATTCCTGTTTTATTTAACTCTACATGAAAAAGTAATTGTACAATTTTCAAACATTTCTGGTTATTTGTTACACACTCTACAGGCCACCCAATTGTGTTTAGCTCCAACCAGGGCATGGCTTGGTGTACAACATCAGACAACTGCAAACACAGCTCTATCTATTTCTGTAATTGCCCTTCCATGATTCCATAATAACAAAAAAAAAGGGTATGGACATAAAATCTCAAGGCACCTTAAAGCAGGGGTACTGTTATGTATGTTAACTGTGTTTTCTGACAGGAGCAGAATGTATCTTTTCTCATGCAAATAAGTGGATCGAAAATGTGCACACTCTGTTAGCCAGTGGGCTTGTTGTACTACTGTTACTGTTACTGTTTATAGTGTATATAAGTCCGAGTTTTGCACCATCCAAACTGTGTTCAAACCCCACTAATAAAGAGCTGAATTTTACTACTTCACTCATCTGCTTCTTCATTCCCTGAACACGAAAGGTACTCAATGATTTTCAGCCGTGTGCTGGACCATGACAGCTGAGTGGGCTGGACTGGTGGTTCCCTCACTGTAAACACTGACATAAGACATATCCATGGCTGTAGTAAACACATATACAATGGCCACGGACTCATTTACAGCTGTCGTAAACATGTTTACGATGGCCGTAAACAAGTCCGCAGCCGATTCTGGCGGTGGCAGATGGAGTGAGGTTGGGGGCGGATTATTTGGCACCGTCCGTGGGCCATAGGTTGAGAACCTCTGCCTTAAAGATTGTCGAATTTTATTTGGCTCAAACTTTCAAGAACAGTCTGCAACCCTTTTCATCAGATGGCAGCTCACTTTGTCAGATGGGCTGCAATCCAGAAAAACCTATGGCCCAGAATAAATTATGTTGATCTTTAAGATGTCATAGGATTTCTTCTTCAGAAGATTAATGTGTCACAGCAGATTATTCTATTTCATTTAATCTTCTCCATCTCTCAATATATTAGACACTGGTATTTGAATTGTTACTTTTGGTGACCACATCTCCAGAATTCCACAGCCACACGAGTGGCCAGGTATGCTGGCTATGGAAACTAGGAGTGTCCAGAAATGTAACTTTTCTAAGCTCTGCCATTTCCCCCCATTTTTCTCATCCAGTAAGATTTTCTATAGCTTTCTGAATTCTCAGGCCTGTTCCATGAGGCTATCTTAAGTGGCAGTGCCAGGGATTATACATGAGATTCTTTGTATTCAAGGTGTGTATTTTTCTGCTCAGCTGTGGTTGCCATAACAATAGTCCGTCGCCAAAAAATAAATGTAATACTTTCATGAACAAATGCCTTGTGACGTCCCCATAATTCCATGCTTGGTTAATTTTGAACAGGCCACTGAGCAGCACTTTGGAATGCAACAACATGCATAACAAATAGGACCTCTCTCAACAACCTCAGATTGCTTCTACATACAGCAGATGACAAATGCCTGAAAAAAGAAAATGATCTCCTTTCCTTTCACTTCCTAATTTCAAATATTGCTGAAAATAGTGTCCATGCAGCCTTCAGTCAGTCCATTCTATCTTTCTACTACCAGTCTACCATGCAGACGATACCACCTTAATGGCAGAAAGTGAGGAAGACCTAAATAATCTCTTGATTGGGTTGAAGGAGGAGAGTGCAAAAGCTGTCTTGAGACTCAATATCAAGAAAACCAAGATAATGGCAACAGGCCCAATCAGTCCCTGGAAAATAGATGGGGAAGAAGTAGAAGCAGTGACAGATTTTACTTTCTTAGGATCTAAGATCACTGCAGATGTTGATTGCAGCCATGAAATAAAAAGGCGACTAATTCTGGGGAGACAAGCTATGAGAAACCTGGGGAACATAGTAAAAAGCAAAGACATCACCTTGAAAACAAAAATGCGTATAGTCAAAGCAATGGTATTCCGGTAATGTATGGGTGTGAGAGCTGGACCATTAGGAAAGCTGAGTGCAGAAGATAGATGCCTTTGGAGGAGAGTTTTGAGAGTCCTCTGGACAGCGAGGAGAACAAACAGGTCAATCTTAGAAGAAGTTAACCCTGACTACTCATTGGAAGGTCAAATAGTAAAGATGAAGACGAAGTACTTTGGACATCAAATGACAAGGGAGGATTCACTTGAGAAGGCCTTGATGCTGGGAAAGGTGGAGGGCAAAAGAAGGGGGGCGGCCAAAGATGAGATGGCTAGATGGCATTGTAGACACAATGGGCACAGAGCTGGGCAGGCTGAGGAGGATGGTGGAGGACAGAGGTGCCTGGAGGACAATGGTGGAGGACAAGAGTCGGAATCGACTGTGCGACTGAACAACAACAAACCATGATGGATATTCATTCAGACCCTCTTACATGCTGCAAGAATAGGTGAAGGGACTATAGGGTGATGCTCTCTTCTCTCCTTGCAATGCTGATGTGTTTTCCAGGAGGATGCAGGAGTTCCATAGGCACCAGAAATGTGCACATAGCCCTATTGATATGACAAAAGATCTTGGTAGGCCCTCAAGGTGAACTGATTTGTAGTTTAGACTATAAATCCCAGAATTCCCCTGGAACATGTAGTCCAAAATCACAAATCTGTATACCGCTGATTGTCTCAATCTGACTTCATATGGAAGAGGTCTACATGTATATATCAGCATATTTATGGACCCCAAGATTACTTCATCTAAATGCATTGCTGATGGGGAGGCATAGGTAGTGAGATCATCAGAGCAGGGGTGGAGATGGAGAGAAGATTAGGACAATCACACACTTAGTTTTGGAATAGGGATTGCAATGGCTCAAGTGGTTAAGATGCTGAAATTGACAACTGGAAGGTCGGCAGGTCAGCCGTTCGAGATCCAAGTATTGCATGGCGAAATGAGTTCCCATCTCTGTCCCAGCTCCTGCCAACCTAGCAGTTCGAAGGCAAGAAATTGCAAGTAGATAAATAAGTACCACTACAGTGGCGAGGTAAATAGCATTCTGTGCACAGAAATGTCTGCAGACACAGATAGCCCTGGCTTCTTGGCTGTAAACATAAGCACTGAACCCTATAGTCAGATATGACTGGCTTTCAAGAAAGGGTGACCTTTTCCTTTACCAAGTCTACCTGGAAACAAAGGTGAAGAAAATGGAAACATAACAAATATAGGAGAGAAACAAAAGATATGATAAAAATGGTGGAGTATTCCAAAATATGATGCTTCTGAAGGAACTTCCAGCTGTTAAAACTGGCCTGGAACTGTAGCAGAAGTCTTTTTGTCTGTATGTTCCTTATGCAGAGAAAAGAGAGATACAGAAAACTTTTAGTCTCAATCTTGTTGCATTTTTCCAAATCCTACCTGTATATTCATACAAGTCTTTGTTTTTAGTTTCCTTTTGGAAATTTGTACACAATTTTGTGTGCATTTCTCAAGTGATATGCATTTTTGCACCGTAGTACCTCGCTTAAAGAGCATAATGCGTTCCATGGGGTTGCTCTTTAAGCAAGTTTGCTCTTTAAGCGAAACACCATTGTAAGTGACCAAATGTTACTTCTGACAGCGGGGATTGTGAACCCCGATTTAGTTGTTAAGCGTGTTTTTGGTTGGCTTTAGTTGTTAAGGCAACCATTCAGAGAAAATTCTGCTCTTGAAGCAAGTTAGTCTCTAAGCAAGGTGCTCTTTATGTGAGGTTTTACTGTATACATTAACTGAGGCATGCTTGTGCATTTTTCTCAGTTGTTTCCATTTCTAGCTGGTCACATTTTTAAAATGTGTGAATGTCATGGGGGCAGGGGCACCGGTGCGGCCGATGGGGTCTCACTTTGAGAATCCCCTTTCACAAGGCTTCCGACCTGCTCCCTCCCTTGTTCCCCAGATCTTCTCCATGTAACGTGGCCGAGCTGGGCCAGCTCCCAGCTTCTCTCTATGAGAGATCTGTGTGAGTCTGGGAATCCAGCCAAAAGCCTTCTCCTTATCTGCTTTGTGCTCCTGACTCCCTCATAAGCAGCACAGAAAGGCAGACAGCTGAGATGCCTTTTCAAAGATTTTATTCACCTACTTCTACACTTGAAACACATTTCTAATAAAATAAAAACACACACAATCAATCTAAGTAATAAGAGAATGGGGCTTCTGAGTCCATCATAGGTTCTAGATGGGCATCTTGTGACCAGAGTGACAAAGTTTCACCACTCAAAGATGTTCCGAACGTCTCCCACTGTCCCTCTTCTCCCTTTCCTCCGATTCCTCCTCCCTAGAGGTAACTTCTTATAGGTTCTCCTGGATAACCATGGTAACCAATGTGTGTCAATTGTGTGATTGACAGTTCACCCAGCACCTCCAATAAGGTGCCCCTCCCGTTTCATGGGAAAGTGATTTTAGCTGACCACCGCAAGAACAGCTAAATCCTGCTGACACTGAGTATTGGATCTTGTTGGCTAGTCTGAGAACAGTCTGCATGTGCAGAGTGTAACAGACAAACTACTGGACATGTTGATAAGAGGCAGAACATGGGTTCTGCCTAACATGTAAGTAAATATGTACATTTGGCAAGCTCTGCAAATTCACATTCCTGTGGTTTGCAGGCTTACAGGGCACAGACTGATTTCCCAGGCCCCCCTTCCTCCAGGGTTCTTCAGCTTGCCTTTGCTTAGGCAAGCCTGGACATGTCTGAAAACTGGGCAAAGCCCTTAACTGAGCTGGTATCCATGGGTCTTTATAGGAAACCCACTTATTTTAGATGTAAAGTCTATACTGTCAGACCTTTATGGGGAGGTCTGCTCTTAGGAACTAGGTGACATTAATGCTGTTAGAATCCCCCATGTGAGGCTTCATGAGATATGAAATGACCGCCTTCTAAATAAAGGAACAGGCCCTTGTGAATATCATGACAGTGAATACTTTTCATATCCCTGAAATGTACTGCTAATGTTACAGATATGTCAGTTTCTGAATCAAGAAATACCTCTTGCAATAAAAGTATCAGGAGGAGTGAAATATGTATGTGTTGTTTGTGATGTATGGCAACCCTATGAATTAATGAGGTCCAAAAGGTTCTGTCATCATGTCTGGCAAACTCATGGCTGTGGCTTCTTTGATTTATTTATTTACTAGCATAGTTTGCCCGGCGGTGCCGGGCTTTTTAAAATTGTGTTGGATAGTTAAGGGTTGGGTTGTTGTTGTTTTTTGAACAATTGTTGGTGGGCTATTTTGTTTTTTGTCTGATAGTGGTTTTTTCCTTTAAAAATGATAATGCTTCCATTTTTGTAATAATTTTTTTTGTGTTTTTTTGTTCATAGTACAGGAATATTAACTTTATTTATTTTTGAACTTTTTAAAACATTTTTCAAATGTAACTTGGTTAATTTTTCTATTTACTAAGAATAACTGTTTTTTTTTTAAAATATAACTATTTAACTTTAACTTTAGTTTTTAAATTTTTGAAATAATTGTTGTTGTTGTTTTGGCCGTTCCTTGGTTATGTTGAATCTGCAATATAAGGATATTTAGTGTTAGTTACAGTTTTTAAATTGTTTTATTTTTCGTTAAATATTAATTACATTTTTGTTTTGTTTTTCCGTTTTCTTTGCTTTTTATCTGTTGTATAAATATGCAATTTTTAAAAACTTTATATGGATATTTTTTGTTTTTGATTATTTTGGTTACCTTCATTGATCTTGTGGGGTCCATTTTCCTTGTCATCTTGGTTTTGTTGTTTTGGTAGAACTGTGGAAAGAGATTTCTTGGTCAAGTGTTTTTTTTTGTGTGTGTATGTTTTATTGTCATTTTTTTTTGTAATAATACTTGTTCTTACCTTTTGGTTTTCTTTTTTTTTTTTTTAATTTTTAAAATTTTATTTCTTGATACACATCCAATAATTAAAAAACAAGAGATAACACACAGAACAATATAAGAAAATAAAAGACAAAATACACAATAATATAAATAAACAGAGAAGGAGAAAAAAAAGAAACAGAACAAAATATCACCACGTGCTATATACAATGCTACGGAGACAGAATTTCCCCTTTTATCTATTATCTTCTCAAAAATGCAATGTAATCCGGCACCGGCAGTTGCCCATGACCATTAATCAAGGTATAATCTATCAAACATTTCCAAATTTCCTGAAATTTGCTTTCTTTAATTAACCCTTTTCTTAAATTTAACTCCCAGGTGAGCTTATCATTCAGCGCAGTATTCCACAACTCCTTATACCAATCCTCTATTTTTGGGGTAACATCACATTTCCAATATCGCGCTATACACTGTCTAGCACTGGATAACATAATTGCTAATAATTCCCTTTTTTGTTGCTCTACCACCTCCACATCTGTTAACAAAATTAAAATTACATCCAATTTCATTCTTACATCTAGAATTCTCCCAATTTCGTGTTCCACCTTCAACCAGAATGACTTCGTCTCTTTACACCCCCACCACATATGCTCATATGTTCCAATTTCCCCCTTACACCTCCAACAAAATTTCGACTTTGTATTGTCAATTTGATATAGTCGTACCGGAGTCAAGTACCACTTCCACAATAATTTGTAATTGTGCTCTTTTATTCTTACAGACAAAGACCTCATTATTCTCCTTTTCCATTTAGCATTCCACTGCTCGTCTGTAATTATGATATTCAAATCTAGCTCCCATGTTTCTTTTAAAGCTTTCTGATGCTGATCTGAGTCATCTAAAACCTTATATATTTTGCTTACTAACCCCTTAACTTTTACCTGCCCACTTTTTAGACTAAGTACCAACTCTTCAAATTTCGTCCGCTCCCTATCCAAGCTCATTTCATCTAAATATCTTTTATTCCAACTATCAATAGACATCAATTGAAGCCAATTCAATTTAAGTTGTCTACCTATATCTAACTTTCTTTCCTTGTCTCTACATGCTGTTATCCAATCCTTTAATAGAGTTATATTATTCTTATTCAATACTTCTTCTAAGCTCCTATCCATTCTCAGTGGGAATGATTTCATATCACTCAGGCCTAATATTGGGGACAACCCTGGTGCCAATTTATTTTTCAATAATGTCCAAGTTTTTAAAAGAGCTTTTAACAATTTATTTGTAGCATTAGTTTTTGCTTTCCCTTTGCCCAAAAACATTAATATTTCTTCACCCAGTTTCTCTCGCAATTCAATTTTTCCCCAAATCGTTTCTTCTTTCACTAAAATTTTACAAATATTCTTCAATTGAAATGCCCAATAATAATTTTTAATATTTGGAATTCCTAACCCGCCCTTTTTTTGTGATGAATACCATAAAAACTTTGGTATCCTGGCCCTTTTTCCACCGTTACAAAAATTATTTAATATAGTTTGAAAAACCTTTAATTCCTTCTCTTTCATATATATTTGCAGGGTATCAAATAAGAAATTTAATTTGGGTAAAAGCTTCATTTTACATAGCGAAACGCGTCCAAACCACGACAAATTTAGCTTCTTATACCGTAAAATCATTTCTTTTAATTCTTTTTCCAATTTATCATAATTTAACCTTTTTAAATCATCGTATTTATTTGAAATGTTTATCCCCAGGTATTTTATATTATCTCTAATTTGTATTTTAAATTTAGCCTTTAAACTTTCTTGTATGTCCAAATCCACATTAAAAAGAATTGCTTCTGACTTATCCCAGTTTACCTTAAGTCCCGTCACCCTTTGAAATTCCTCTAAATGCCCATATATCTTCCCTAGTGCATTCTGTGGATTTTTTATTGTTATTAGGGTGTCATCAGCATATTGGCTAATTTTTATACCTTCAATTCCAATTAATTCCTTGTCTTCCCTTATTACATTAGCTAACAATTCCATGGCCATTATAAATAAAGATGCCGACAATGGATCTCCTTGCCTTGTGCCCGCTTCCAATTTAATCTCCCCTGTTAATTCCTCATTTAATTTAACCCTAGCCGAGCCTTGCTGATACAACTGCTCAATTACCCCACAAAATTTTTGTCCGAATCCATATTTCTTTATAATTTCCTTTATAGTTATCCATTGGATCGAGTCAAAAGCTTTGAATATATCCAGGGAGAAGAAACCCACGTGCTCCTCTTGTTCCTGAGCAATAATTGTCAAGTCAACCATCCTTCTCGTCAAATCCGACATATACCGATCCCTCATAAATCCCACTTGATCCTTATTAATGTATTTGCCACTAAAATTATTCAATCTATTAGCTAAAATTGCCGTAAAAATTTTTGCGTCCTGATTCATCAGGGAAATCGGTCTATAGGATTCAATTTTTTCCAGATTTTTCCCTACCTTTGGAATTAAAATTATAATTGTACTATACCACGATTTAGGAACTCTCCCTCCCTCCAAAATATAATTAAAAATCCTTTCCATTTTTGGTAACAGCATCTCTTTAAATTCTTTATAAAACTCCACCGACAAACCATCCTCGCCTGGAGCCTTGCCTATCCTTAACCTTTTTATGACCTCCTTTATTTCCTTTTGTGTTATCTTTTCATCCATGTAACTCCTATGCTCCAAGCTTAAATTTATTCTTGACCACTTATCTAAATATCGCTCTAATTCATCCTTATTTACGTCCTTCCTCGAATACAATTCCTGATAAAAAGCCTTGACAATTTGAATTTTATCTACTAACTTATTACACCTTCTGCCATACTTATCTATCAAAACTGAAATTCCTCTTTTATCTTTCTTTTCTTCAGCGGCTCTAGCTAATAGCTTAGAATTTTTATTACTGTACTCGAAGTAATCTCTTTTCAAATAAATTAAATTCTTCTTTACCTTTTCAACATCTTTTTCAATAAATTCTCTTTTTAATTTTTGCATTTTATCGAATATGGCCCTATCTCCCGTTCTTGCATGAATATCCTGCAACTTCTTTATTTCGTCCTCTAACTCTTTTTCCTTTTCCTTATTTTGCCTATTATTAATACAAGAGAGCCTAATGCTTTCTCCCCTGAATATTGCCTTCATGGTATCCCATAATATTCCATCATTTACATCCTTTGTATCATTAATTTCCCAGCACTCTTCCCATCTTTTTATTATCGTTTCCTTACTCTTTTGATCTCTATATAACCTTGTATCATAGCTCCATGTACCCCTTTTTTGTTTGTCATCACTTAGTTTAAATTCTGTAATTATTTTAGCGTGATCAGATTCCTTAATCATACCAATTTCAATATTTTCAACCTTATCTATCATACTTTCTGAAGCCAAAACATAGTCAATTCGTGAATAAGAATTGTGCACGTGCGAAAAAAATGTATATCCCCGTTCTGAGCCTCTAATTTTCCTCCAAACATCCTGTAATCCTGTTATTTTTAACCACCTATCCATCACCCTATTAGTACATGTACGCTTAGCCACATTTGTAGTATCCAAACCTGATCTGATCAAATTAAAATCTCCAACCATTATTAACTTGGACACCCTTTCTGATTCTATACTTTGATACACCTTATCTAAAAATTCCTCCTGTTTTTCGTTTGGCGCGTATACATTAACAAAGGTTATATCCTCATTATTAATAAATCCCCTTGTTATAAGAAATCTCCCTTCTGGATCTACAACTGTCTTTACTTTTGTAAATCCTAACTTTTTTGATATTAATATGGCAACCCCTCTTGCCTTAGACGTACCCAATGCCTTCTCATAATATTCTATCCCCTTTATATACAATTTATTTACATCCTCACTTTTTTGATGCGTTTCTTGTAAGCATATCACATCTGGCCTATCTTTCCTAATTACCGCTTCCAGACGTTTCCTCTTAATAATACTGCCCGTGCCTTTCACATTCCATGATAACACCCTAATCGATTTCATAATTCTTTATTATTTTTCGCTTGCTACAATTCCATCTCCTACAAGCATGTGCTAATCCAACCCACAAAACATAAGCAAACAGCTGAACACAAAACATAAAACAATAAATCATCACCCTCCCCGCCATTTCGAAACGAAAAAGAAAAACACCCCTGCCAAACAAGGGGGGAGGGGGGAGGGGAGACAACACTCACAAACCAAACCACCACTTCTCCTGCCTAATTACCCATTCTAAATACTATTTAATTTTTCATGCCACCATTTCCACATGAGGATTCTATCATCGCTTTATATTGTGCCTTACAGTTACTTCAATTGCAATTTTTACACCGTTATATCATTCCACACTACCTAGTTCATCCTGGCTAGACAACGCAACCCTCATATCCTTCATCCGCTCTTCCTCTTCCCTGTCATATGTTGTATAAACCCCTGCTATTATCAGCTCCTCTTTAAGATCTTCCCATTCCTTGGAGTTTCGGTCGATTATCTTTGCCTCTGCAAGTATGTCTAAGACATATGACCCATCCCTCAACACGTATGATTTTCCAGATACTATGAATTTTAGCTTTTTTAAGGCAAGCCAAAAATAAACAATTCCTTTTTCCCTCAACTTCCTGGTTACTGGTTTGATTTGTGTTCTCCATGTTCTCTCGCCAATAGAAATATCATTATAGATCTCTATACTATTCCCTTCCATTTTCAATATACTTGACCCAGATTTCCTGATATGTCGCATTAACATCACCTTCAAACCTTCACTAGCAAACCTCAATAGCACATTTCTGTCTGCTGCATTATGTTTCTTAGACCCTAATCTATGCACACTTAATACATCCTCAGCCTCGAACTTCCTATCCATACCTAAATCATTTAACCAACTCATTATTCTGGCCTTCAGCTGATCAGGGCGGGCCTCAGAAACATGCCTAATTATAATATTTCTTTTTCTAGATTGGTCTTCAAGTAACTCCAGTCTCACTTCATGATCATCCACTTTTACTTCTCTCCCTTTAGCTTTTTCCTGCACCTCTTGGACATGTCTCTTTACATTTTCAACCTCCTTTGAAATTGAACCCATTCCTTCTTTTACATCATTCACCTCTTCCATTATCTTGGCAATTTCAACTTTAGCTGATTCCATCAAACCTGTCACCACTGACAGCATTTTTTGCTGAAAAGCCTCAAAACTCTCTTGCTGCAGTTTAATAAATTCTTGATTATCCCTCGCTCGCTGCTCTTCTAAATTTTGGAACTTGGTCTGAAGATACTTCTCAAGACTATCTAATCTCATTTCGATAGAGCCTCTACATTCATTCACATCAGGGCAATCCCCTTCCACACTTTCCTCTACATCTCCTTCTATTACTTTCTTTTTTATAGCTCCCCGAGCATTGGCCTCTTTAAATTCAATTTGCTGATCTTCTTGATTCATATCTAACTGTTGTAATTGCTGTTTCTCTTGTACTTTCTTCTTTGCTGCCATGCCTGCTCTAAGCCTATCCTGCTCCTCAGCTTCCAAAATTTCGTCCTTTAAGGACTTTCTTCGTTCCTCACCACCTGCTCTTACTAATCTACCTGTTCTTAGCCAAATTGGATCTATTTCTATCTCTTCTCTCTGCTGCTTTCTTTTTTCTTTTCGACTCATTCACTCTATTCTAAAATAGTCCTAACCAGGTCTATACAACTTTATCCACACTTTTAGCCAATACCCTATACAATTATCTCCTTATGCCCTAATACATAAACAACCATAGCTTACAATCCCTTTTATAATTAACTTCAACCACTATGGACTTTCAAGTTAATCCAGCTCATTACTCTACACAAGGCATGTATACAAAACACAGATCTTGAAGAAAGGAAAAAAAAATTGTTCCTATAGTCCAACCAGTTGAGCAGTACACAGCTGCACTTGATGATAAAGCAACTCCAGGGCTAGCCTTGATTTTATCACTGTCCTTGGCACAGCAGCTGTGAAAACTAATTTTCTTTTTTTCTTCACTTTCTCTCTTCTTTCTGCCGCAGTCAAAATCACAGTCACAAATTGCCCTCCACCACCTAAGCACCAGCTCTATTTTACACCCCCACAATGGTCCAATGATCAGGGCTCATGGAAGGACCCTGCCCGACAATCAATCAAACAGAATATCCTCTGCCCTTCCAGCACACCACTTGTAAAACAAGTTCAACACAATCCAAGTCCAAGTTCCAAGGATAGAAGAAATAACAGCTCCTTAAAGACTTCCACACTTTCAGCCGACGTTCAGTAGTATTTCAGGGGACGCACATCCAACCAATGCACTGGTCAACACGGGCTGCCCAGACTCCTGCTCCGGATTAGGGCCCTTTGGGATCAATTGGGACTCACTTCCGCACCCCCCAATTGACTCCCCTCAGACCCCTATCCCCACAGAGTAACGACTCCTTCTCCGCCCGACACAACCAGAGCACTCTCCTGACCACTTTGCGTTCCAGCGTCCCCAAACTCCAGCGGCGCCGAGACTTCAGCTGCCCACAAAAGCGCTTCTCCTTGCCGAGATCTCCCTCCTAAACTCCGTCCTCTGTTCTCCGGCAGCGCCACTCCAGCCGAGACCAAAATCGCTATTTCCTTCCACCCTGGAACTCTGCACGCGAGATCGTGCTCGACTCTCCTCCTCTCTCCTCTGCTCCACTCCGCCACTCGAGTCTCCTCCAAGCACTGCCGAACCCCAGATTTTGCCAAAATTCACTTCTGTCGAACACAGCTATTGCCAGCTCCCAAGGAAGTGCTTCTCTTTGCTGTCACCTCTGCTCATAAACTCCATTCTCCAGCAGCACCACTAACTCAGCTCTCGGCACTTGAGAAACAGCTGCAACAGTTTTACTCTTTTCCGTTGTCCTCCAGGCTCCAAATACCTCCAATTACAATCTATCAACTTCACATTCCTTCCAGAAACATTTTCCTTCAAAAATGTAACAGTTTAGCATTATATATCCACATTTGTGGCTCCCCTTTCCAGGCAGTGGTGAGAGAAACGATGTGCTCAGTCTGCCATGATGCTCCTCCCCCCCTTTTGGTTTTCTTAATGGTACTTTAGTCATGCTGATGTAATTGTCCAGTAGTTCCAATGGTGTTTCCATTCTGTATTTGTTGGTTGGATTCATCAGCCACAGTAGTTGTGTTTTTATTATTTTGTCTACTGTGATATTTTGGGTGTGTAGTTTTCTTTGGTTGTAGTATTGTTCATTGGTGTCAATTGCTGGGTTTTCCAATGGTTTGTTACTTGGTCTTGTATTGTCCTGTCCTGATTTGTTGTTAATTTTTTCTATTTTTTCTCATTTTCCTGGATTTTTTCTATTTTGGTGTCTGTGTTTGTTTCTGTTTGTGTCGATTTGTCTTTGTTCCAATTTCGGTCTGTTTGTGTTGCTTTGTCTTTTTGTAGGCCAATTTGAATTCCCTGATCTGTGGTCTGTTGTTTTATTGGTTTAGTGTCCATTGTGTTATGTTTCCATGGCAAAATGTCTGGAATTTTTTGATCTTTTTGGGGTATCCAGGTCCACACATTTTTTGGTGAATCACTTTTCATTTTAAAGTCATGAATTGGTGAACTTTGTTGTGGTGGCTTTTCCTTTCTTCTTACAACTTGTATTTCTTGTTTTTGGGTAGGTTTCTCATTTTCATAAATTTTTGGTTTTTCTGTCATTGTTGTATTGTTTACCTCAGTTGTTTTCTCTCTCTTTGTTTGCCAATCAATTATCTGTTTTTGTGGGTTATTTTTTTAAAAATGTCAATTTCTTCCTGTGTGGTATTTTTGTTTGGTTTTGCATTTTGATTTGGTTCTTTTAGTTGTCGTAGTGTTTCCTTCCTTTGAACTATTTGAGTATTTATGTTGTCCCAAGTTTGGTATTTTGTTGGTGTCATTTGTTTTTGGTTAATTTTGTCTATTATTTCTTTTATTTTATTTTTTGAATCTTCTGTTAGGTCTGTGTATTTGTCATTTATATTATTTTTGTTTATTTCTTGTGACTTTTCTTCTTCCTCATCATCATACTCTTCTTCCTCATTGCTACTATATTCTTGGATTGAAAGTACTGTGTAGGCTGCAGTTTTCATTTCCTCAATCTCTATTATTTTTTTAACCTGTCCATTTTGGTAGAGAGTTAGTTTACTGGCTTTAATGGCACCCTCATTATTATTATGTTTAGATTCAACATCCCCCATAATACATTCATTTTCTTTCTCTATTTTGTTTTTAAATTCTTTCTTGCCTGCAATTTCTGTTGTTTCTTCCATAATTTTCACCTCTCCTCCGATGTTTGGTCAATATTATTTTGATGATTAATTGTTGAGCTTGCAGTTTTGGCAATGCTTTCCCTTTATTCTAATTTTCAGTACTTGTTATCCTTTACGCTTTGGCTCTAACCACAGACGTTCTCGAAAGCTCGTTCTCTGTCTTTAATATGTGGTTTTTTTAAGGTTCTCGTTATCGCGTTGTTTGGCATGAGTTTTTCCCCCGCGTTGCTTTGTATGGTTTCATGAGTGCACGGAGGCTTGGACGGGGCTAGTGGGGCCTGGTAATGGCGGGTGGAGGGTGCTTTCTTTGCTTTCTTCTCCACGGGCCATTCTGGCTGGCCCATGGGGAAGAAGGGCAGTGGCAGCTGAGTTTTTTTTACTTTTATTTTTCTTGCGCCGGCTTGCCCATCGAAATGACGGGCAGCGGCGGTGGGGGGCTTTCTTTTTTCTCTCCACGGGCCATGTTGGCTAATGGCGCGCAGGACACTGGGGCTTGTAGTTTTGGCTGTGCATGTTTGCTTACTGCAGCGGTTTTTCCCTTGCGGCTTTTTTTATTGGCCGCGGCGCATTTCCGAACGTTTCTTTTGCCGCGCCACTCAGGCTGATTGGCTCTGGCGCGGCGCCAGGAACGTTGGGAATTGAAGTTCCCTTTTTTTTTGTTTGCGACTGGAGGGCTCCTGCCCCCGGGTCGAAAATTTCAACCCAACAGTTACCTGCGAACCGGGTTCGGGAGAGTGAACGGAGGCCCATTACGGGCTAGTGGGGCCTGGTGCAACATCCTTTGTCACATTCCAACGGTTAATGCACCATTTTATAGGTATAGATCTGAGTCCACAGGCACTGAAATTTAAAACCAATAAAAATTTAAAAAACCACTTATCATCTAAAAATATATGCATACATAAATGACATGTTTACATATTCACACTCTACTTTTCCAGTATTCAGCAGTTTGAATAGCCTTTTCATTTGCTTGAAACAAATCCTTTATATTGCAGGTTTCAGCCAAATTGCTGCAGATTAGCAGGTGTTCAAAGTCTTGTCTCTCACTACATTCACATCGTTCACCATTGTCAGTGTGATCCCACCTTTTTAGATTTTTATATCATGTCACCACAGTTCTTAGCATATTCAGTGTCTTCCAGATCCCATACTGGAGACGGAAACCTGCTGTTGGCTTCTTTTTTTATCACCCATAACTCTCCAGATGATATTATTTCCCATTATTCAGTTGGACAAATGTCAGCTATAGATGGAATTGGTGCCTTACTTCAACCTTGATGGAGGATGTTGAAGTCCAAACATTGGATGCCAAGAGTCTGTTTCTTGGTTTTTCTTCTCAACATCTTCTTCTACTTGTCTTCTAACATCTAGAGGTGCTATACTCATGAGTGAGAAGACTTTTATTTATTTATTTATTTTATTCAATTTGTATAGCCGCCCCAATCAACGTGCGACTCTGGGCAGCGAACATAAAATCCCCAAAGTTTAAACTATAGAAACCCTTAAAATTCCTAAAAACACTGGAAAAGTACCTCCCACCCACTGATTAGCAGGCATCCTTGCCACTCCCGGAAGTGGTTCTGGACGCACATGTGCATTGGTGGGTGTGTCCCCCATCCACTTCCAGGAGTGGTGAGGGCGTTGAAGGCTGGATGAATTGGCATCAGGGGCCTGATACAGCCCACAGGCCATAGTTTGGGCACCCCTGTTCTAGCCCACAAAGCCTTTCAGATATTCCTCAATGCTTCCCAGAAAAACAATTTTTTAAAAAAGTTGATATCTGCTGCTATAATTTGTCAAATGTACAGTAAGGCAGCTAACCAAGCCTATTTGTTAGAGTAAATTTAGGCGTGGAAACCTTCAGTTAACCATTTCCTCCCAGGTGTTGCCCTAGCAATTCTCTTCTTTAAACTTTGATTATTGATTGCAAAGGATTAAGCCTTTTGTTATTTAAAAAACTAAGTGTTAATTGTTAATTAAGAAGCTTAAGTCTGGAGGGCTATTAATCACCAGAGAATCACAAACCTGCTGCTATTGCTGCTGGCCCTGTTAAAGTAAGTGTAAATAAATGCTTAAAGAAAGCATTTATTTCTACTTATAATTCCACCTAATGAATTATTCATGAATTAGCCGGAAGGGAAAATTCTAATTCCATAGAATGAATAATAATTTATGCAGTGGGAGGGAGTTTTAGATCTGAGAAAAAAATATGTATTTGTTAAGTCCTAAAATATTGGAATGTACATTATTTTGGCCACAGCTTTTTCTACTTTGGTCAGGAGTCAGCAAACCTGGCTCTCCAGATGTTCTTGAACTTCAGTTCCCAGAAGCCCTGATCAGCAGGCTTACTGACTTGGGCTTCTGGTAACTGAAGTCCAGGAACACCTGGAGAACCATGTTTGCTGACCCCTGACCAAAGTCACTTTATACATTATACCACACTGATTTTCACTCCCACTGGCTCTCAATATTAGCTATTGTGTCAGGATCTGCAGTGGCTCAAGTGGTTAAAACGCTGACTGGAAGACGGCAAGTCAGCAGTTTGATACCCGAGTACTGCATGACGGAATGAGCTCCTGTTTCTGTCCCAGCTCCTGCCAACCTAGCAGTTCGAAAGCAAGAAATTGAAAGTAGATAAATAGGGACCACTTTGGTGGGAAGGTAAACAGCATTCTGTGCACTCTGGTGTCTAGGCATGCCTGCCACATGTCCATGGAAACGTCTGCAGATGCAAACAGCACTGGCTCTTCGGCTATAAACAGAGGTGAGCACTGTACCCTAGAGTCAAATACGACTGGCTTTTGAGCAAGGCTGACTTTTATCTTTACCAGGATCTGAGGCATCTCTGGTATTTGCAGGTTAAGTTCTCCAGAGGTCACTTTGATGTTCTCAGGATTGGACCCCCAGCCTGGAGGGCAGCTGTAGTGCTTGCAGGGCTGGACTCTCACCCTACTGCACCTGCTAGGCCTTTGAAAATTTCCTACCTTGTTGCTTGTTCCTGTTTCCAAAGACTTTCTGTCATGTTCCTGGAGACTTTTATTGTCCCTCACCTGGATCTTTGCTCATTGAACCCCATCCTTGACCTGCACCAGCCCCTGAAGGTACTCTGCCTCACCTCCTCTCTCAGTCACTGGACTTCTAGCTCACTTGGACTATGCTTGTCTGGACTAATCCTGTATCCTCCTCTATTTGGACTTTGACTCTGATATGGTTACTGTTTGGTCTGGTTGCCCTGGGTCCTGGTGCTTACGTGACACCACCCACACCTCAGATGCTGAAATAGTAAGGATATTTTCTATGATCCAATTCACTGCCTTGATTTTTATTCATAGGTTATATATACACTACACTGTATTGATATCTTGGCTTTCCTGCAATGAACTCAATGTATGAAAAGGTCAGCACTGCTTTCACAGTACAGTCACCCCAAAACCCCACACAGTCACCGCTCAGAGATAAACATGAATCCTTTGTTCTTCTCAGCTTGCCCCACTTAACTTTATTGTGCTGCTTAAAATCGATCCATCCTCTCACATTCTCTGCCAAGATTATCATATGCTGAATGTCAACAATACTAGATATCAAATGTCAGCTCTACAGTAGCAAAAGTAGACTGCCAAAATGTCATGTACTGACTATGTCAACTATTGGATTCCATATGTCAAATATCAAATATTGAAATTTCAAATGTTGGGCAAACAGACCACACCAGAATCTACACAGTAATAATTTCCAGAGAATCTTCGAGCTGGTTGTAGGATCTATATTTATTCCAGCCTTACAAGAATTGTATGAAAAGTTTATGGGGTGTAGAATTTGATTTGCAGACATATTTTTTGAAAATGAATTTTTAGACAATATGATGAGCTGCGTCAAAGGACTTCTGTAAATAGATGCCCCTGAAGGAGCGAGCTCCAGTCCATGAAAGCTTATGCCAAAAAATTTTTTTACAAGCCAGTGTTTTTGCTACAGACTGGTTTGTCTGCTATACAGATGAAACTTGGAAATTAGAATATCGTGCAAATGTTCATTCATTTCACTTAAAAGGTGAAACAAATATACTGTATGAGATAGACTCACTACATGCAAAGCGAGAAATATCATGCCTTAATTCGTTATAATTGTGATGATCATGGTGTACAGTGTACATGAGATTATGTGATGATTATGTGGTGCATGAGACTGGGGGGTTGGGGTTTTCATAAACTATAAGCCATAAGCATCAAATATTATAACAAAGTAAGGCTTGAACTATCTCGCTTTGCATGTAATGAGTCTATCTCATATATTTGTTTCACCTTTTAAGTTGCATTACTGAACTGAATGAACATTTGGACGATATTCTAATTTTCTGAGTTTAACCTGTACAACATCCCTGTTTAGAGCTGCTGAATGTAAAATCAGGATAGTCATGATGATGTTCCACTTCCAGAAGAAGAACAAAAAGTATAAGGAGAAGTTCTTTAAGGTGCCATAAGACTACTCAGGGGACTGCAGTGGCTTAGTGGTTAAGACGCTGAACTTGATGACTAAAAGATCAGCTGGTCAGCAGTTTGAGACCCAAGTGCTGCCCGATGGAGTGAGCTCCCATCGTCTGTCCCAGATACTGCCAATTTAGCTGTTCAAAAGCAAGCAACTGCAAGTAGATAAACAGGGACCACTTCTGTGGGAAGGTAAACATCGTTCTGTGCACTCCGGTGTTTAGTCATGCCTGCCACATGTCCATGGAAACTTCTGCAGACACAGACAGCTCAGGCTCTTTGGCTATAAACAGAGATGAGCACTGAACCCTAGAGTCAGATATGACGGGCTTTCGAGCAATGGCAGCCTTACCTTTACGGCTATTCATGATTTCATAAGGAAAGCCACCACATTGAATTACAAGAACTTAGTCAGGGCTGTAGCCAGGATTCTAGATTTGTGGGGAGGGGGAGTCAGGAGGAGCAACAATGTCACTCACACATATATAACATTGGCATCCTGGGGTGGGATGGAAGAGCAAACTGTTAACTCAGGAGTTTTTTTTTTTTTTGGGGGGGGGGGGGGGGCTAGCCCCCCTCTGGCTATGGCCCTGAACTTAGCAGGGCCTTTTGAGATGATAACATTTTGGAAATCTCTCATTCATAAGGCTACCATAAATTGGAGACGACTTGAGGGCAGATAACAACAACAAAGACTTCACAACATTGTTTCTTTCATTATTCTTATCAGCACATTACCCAATTTAATATTATTAATGTATTAAATTATTAAGATGATTATACTATTTTGAGTGCATTCAGGCTGCATTCACTTGTCTCTTGCTATACCCAGTTTATCCTTCAGAGTAAGTATTTAAAACCTGAGTAAGAACCCCAGTTAACTTAATTTGGGAACTACCAGCTTTCCCCCCCCCCCCCCCCAAAAAAAAAAAAAAAGGTTCATGCTTATTGCTCCGTAGAGTTGTTACACTCATGGGGTGACTGAAACTGCCATCATCTTGGCAAATGTACTTCAACCTGTGCATTAAGCCCTCCATTTGCTGGCCAATTGCAGGCATATGTGGTTCAGGAGCAGCAGGTCCCCAGGAAGGAAATGACCTGAGATGGGGGGAAGAAAGGAGAGAAATTTCCAATTAAAAGCTCCTGCCTGCAACAGCTGCCTTTCTTTCTAAAGCTTCACAACTTAGGGAGAGAGGAACAGTGGGGTTTTCCTTTTGCAGTTATGGACATCACACAGCTCTTTCGACTTCGAGGCATTTATAGGCCCTGCCGTCTTTTAGGAATGACACCTCGAACAATTATAAAGCCTTGTGCTCAGGTAGACCTTTTCTTCTATAAATATCAATACAATTTTCTCTCAGGCGCATAGAATGAGACAGCATTTCATTCTCCTTCGCTACTCTGAGCTCCAGAGTTCTGCTGAATTTTCAGTAGAAAGAGAACTACACTTCCTTTCCTCAGGCTTTAAGAGCTTTCAGGTTTAAAGTATTATTTTCTGGTCTTCTCTCTCCCCTTCCCCCGATTCACGCAAACATTTAATTTACAAAACTGACACATTAGCTCTGGTGGCTGCGAGAATAAATGAATAACACTGTACATTCGTTTACTATACAACGGCAACATTTTTTTCCCAAAGATTGTTTTTAATTGAAACCATTCATCATTTTGAATGTGGAACGTATTCATTAGGAAGCAGTGTCTTTGAAAGGGATGGAAGATCACCAGTAATAGGAAATGAAGGGCCGCCTCACTTGGTTACTTCTTCCAACATGGAGATTAATACACATGACGGGAATGGGTGTATAATGTAATGCTTTAACTGCTCCTTAAGTATATCTGTTTTGCTCTGGATGCACACATCAGGAAAGCCTGTAGGAGCAAACAGTGCAGATGAACCAAATTTAGGGAGTTATTGATACCAAAGAACAAGGTGGGGAATTTGTGGATGCAACAGCATGAAAGCTGCTTGCATATGAATGACCTCAACGTTGCCTTAATTATATGTGCTAAATCAATTGTCAGTTGCCACTAGAGAAAGCCTATTTAATCAATGGGGCTTAAATATTGACTTATCAAAGTACCATTATTCAATGGGTCTGCTGTAGTTGAATGTGTTTAGTGTAACACAATGGACAAAGTGACCGTCTAGGACTCAGGAGACCTGGGAACTGTGACTTTGAGTAGCTTTCCTGCCTTGGCTTCAGTCCATTGAAAATGACCATGTAAAACTGACCAAAGCTATAGCCAGAAGGTAATTGAAAACTGCCTAACTACCAAAACAGACAGTCAAACTAGGGATGCATCTCACTCTTTACTGCTGATGCTGACTGGCAGCAGTTCTTAAAGATAGAAAGAAATTAATTTTGTTTGCATTCTAACACAAATTCACCAGAATCTCCTAACTTATACCCCACTTGCAACATCAATACATCAATATCTAGATTTTTCTGAAGTTTGTGGTGCAAGTTGCAAATAAATGTTTGTGAAGAAGAAAAAGAGACAAATGTTCAGCCTTATGAGTTTGCTAACCATACTGTTGTGTATTGAATATATTTGTAACGACACGAATGAATGGATGTAACAATCTGTAATAGTAACACTGTAACCTTCTGTATGAGGACGCGAGCTAGTGGCCACCGGGGGCAGTAGCGAGCGCCCAGCTCACATGGTACACATTCCTCAAATTCCTTCAGATTCCCACGCTCACCTCACCTGGACAAGAAAGGCGTGACCAAGGATGACGTCACTTGGACAGTAGCCAATGCCCTGTCGAAGAGCCATATTCAATTGTATAGCCACCGCATAAAAGGAGCTGTTTGTCCACCATTACCACATGTTCATACTGTACTCCATGCAATAAAGATGTGCTAGGCTAGCATACAGCCGTTTCCATTGTCTTGATTCCCAAACACAAAATTGGCAACGAAGGTGGGATCATGGATTCCCACGGGGACAAGACACGTTCACACCAACTGGTGTTCGAAGTGACCCACCCCGAGCAATGGGACTGGTTCGAGATGCACTTCAAGAGTACAGTAGCGGTTGCCGGCATCACCGACGTGGGAAAGAAGAGAGGTCTTCTCATCACGATGCTCAGTTTCCACGCAGTGCAAGCGCTGATGGACCTGGTGGCACCACGAGAGGTGGAACAGGTTTCGGTAACCGAACTGCTGGCGACTCTGAGAAACCACTTCAAGCCCAAGGTATCCTTCTTCTCTGCCAGGGCTGCGTTCGCGAGGAGGGACCAAAAGCCGGGTGAGTCCGTATCCGAGTATGAGGCGGCTCTCCGTTTGGCGGCAACCCCATGCGAATGGCGGGAAATTCTAGACATGGCCCTGAGGGACAGGATGCTCTGTGGGACGAGAGATGGGGAAACCCAGAGGAAGCTCATGACCCGAGGCCACGACCTCACCTTCAAAGAGGTACTACAAGAGGCCCTAGCTGCTGAGTCCACAAGGGCCGGGTACAAGCTTCTCAAAGCAAAGCCACCACAAGTAGAGACAGCGGCATCCGCAGTCCAGGCGACTTGGAGGGCGCCCCCTGCCCCGCGCTCGCCCACATCCTCAGAGGCCTCTGCCACCCCAGGCTCCAGTGAAGATGAGGGAGTCCGGAAAGTCAGAAAGGGTCTGAGCGAGAAGAAGGGGAAAGGGGGCCGGCGCTGCGATGGCTGCGGAGCGTCCCACGAGCGGAGCAAGTGCCCATTCAGGAAGGCTGAGTGCCACAACTGCGGACGGAAGGGCCACATCGCCAGGGTCTGCAAGCAACGGCGGGACAATAGCAAACGCCCCACGAGAAGACGGGATGGCGTCGGCAGAGTCTACGATGTGACCATGTGTACCGAAGAGTACATGAGGAAGACGACTTGGCCATCCACAGCGTGCCTCTAGAGCAACCACGAAGGGCAACAGTGCCAAACAAGGGGGGGAGGCACAAGCTCAAACCCGTATCCTTTAGAGACGCCAGTTTTCCCCAGCCCTTTCAAAGAGTGGAATGAGTTTGCCCCTGTTGCCCCGGAGTTAGATTTTGAGTTACCAAACCGGGGGTGGGTGGGTGGTCTTTCGGAGTGTTCCCCCACCCGTCCAAGCGAAGAGCGGGGTTTTTCTTTAGTCCCTAATGCCCCCGGTTTGTCCACATCCGCATCAGAAAACCATCCTCCCCCTTCTCCTACCCAAACCAAAGCTGCAAGTCCGCAGCGAGTCACTAACGAGTCATCCTCTCCAATTGCAGGACAAGAGCCAGGAGGACACAGACGAGGGGGCACGGCCGAGTCAAGCATAACGGCCGCACACCCAAAATGCACATGCGGAAAACCAGTTTGGTTGAGGGACTTTGTCCCATCTTAGGGGGGAGGGATGTTGTGTATTGAATATATTTGTAACCACACGAATGAGTGGATGTAACAATCTGTAATAGTAACACTGTAACCTTCTGTATGAGGATGCGAGCTAGTGGCCACCGGGGGCAGTAGTGAGCGCCCAGCTCACATGGTACACATTCCTCAAATGCCTTCAGCTGCGCAGGAAAGATTCCCGCGCTCACCTCACCTGGACAAGAAAGGCATGACCAAGGATGATGTCACTTGGACAGTAGCCAATGCCCTGTCGAAGAGCCATATTCAATTGTATAGCCACCGCATAAAAGGAGCTGTTTGATAACCATTACCACATGTTCGTACTGTACTCCATGCAATAAAGATGTGCTAGGCTAGCATACAGCCGTTTCCATTGTCTTGATTCCCAAACACAAAACATACTAAAATTATTTTGAGCATATTGATTTGCCAAGAGGAACTAAAGTAATATCTTGGAATAGCATATCAGAGAGTAAACAAAACAAAAACGTTGTAGCACTTTAAAGACTATCTCCTGTAATTTAATATTAGCTTTCGTGGATCAAGTCCACTTTATCAGACATAGGAGTGAGACTTCGTGCTAACCAATCATTCTGCACCTCTGTACCTGATGTATATAAATTGATGCCGTGAAGTTTCACTCCTATGTCTGACCAAGAGGACTTGATCCACGAAAGCTAACACTAAAATACAGCAGTTAGTTTTTAATGTGCTACAACGGTTTTGCTTTGCTTTGTTTACTCTCTGAAATGCTTGAAACACAGACTAACATGGCTACTATTCCAAGAACTTACTTTAGTTTCTCTTGGCAACTCAATACAATCCATGTTAATATGTACCGTAATCTGTTTGGTTGCTGCTACCACTTTGTGTTTAATGAATATCTAGTGAGTAACTGGAGTAGAAATGTGTTGAAGTGATAGAAGACGACAATGAAAGTACAATGCAGATGGGCCAATCATAAAGAATAAAGCACAAATACCAGTTGAAATCCTGACAAATGCTAAAGCCATTCTGGAGTGGAGAGGCCTAGTTACTATTCAACCAAGCGATGAATGCAAATTGTGACTTCAAGGTCAGTAAATAAGAGCACTATGAAAAATATCTAGATGTAGTTCATCATGTTGACGAACAGCAAAGGTTCACTTACATCAGGGATTCTCAACCTGTGGCCCGTGGGCCGGATGTGGCCCATGGCACCATTTCATGTGGCCCCCCACTGCCTCCACCACACCAGAAAGTACCATATGGTGGAGGAAAGTTAGGCCCCCGAAGCGTGACCCGGGCCCTGGCTTAAAAAGGTTGAGAACTCCTGACTTACATGTTAGCCTATCACACTGTATACTAGACACAGAACACTGATGAACCATTCTGATGCATCCTAAATAAAATACATCAGGTTCACGATCTCTCATTTAAAATAATGTTCTCTTACAAAAGGGGCACTCAACAATAGGCGGAACATTTTAAAAAGCATTTCTCTCTCTCATTAGTTTACTTTGTTAACTCAAGTCAGTTCAATCAAAATAAAAGCAATAGGAGCTGCCCTGCTCCATGAGAAGATCAGTGGAACAAAAGACTTCAATTTTTCTTTGTTTTTTTGAACAAACAACTTTCAGTGAGCAACAGGAAAAAAAAATAAGAGAGAAATTTGATCCAATTAAATATGACATATGTTAAACCACCATTTCATGTTCCCACAAAAGTAGCCCAAGAAGAATTATCTTCTAGAACTCCACAAAGATATTCAAGTTAAAGGTTTGACCATTTTGCACAACAAGAAAACTGACCATTGGAATCACTGTGATGACTTCCTGAAGAAATTATCCTGATGGAAAACCTTGCATTTTGAAATTGCTGTTCCATCAGAGCCAGATTCATTTGGGTTGTAGACTTAAGTAAGCCCACCCAAACTCCAGTTTTAACTGATTACATCTCCTTACAGAACTCAAAGGCAACCAATCCATATAGTTCCACTTGTTCATATACATATACCTATTCTATGATCTATTTGTTTTGTTTTAGTCCAACCAAATGTTGAGACCTACCTCTAGTACACTCATATTTTTTTGAACACAGCTTTTTTAAAGGAAGCAATTCTAGTCAAGATTAAAATATGCTATCATCAGATTCTTTTTTATTTAAACTGACAGTTTTCTATTTTGATGGCTCGATACACAGCTTGTGATAGAAATCCATCTCAGAAATTACACTGAGGTAGTTAGATATAAATCACTTATATTCATTTATTTTGGTTACAATGGTAGATGGTAACTCAAAGAAAGTCCCAATGGGTCCAATGCACTAGGTCATTTGAAATGATTTCAATTGAAAGGGTCAGGAACAGGTTCTGAGGAAAAATTCTGCCTGAGACCTTGTGAAATCATTGCTAATTAGGGATGGAAAAGCAGTGTACCTGGACCCAACCAAGTTCATGAAAATTATATTTTGTCATGAGATCCTAGAATAATTGAGTTGGAAAGAGCCAATAAGGCCACTGAGCCCAACCCCTTGTTCAATAAAAGAATACAAACCAAACCAGATCTATCAGATGGCTGTCTAATTTTCTCTTGAATCCCTCCAGGGCTGAAGCACTCACCGCCTTGTGAGATAATTGGTTGCATTCTCATACTGCTCTAACAGTTAAGAAGTTTTTCCTGATATTCAGCCTATATTTGGCTTCCTTTAATTTCAGCCCATTATCCTGTCCTGTACTCTGGAATGATTAAGCACAGGCCCGGTCCCTCCTATTTGTGACTATCTTTCAAGTATTTGAAAAATGCTCCGTCTCCTTTTCTCAAGGCTCGACATGCTCAGTTCTTTTCATCTTTCCACACAGGGTTCATCCTTCTTGCCCTCCTCTGAACTTGTTCCAGTTTATTGGCATCCTTCTTAAAGTGCAGTGTCCAGAATATATGAAACACATCTTGCAAGCATCTGGAAAATTGACATTGTTTCAGAGAAATGAGGTGTGTGCAGTGATGTGAATGGTTAAACTGTGACTGACTGAAAAATAGCACCCTTGTTGATGGGACAGAGTTGTAACATTTAGGTGACATACACAGATAAATATGTGCATATTAGGAATAATGCATAAAAATGCATTTCAGTACAGAAAGAAACTCACAATCTGGTATGAAATAGGAATGGGAATAAAATGCGTGTGGGACTAGGAGAAATGCAATGCAGGTGAAACCAGTCAGAGTAGAAAATAATAGGCTAGTTGAACAAATCCATTGACCCTGAATAAATCAGCTCCTTATATTTGTCTGCTGGACTTCCATTTCCTAGTAAAAATGAGGCTACTATTCAATAGGTTTTCAATTGGTTGGAGCTATGAACTCAGCTATTTCACAAGGCTGTAACATGACCAAAAGTTACCATGCTTTGTTTGGTGTCTCGCAGTCTCGCAGGGAAGACAAAGAACGAGTCGCAATAAGGACTAACACAGGTTTATTCTTGGATGGCCAGGGTGAACATGTGGTAATGGCGGAGGTACATCACATTATATACAGTAACGAAACACATTTGAATCTGGTTGCACGGTGGCTAATTGGCTGCCACCGTTGGGGGCGTTGACTTGAGGCACGCCCCCCCTCTTCTGTAGTTCTTCATGCGGAGAAGTTCCCGCGGCTGTTCGTGATTTGGGGATTGAACCATGTGAGTATGAACGCTCGCATCCGCCCTCAATGGGCGGTTCGCTCGCGTTCCTTTAGCAGCTGTGATACATTGTGATATGGGGCTGGTTACATTCATTTACTTAAGCAACAGTGTCCTTGCATACACAACATCCCTCCCCCCTAGGATGGGACGAAGTCCCTTAACCATTGTGGCTTCCCGCACGTGCGCCTGGGGCGCGTGTCAGCTTGCCCTAACACAGGGGAGCCCGCGGCTCCTGGTCCCGCGCGGTCTTGTCCTGCAATGTAAGGTGGGGACTCGTTAGTGGTTCTGTGATGAGGCTGCGGTGACCTTGCCTGTGGGGACGGGAATGGAATGAACAGTTGGGAAGTGAACCCTTGCTTACCGCCTGCAGGGCCCGGGGACCCCCCTAGCACGAACTTCGGGACTGACGATGAGACCCTCGTGGACCCACTGTCTCCCGCTGCCTGTTCGGGGGTCTGGGGACTTGCGGCTGGCGAGATTCCGCTGGCTGCCTGTCTTTGCGGCGCTTGTCTCTTGGGGGCCGGGACTATGGTGTACTCTAGCATGCCCGCGTTGCGGGGACTGGAGGTACCAGGGGCTGAACTGAAACCCCTCTTCTCGCTAGGACGGGTGGGGGACCACTCCGCTAACTCCCCCTGGTACGAAAAATCATAGTCAAACTCGTGCTCCTGGTCATAGTCGGGGACAAACTGATTCCTCTCTTTAATTTCGCCCTCGTGCGCCTCCGTGTCTCCCCCTTGGGTAATGCGGGTGGGGGAGGACCCTAACGCTGATTTCCCCTCACTGGTGACCCTTCTTCGGAGCTGGTCGGCGTGCCGTCTCCACAGTAGCCCTGAGCTGGTCTCTACCCTGTAGGACACTGGTCCTGTCTGCTCGATGACCGACCCCGGTACCCACGCCGGCCCCGAGGCCGCGTAGTTCCTACAGTAAACCGGGTCCCCTGTGGCAAAGTTCTTGGAGTTCCCCCCCCCTAAATTAATATTTCTCCCCTCATCCTCCACCCTGGACGGATCCATCCGGTCAAACAGCGTTGCCGGGCGTCTCTTCATAAGCAGCTCGGCTGGGGAGAATCCTGAAGCTAAGGGGGTGGTCCTGTAGCTGATTAGGAACTGGCACAGGTGTAGGTTCAGGTCGCCGGGGCCCATGCGCCGCAGTGCGTCTTTCGTAGTGCGCACTTGGCGCTCTACCTGACCGTTTGTGGCGGGGTGGAATGGGGCAGCCGTGATGTGCCTGATTGCGTTCCTCTCCATGAAGGTTTGGAACTCGGTCGACATGAAGCAACTCGCATTGTCGCTCACGAGGACGTCTGGCAGGCCGAAGCACGCAAAGAGTTTACGCAACTGCTTTATGGTTGTCGCGGAGGAGGTGCTGCTCACGGGGATTACCTCCAACCACTTGGAGTAGGAGTCGACAACCAGTAGGAACGTTGCCCCACGGAAGGGCCCCGCGAAGTCGACATGGATACGGGACCACGGTCCGCGGGCCGTGTCCCACTCTCTATGGGGTAGCCGGGGCTCCTCGGGCCGGGAGCTCTGGCAGCTCTCGCACGTGCCCACTAGGCGCTCTATGTCCGCGTCTATCTGTGGCCACCAAAAAAAACTTCTAGCTAGGGCCTTGGACCGCACGATCCCTGGGTGGCTGGTGTGCAGTAGCTTCAGCACCCTTGCCCTTAACTTTTCTGGGATAACCACCCGCTGGCCCCAGAGTAGACAGCCCCTTTCCAGGGAAAGTTCTACCCTGCGCCTACAGAACGGCTTGAACGGTTCCTCTGGGGGAGTAGTGGGCCACCCTTTCCTCACCCATGAGCTAACTTGGGCTAGGATCTTGTCGGCCGCCGTGGCTTTGGCGAGGTCGGCCGGAACAATGGGGGGTGAGTCGAGGGACTCAATTAACATAACCTGGTGGTCCTGCTCTACCTCGCATGCCGGGTCCCCCATGCTGGGGAGGGGGGACCGGGACAGTGCGTCCGCGTGTGAGATCTCCTTACCTGGGCGGTAGACTAACTCGTACTGATAAGCGTTGAGGAATATGGCCCAACGCAACATCCTGGGGGACAGTATTTGGGGAGTGGGTTTGCCGGTAGTGAAGATTCCCAGAAGCGGCTTATGATCCGTCACTACCGTAAACTCGCGGCCGTATAGAAAATCATGGAATTTTTTGGTCCCTGCAATTATGGCCAGGGCCTCCCTATCCGTTTGGGCGTAGTTGCGCTCAGCCTTTGAAAGGGACCTAGAGTAATATGCCACCGGGGCCTCCCGCCCGCTCTCTAACACGTGGCACAGGACCGCCCCCACCCCCACCGGGGACGCATCACATACTAGTACTACTGGCTTCCTTGGGTCAAAATGTGTTAGGACCGCGTCTGAGGAGAGGAGTGATTTCAGTTCTCTGAAAGCTTTCTCTTGTTTGTCCCCCCACCGCCAAACCGCGTCCTTTTTTAGTAAGGCGTGCAGTGGCTCCGCAACCGATGCTTTCCTCGGCAGGAATGAATGATAAAAGTTAAGGAGCCCCAGGAACGACTGCAGCTCCGGCTTTGCGGTGGGGCGAGGGGCGTTCTGTACGGCCGCAACCTTGGACTCTGAGGGTCTGATCCCTTCTGGGGTTACTTTGAAGCCTAGGAACTCAACCTCCCTCGCAAAAAACACACACTTGTCCTTCCTTAGGCGAAGCCCCGCTTTCTCGAAAACCGAGAGAACCCCATCTAGTCTTTTCGCTAGTTCTACCTCGCTCCCCGCTGTTATCAGCACATCGTCGAAGTATGGTAGAACTCCTGGAAGCCCCTTTAAAAGGCGTTCCACGAGGGACTGAAAGATCCCGGGGGCCGAGTTCACGCCGAACTGAAGGCGCGTTACCTTAAATGCCCCCTTGTGCGTCACGATGGTCTGCGCAGCGGCAGCGGCTGGGGTCACTGAGAGTTGCTGGTAGGCTTGGGCCAGGTCTAACTTGGCAAAACACCTCCCCCCATGAAGTGTGGCCAGCAGGTGGCTGACCACGGGAACCGGGTATGCATTTGGCCGAATGGCCTTATTAATCGTACATTTATAGTCTGCACAAATCCTGACCTCCCCGTTTGATTTAAGGGCCGTTACAATCGGCGTCTCCCACTCGGCCGAATCAACTGGAACCAAAATCCCTTGCCCCACCAATTTGTCCAGTTCCGCCTCGATTTTGTCCTTGAGTGCGAAAGGCACCCTCCTTGGCTTAAGGCGGATGGGCTGGATTTCTGGGTCCAACTCGAATGAAACTGGGGGCCCCCTGTACGTACCGAGCCCCTTTTTGAAAACGTCCGGGTGTGCATTGCAAACGTCCTGCATTGGGTCAGTCTCAGTGGCGTGGATGCCGGACAGTTCTATTCCCAGGGGAGCAAACCACTGCGTTCCTAGGAGGCAACACTTCCCCCCCTTGAGGACCACTAGGGGCAGTCTTTCGGAGAAATTCTTGAACTTCACCTTGAACTTCCCCACCCCCAACACCGGGATCCCGTTTCCCTGAACGTCCCGCAAATGGGACCGCATGGCCCGCAGCTTGGGCCGAGCCTCTGGGGGAATGCGCATGTACTCCCTCTGGGACAGTATAGAGTAGGACGACCCTGAGTCTATTTCCATTTTTACGGGGCACCCCTGCAACTGTACCTCCACGTAGAATCGCCGGTGCTCCAGGGCCACGCGGCGTACGCCGTCCTCGCCGTGAACGGTGGAAACCTTCCTGGAACCGGCCGCCTTCCGCTGGTGGTGCTGGGGATGACTGGAGCCGCCTTTGTCCTCGGTTCGCCCGCGCCTGCATACTCGGGCGATGTGTCCCTTTCGACCGCAGTTGTGGCACTCAGCCTTGCAGAAAGGACACCTCGTGCGGTCGTGGGCCGCGCCACAGCCGTCGCAGCGGCGGTCTTGCCGCTCTCGGTGTTGCCGCCGCTCCCCACGCTTCCGTACCTTCTGGACGCCGTCGTCGTCGCTGGTGTAGGAATCTGCCGTTGCGGAGGAGTCGTCGGAGGTTTCTGGAGTGCCGGCGGGCGACTTCGGTGCCCGCCAGGCTGCCTTCGCCGGAGTCCGCCGGGCCGCTTGGACAGGGGACTTGGCCCGCTCGGACGTTGTGCCACGGGCCTTGAACACCTTGACCCCGCTCCTGGCCGCCTCAGCCGCCTGCGCCTCTCGCAACACCTCATTGAACGAGAGGTGCTCGTCGCGGGTCATGAGCTTCCGTTGTAGCTCCTCGTCCCGCAGGCCGCACAGCAGGCGGTCTCGCAGGGCCTGGTTCAGATCGTCCCACTTGCAGTGCACGGCCGCCAGCCTGAGGGCCGCTGCGTAGTCGGACACGGACTCGCCTGGGCGCTGGTCCCGCCGGTGGAACGCGACCCGGGCCGGAAAAATCGAGACTGGGGGCTGGAAGTGTGCCCTCAGCAGCTCCAGGAGTTGGTCGATCGGCACGGCTTCAACCTTCTTTGGCGCCACCAAGTTCATTAGGATGCGCAGCGTGGCCGGTCCCACCTGGGCCAGGAAATGGGAGCGTATCAACGCGTCGTCGTCGACGCCGGCTGCTTCCATTGCGTGCCGAAACTGGCACTCGTAGAGCTCCCACTGCTCAGGCTCGCTGACGTCGAACTGGTACGTCTTGACTCTGGGATTCGCCATCATCCCACCTTCGTCGCCAATTTGGTGTCTCGCAGGGAAGACAAAGAACGAGTCGCAATAAGGACTAACACAGGTTTATTCTTGGATGGCCAGGGTGAACATGTGGTAATGGCGGAGGTACATCACATTATATACAGTAACGAAACACATTTGAATCTGGTTGCACGGTGGCTCATTGGCTGCCACCGTTGGGGGCGTTGACTTGAGGCACGCCCCCCCTCTTCTGTAGTTCTTCATGCGGAGAAGTTCCCGCGGCTGTTCGTGATTTGGGGATTGAACCATGTGAGTATGAACGCTAGCATCCGCCCTCAATGGGCGGTTCGCTCGCGTTCCTTTAGCAGCTGTGATACATTGTGATATGGGGCTGGTTACATTCATTTACTTAAGCAACAGTGTCCTTGCATACACAACACTTTGGCAGAAACATTCATCCTATGGTCCCTGTTGCCATTGCTTGACAGCATCCGCTGAAAGGTTGGAAAACACCCTTGCTGCCCTGCAATTAGTTGATTAGATGGCCAATGCATGCCTGACTGAATGTAAATGAGAGATAAATATATGGGTCCATGAAGGTTGCTTAAGACTAGCTTTGGGGAAGATTACTTTTTGTTGCCTGTTTAACAGAGATACTCTGATGGCTCAACCATTTCAGTGTGCAACACCTTTACAATCACATCAGCTGTCTGAACTTAGGACAACCGCCCTTAGCATTCATGCAGCATTGTATAGTATAGAATCAGAATCAGCCCTGCTGTTTGGCAGAGTGAGCAATCCCAGACAGCAGGTTTGGGATGTTGTAAAAGGACAGCAAATTGAAAACTGGGAATTTTGTAGTTACGTGTTTAATTTTGCTGTCAACATCCTTACAACTGACATGAACAAAGAATAGAGAGGAAGCTCATCAGATCTGCAGATATAAAACGTAGTACTGTACTTAATAGCTTCTTAAAAGTAAAAAAACAACAACAGGACCAAGGGTTATCTTAACAGGATAGAGTAAAAATTAATATCAACAGAGATAAGTGTAGAGTTCTGCACTGAAGTGGGGAAAATGAGTTACTCGGGTGCAGATAACTAGATATTGGTAAATTTATGAAGTTCTTTGAGGAAAGGCTGAAAGAGTGTGGTAGGTTAGGCCTAGAGAAGAGAAATTGAATGTTAACTTGAAAGCCATCTTGAAATGGAACAAATTTGTGTTCTGATGCTACAAGAGATAAAAAGGTCCCAAATCAGTGGTTTCAAATGGCAAGAAAATGCAAGAAAGGGATTTAGGCTACATTAGAGTAAATTTCCAAAAGAAATTTGACAACAGAAGCTATTTGATAGTGGAACAGTAATGCACTCTCCTTTATTAGAATTTTTAATGGGAGACTCAATGGCTATTTGTTGGAGATAGAGGCAAAAGAGCCAATGAGATTTCCACACTGAGCTATAATAATATCTTTTGGTGTCTTAAAGATTACTAACAAGTGGTTTGAGTTAGTTTTCCTCCTTTTCTTCAGAAGCTTTCCTGGACCGTAGGCCACTTCTTCAACAATATCTGAAGAAAAGGGCTATGGTTCACAAAAGTTTGTACAATATATAGCTTCCTTTTCTTTAAGGTTCTACAGATTCCCTGTTGTTTGTACTGGTACATATTAGCACAAGTGCTATGTGGAAATTTCCACTGAGCAATGAAACGTTCTTAGGCCAACTTGCTGTCAGTCTGATCTACCTCCCAAGGTTGTTCTGCGGATAAAGCCAGAAGGAAGGGAGCAATCCTGAACTCCATGGAGCTAAGACAACAAATTAAGTGCGTGAGTGAGTGAGTGAGTAAGTAACAGAATCTAACAAAAGAAATTTTGAGAAGAAGGCAAGCAGCATGGGCAGCTTTTTACAGCATAAAGGATGTGCTTAGTGAAGCAAAAACGAGAAAATTGCGGGCTGAACTCACCAACACCACCATTCTGCCTGCTTTATTATATGGTAGTGAAACAGAAGCAGGAGGCTTCTGGTAATTGAAGTCCAAGAACACCTGGAGTGCCAAGGTTCACCATCACGGTTAGACCATCTGCATAGTTGTGGTGTTGACAGTGGCATGGAATGGTGATTATTACTGGCTTTTACAGGGCAGAATAAATTAGTTTTATGATCCAGGAAGCAGCCTATATTATTTCACCACTACCACCAGTATAAGAGAAGAACCCAAACTGTAATTAGACCACATATCATAATGGTTTATCGGCAGGGGTGGTGGTGTTGTCATTACATGCTGCATCTTTTTTTTTCTATGTTGCTTCTCTGCCCTGCCCCAACACTGTGTCTGAACACTTTGATCCATTCAGACAGATTAGTTTAGAAGTGCTTGCTACATGTGTCTCTTTCTAAACACATGGGTAAGAGCACTTTGTGCAGAGAAGCATGTCATGAAATCTCCTTGGCCCCCATCAGAAGTTCTTTTCCTTTTCATCCTCAAGGGATGTCCATCAGAGTTGTGCTTAGATGTTTGGAGCTGTTTGGTGCTTAGATGTCTCTCCTGACTTTTCCCCACTATGTTCCAATGAAGATGCCTTGGTTTGTGTGTTATCCAAATCTGAAGCGCTGATGAGAATGGCCAATTAGCTGAGATTGTTGAGGTCAACAACTCCGCTCGTGCCACAGCAGCGACCCAGTAGTTACAGATGCCAAAATGCCTGGAAATGCTTCAGAAACAAATATATCCCAGGCAGGATAAGTGTAATTTAGCCCAGCTTGTTGAGGCTGCATTTATGATCAAAGTGCACTAGAACATTGGCCTCTCTGTTTTCCCTCTTTAAGGCTCATGTACATTACACACACAGATCTGACATACACAAGAATAATTTCCTAGTTGCATCACTATTCTCATTTCTTGTTCAGCTCTAATGCGTCCTCTTATGCAGAAAAGGCACCGGCAACTAAGCTAGTACTCTGATTAATCATTTGCAGATGAAAGCTTTTTCTGTGTGACAACACGTGATCATTGTGTAAATATAGATAACCACTTTCCATGTGAAAATACTTCAAAGAATTCCCTTTTATATCACAGCCAACCAGTTATGGAGACTCAAAAGGCCCCTGCTTATGGGTTGTTTTATTCAAGGGGGCAATGCCCTACCCATGACCTCAGGGTCATATTTGAGAGGCACACCACCACCCCAATTTCTCCCTCAGGAGAGAACTCTGTACAGTATTCTATGTGGCCATGAGTCTTTTTTTAAAAACCAAATGCTCGTTTTAGTAGAAAACCCATGATTTGTTTTACTTCCAAACTAGTGTTAACCGATTTAACACTGAGGACCTTTAAAGCCCTTCATGGTAGTGGGCCAGGTTACTTAAGAGACTGCATTGCCCCAAGAGAGTCTGCCCACCCCACTAGGGCAGACCGGAGGGGCTCTCTCAGTGTTCCATTGGTTAGAGGGGCTCGCCTCTCTAGCACAAGGAGAAGGGCCTTCTCCGTGTCTGCCCCAACTCTGTGGAACCTCCTGCCAGCAGATATATGGCTACAGACAGAATTGCTGCCCTTTAGGAAAGGGCTGAAAACCTGGCTGGCAGCGCAAGCATGGGGGGCCGACGGGGTGCTGACTCCCACTCGTTGGCTCTGTTAGAATTATTGGTCCTTTTAATTGATGGGTGGGGAAGGGATGGTTGTTTTTAAATTCGGGTTGGTTTTAAATTGTTTCCTATGTCATTTTATTTTTATTTTTAGTAAAGTTTTTAAGGGGGTGTATATAGTATTTATGTGATGGTGCGCCATCCTGAGATGCCCTAGGGCAAGTGGGTGGGATATAAATCCAAAATAAATAAATAAATAAATAAAATGTGGCTCCCAGAGAGTCCTGTATTTATTTATTTAATTTTTATAATGCCCATCTGGAATATTTCCCACTCTGGGTGGTGTACAAACAATTAAATTAGCAAAAACAATATAGAATAAAAACCAAATAAATACCTGAGGGCAAGGAGGCACAAATCTACACAACTTGGCAAGGTAAAATATTTTTAAAAGCCTACTTGAAGAGGAGCCAAAATAATGGATCTTTAAAAGTTGGAACTTGGCTGCCATTCTTATGCCAATCACTATCTCTTAACCAAGACGACCACATAGTATTTCTGCAAAGTTGAAATGATATTCTGAGACAGACATATTGGGTTGGCCCGGTCCATGTCAGCTACACAGCATTGGTATCATGGAATCAATGGCTGAAATCCTGTTGGTGTACATTTATACTATGCAATTGACATCATCATACAGCAGGGGTGTCCAAACTATGGCCTGTGGGCTGATTCTGGCCCACAGCATCTAATAATCCAGCCAGTACCACTCCCGGAAGCAGAGGTTTAACATGCCTCCAGATGCCCAAAATGCTGCCGTTTATGACAGCTGAGGGTGCATTTATGCGTTTTGTGCATGCGTGGGCATGTTTTACTTCTGCTTCCAGTGGGAGGAATCATTTGACTGGCTTGCTCAACCACGTGACTGGCCCACAGCCCAAAAAGTTTGGCCAACCCTGTCATACAACAATTAAAATCTTCGAATTTTGAGACTTTGGAATGGGGAAGGGGACTTTTACTGTTGTAAATCGTTGATAGTGTTCCCACCAGGAAACTAGAAAGCATCAATAGGGAAACATCAGCAATTTCCCAACATGAAATTCCCCCTTTCCAGTGCTTTGAAAGCCCTCCGAATGGCTCCCTGGGGAGCCTCAAACTGGAACCAGGGTAGATTTACACCAACAGGATTACATCCAATGGGACTTGAGTTTATCAATGACTATCTTGCAACAACTATTCTGATTTTCACCCTCCATGCTCATGGGTCCTCCGTGCAGAAGAAGATGTACACAATCATGGATTTCAATGGGATAAAAGTGTGACTGACTGTGTTGAGTCCCTGCCCATAACAACAGTAAGATTTGATGTAATGCTATATAGCTGTGTTTTTTTCTAGGAGACTCTGAGTTCTATATTTTGGATTGTAAATATCAATGTAAATTGTTCTGATCTAAGACCCAAACTATTCTGAAGCATGAAATACAATTATGTTACAGTCTGCACTTCTCTGAATTTCACAATGGTATTTTCAGCTCATAAAAGCATATTAAAATGCATCTGAAAGTTCATGTTTTAGGATATAATAAGCTAGACATGCATTCTGTCCTTTTTTAAAAAATGTAATCTTCTGCATAGATGGTGATGCCAAGAGGTAGAATAGCTTGTCCATGGGCAGAATGAGGAATTTATAGAAAAGCTGCTTAAAAGTTATTAAAGCCGAAGATAATTTGCGAGACAATTATTGTACAAGCCCCCTGCTGCATAGCAACAGCAAGTGAGAAAAAGTAAAACCAAATACTGATGACCTAGTGGCCTTGCCTGCCCCAAAATGCCTTCGACTATTATGCTTTGGGTGGCTCTATTTGCATTTTTCATTTGCTTCCCATCAGGATTCCTGTAGAGATCAATAAACACATTACCTGTCAGGAAGAAACGTTCTACTAGATTCTAGTGTGGATGATATTATTATTTTCCTGCACAGAAAGAGAAGTAGGAAGAGCTTGTATGAAAAGAAGCATTGTGTTGGATATATATATATATATAAAAACTAATCAGGCTGTAGCTATGTTTGAATTCTTTAGGAAAGAAGATTTTATAAGGGTGAGGGTGTGAGAGTAATAACAAGCTTTCCGTATGAAGGAACACAAGTAAGTAGGTAGCTGTACTAAGCAACAATGAAGGTTTTGTGGAGGTCATTTTGTAAGCAAGTTCAGGGTTCAATCCCTGGAATTGTCTTGCTGACATATAGAGCCCACTCACAATGAAAAATAGGGCACATGTTTGCATTAAATGTGCATGCGCTAATTTATTGGCCTAGCTACAGATTTGGAAATAATTGCAAAATGTCAAACAGAAACACAATGCAGGATCCCACAGTGGGAGTTGTAACGTGTGCCTTGTTCAGCCCTTTCTCCTTGCAGCAACTGGCAGTAGAAAACCGTAAGTTAAACCTTCTTATGATTTCTAAAATCTTTAAATTAGACATGGACTGGATAACCCTTCAGTTAGACAACTTTCCTTTCCAAAGTTAGACATTGGGCATGGGCAGTGTGGTATTGTAGCCGGTTCTGACCGTGTTATGTATGCATATCAATGTACTGTAAAGCTATCAAGATAAAAATGTATCCATCACAATTACAATGCATCTCAGCTGAAAGGAACGCGAGCAAGCAACCCCTTGGGGCAGCTGCGAGCGTTCAGCCTCACATGGTTCACATTGCTCAATCACGGACAGCCGCGGGAAATGCCTCCGCATTCAGCAGAATGAAGATACTCGCATTCAGCAGAATGAAGATACTCGCATTCAGCAGGAAGAAGATACAACTGCGAGAGTAAGGCGTGCCTGGGCGAGGCCACGCCGACAGTAGCCAATGAGCTACCGTGCTGCAAGATTCAAATGTATAGTCCTCAGTATATAATGAGATGTACCACCACCATTACCCCCATGCTCCACCGGAACATCATGCAATAAACCTGTGTTAAGCCAACCCTTCGGCTGTTCTGTTGTCTTTGGTCCCATACAGTAAACTGGCGACGAAGGTGGGATATGGCTGCCCACGGGACCAAGACATGCGCCGGCTACGAGATCAGGAAGCCGGGAGACTTGGAGCTGTTTGAGATAGACTTCAATGGAGTGCTGGTGGAGCTCGAAGTCTCAGATGAGGACAAGAAGAGGGCCATCTTCGTCCGCATGCTCGGACACGAGACCAAGAGGACCTTGGTGGACCTGATCGCGCCGAGGAGGGTGAGCGACTTCAAAGCCAAAGAGCTCCTGGCGGTGTTGCGCACCCACCTCCGGCCCGCGATAGCGATGTTCCCCGCTCGGAGCGCATTCTGGAGGCGAGTCCAGGCGCCCGGGGAATCGGTCGCTGAGTTCGCCGCGGCCCTGCGGTTGGCCGCTGGCCCATGCAAATGGGAGACCCCAGAAGTCACCCTCCGAGACTGCCTGCTCTGCGGCCTGAGGGACACCGAGACTCAGCGCGCGCTGATGAGACAGGAGCCGCCTCCCACGTGGCAGCAAGTCCTCGACACGGCACAGGCCGCGGAAGCCACGACGGCCGGGGTGCAAGAGCTCCAGGACTGGCGCCCGAAACCCGCCAAGGCAGAGAGCTCGGTGCGCGCGGCACGGCGAGTTTCGAACTCGTCCGCGGAGAGTGGCGACGACGAGGACGTCCGGAGGGTCCAGAAGGAGGGCCGGCGCTGCGACGGCTGCGGAGCCGCCCACGCCCGCGCCAAATGCCCGTTCCGCAAGGCCGAGTGCCACAACTGCGGCCGGCGCAGGCACATCGCCAAAGTCTGCCGGAAACGGCGCGAGGCCAAGAGGAGTTCCCCAGACCGCTCGGCGAGGCAGGACCGCACCATGAGGCCCAAGGACGGCACCCGGACCACGAGGAAGCAGGACGGAGTAGGGCGCATCTCCGACGACAGTGAGGACGACGCTCCGGTTTTCAGCGTATCCACGGAGCACCCCCGATACTTCGTTGAGGTAGTAATTCAAGGGACCCCTGTTAGGATGGAGGTGGACTCGGGTTCTTCTTACTCTATCATTTCCCAGGGAGAGTTCTTAAAAATAGCCCCCCACGTGCGGCCCAAGCTCAAAGCGCTGAGGTCCACGCTGAAGGACGTGCAAGGGAACCGCATCCCGGTGTTGGGGGTTGGGAAGTTCCAGGTCCAGTTCAAAAAGCGCGCCGCAACGCTTCCCCTAGTCGTCCTCAAGGGAGGTAAATGCAGCCTCCTCGGGACTCAATGGTTCCAGCCCCTGGGGTTGTTCATTGGGGGGTGCACGCCGTGGGAGTACACGCCGCCGGGACTGATCCAATACAGAGCGTGTGCGATGCGCACCCCGAGGTTTTCAAAAAAGGACTCGGAAAATTCAAGGGCCCCCCAGTGACTTTCGACCTGGACCCTGGAGTACGTCCAATCAGACTTAAACCGCGCAGAGTGCCTTTCGCACTAAAGGACAAAATAGAGGCGGAGTTGGACAAATTGGTGGGCCAGGGGATTCTTGTTCCTGTTGATTCTGCGGAGTGGGAAACTCCAATTGTAACAGCGCTCAAGGCCAACGGGGAGGTCCGCATATGCGCTGACTACAAGTGCACCATCAACAAGGCGATCCGCCCTAATGCGTATCAGGTGCCGGTAGTCAGCCACTTGTTGGCCAGGTTACACGGGGGGAGGTGTTTCGCTAAACACGACCTGGCCCAAGCCTACCAGCAACTCCCGGTGACCCCCGCCGCAGCTGCTGCGCAGACCATAGTCACCCACAAAGGGGCGTTCCAGGTAACGCGCCTCCAATTCGGCGCCCGGGATCTTCCAGTCACTCGTGGAACGCCTCCTGAAGGGGTTAGAGGGGGTGTTACCCTACTTTGATGACGTATTGATTACAGGGGGGAGCCGGGCCGAATTAGCAGAAAGGTTGGGAAAGGTCCTGGCAAAATTCGAAAAGGCGGGGTTGCGGTTGCGAAAAGACAAATGCGTTTTCTTCGCAACTGAAGTTGAGTTCCTAGGGTTCCGTGTTACTCCCGAGGGAATAAGGCCATCCCAGTCCAAGGTGGCCGCCATCAAGAAGGCCCCTCGCCCCACCTCCAAGCCCGAGCTGCAGTCATTCCTTGGGCTGCTCAACTTCTACCACTCCTTCCTTCCTCGGAAGGCAGCCGTGGCGGAACCGCTACACAAATTGTTAAAAAAGGACGAGGCATGGAAGTGGGGCGACGACCATGAGAAGGCTTTCAATGACCTGAAGCGACTCCTGGCATCAGATGCTGTACTGACCCACTTCAATCCCAAACGCCCAGTGGTCCTGATATGCGATGCATCCCCGGTGAGGGTGGGGGCGGTGTTATGCCACGTGCTGGAGAACGGGAGGGAGGCCCCGATAGCGTTCTACTCTAGGTCCTTGTCCCAAGCGGAGAGAAACTACGCCCAGACAGACAGGGAAGCACTAGCGATAATTGCGGGGACCAAGAAATTTCATGATTTTGTGTATGGCCGCCCCTTCACCATAGTGACCGACCATAAGCCCTTGCTAGGCATCTTCACCGCAGATAAGCCCACACCCCAAATCCTGTCCCCGAGAATGCTCAGGTGGGCCATTTTTCTCAACGCGTATCAGCACGCGTTGGTGCACCGGCCCGGGAAGGAGATCAGCCATGCGGATGCCCTGTCGAGGTCCCCCATTCCCCGGGATTGCTGCCACGTGGGCGAGGAAGAGAGGGACCACCAGGTCTTAATGATAGAGGTCCTAGACTCCCCCCCAGTAGTACCGGCCGACATCGCCAAAGCGACCGGTAAGGACAAAACTTTAGCTACAGTTTGCTCCTGGGTACAGAAAGGGTGGCCCGTGTCTTCCCCAGCAGCGGAATTCGACACATTTTTCAAAAAGAAATTAGAATTGTCCCTAGAGAGGGGTTGCCTTTTGTGGGGACAGCGGGTAGTGATCCCCACGTCCCTCCGGCCGAGGGTGCTTAAACTGCTGCACGTCAGCCACCCCGGGATCGTCCGCTCTAAGGCACTAGCCCGCAGTTACTTTTGGTGGCCCCAGCTAGACGCCGACATCGAGCACATGGTCGGCACTTGCGAAGCGTGCCAAAGCTCCAGGCCAGAAGAGGCTCGCTTGCCACATAGGGAGTGGGACGCAGCAAGGGGCCCCTAGTCCCGGGTTCACGTAGACTTTGCTGGCCCGTTCAGGGGAACACTTTTCCTCCTTGTGGTGGACGCGTTCTCCAAGTGGTTGGAGGTCATTCCAGTCTCGAGCACCTCCTCGGCCACAACAATTAAACAGTTACGGAGGGTCTTTTCCACGTTCGGTTTACCCGACACCCTCGTCAGCGATAACGCTAGCTGTTTCACGTCCGCCGAGTTCAGGGCATTCATGGATCTCAACGCCATTCGGCACATCACCTCCGCCCCTTTCCACCCGGCCACCAACGGCCAAGTAGAGCGCCTCGTGCGCACCACTAAGGACCCCGGAGATCTTAACTTACAACTGTGCCAATTCCTGCTAAGGTACAGGGTCACCCCATTGGTGTCAGGGTACTCCCCCGCGGAGCTGTTAATGCGCAGGAAGCTGGCCACGGTAATCTCCAAGCTAGACCCCACGAGAGTAGAGGACAAAGGGCGGAACGTAGGGGTGGAACCCACAAAGAGTTTCAGCGTAGGCGCCCCGGTGCATTGCAGGAACTACGCCAACGCGGGGCCAGCCTGGGTGCCGGGCACGGTAATAGAACGCGGGGCCAGCCTGGGTGCCGGGCCCCGTTTCATACCGCGTGGAGACCAATACAGGCCTCCTGTGGAGGCGGCACGCGGATCAACTCAGGCACAGGATCCCCGGAGAGCAGGACGGAGACGAAAATAGCCACGAATCAGCGTTAGGGTACTCCCCCACCCGCGTAGCCCAAGGGGGAGAAAAAGGGGGACATGGGTCCCCACCAAGGGGGGAGGAAAGGGAATCGATCCTCAGAGATCTTTTGCGGGAGTTTGCGGCGGAAAGGAAGAGCCCCGATCTCACACACAGCCCCCGGAAGCATCCCCAAAACACAGATTCCCCAAGAAGTTTAGACCTTGATTTACAGTACCAGGGGGAGTTAGCGGAGTGGTCCCCCACCCGTCCTAGCGAAAAGAGGGGTTTCAGTTCAGCCCCTGGTACTTCCAGCCCCAGTAGCCCCTGTGAGTTAGAATGCAACATAGCACCAATTTCCCGGAGACCGACACCCCCAAGACAGGAGGCAACGGCGAGTCCGCCCACCACAGTCTCAAGGTCCCCCGAGCGGGGAACAGAAGGCAGCAGAACCACAAGGGCATCCTCATCGGTCCCGCGGTTCACAATAGGAGGGTCCCCGGGGTCCGAGAGCAACAGGCAGAGGTTCACGTCCCAGCTGTTCATTCCATTCCCATCCCCCAGCGCAAGGCAGGCACGGACGCCCCACAGAGCCACTAACGAATCCCCGTTTCCCGTAGCAGGACAAGCTCCCACGGAGTCAGGGATCACAGGCTCTCCGGTACTAGGTCAGGCGCAAGCACGCCCCAAGCGCACGTGCGGCAAGCCACAATGGTTGCGGGACTTCGTCCCATCCTAGGGGGGAGGGGTGTTATGTATGCATATCAATGTACTGTAAAGCTATCAAGATAAAAATGTATCCATCACAATTACAATGCATCTCAGCTGAAAGGAACGCGAGCAAGCAACCCCTTGGGGCAGCTGCGAGCGTTCAGCCTCACATGGTTCACATTGCTCAATCACGGACAGCCGCGGGAAATGCCTCCGCATTCAGCAGAATGAAGATACTCGCATTCAGCAGGAAGAAGATACAACTGCGAGAGTAAGGCGTGCCTGGGCGAGGCCACGCCGACAGTAGCCAATGAGCTACCGTGCTGCAAGATTCAAATGTATAGTCCTCAGTATATAATGAGATGTACCACCACCATTACCCCCATGCTCCACCGGAACATCATGCAATAAACCTGTGTTAAGCCAACCCTTCGGCTGTTCTGTTGTCTTTGGTCCCATACAGTAAAGACCGGTTCTGGCGAACCAGTAGTAGAAATTCCAAGCCATGCTCACTTGGCTGGCCATGCCCACCTCTCAGCCTCCCCCTCCCAGCGCCGCCGGAAACGTCCCATTTGCCTCGCTCAGTGCCGAAGGTGCGTTTTCATCTCTGCACTTCCCTTGCACCTTTGGCCCTGGGCGAGGCAAATGGGACACGTTTCCGGCGGTGCTGGGAGGGGGAGGCCAGCCAGCACCAGCCCACCAACCCGCCTGCTCACCTCGCAGCAGCTCCACCACAGGGAATGTTTCCAGCGGTGCTGGGAAGGGGAGGCCAGCCAGCGCCAGCCCACCAACCCGCCCACACACTTCCCAGCAGCACCACTGCTCTGGGACTCCTCCATCATCATCATCCTCATCTCCGTGAAGAAAGAGAGCAAGGTAGGTTTCTTTCTTTCTTTTTTTCTTGGGGTGGGGTGGGGTTTGAGGTCGCACCCACAGATAGCCACAGTCACTGAGTGGGTAGTAAAAAATTTCACAGTGCACAAGTCTGACCATTTACACGGAAATCATTCCTGCCAATATTGTGGCTTAATAAGGGAGCCACTTCAGGATACTGACATATTAATCAATTCTCCTGCTTGGTAGAGGGCAGGGGAAATGAAAAAAAAAATGTTGTTGTTGTATAGGAGGGGTAGCAAAACTACGGCCCATGGGCCAGATCTGGCTCATAGCACCAAATCGTATGGTCTGCACTGCCCCTGCCACTCCCGGAAGCAGAAGTAAAATGCACCTGTGCATACGCATAATGTGCCAGCACATGCATAAAATGTACCATAAATGCACCCACGGCTGTCTAAACATGTTTATGACAGCCGTGGAATTTTTTTTATAGTGGGAGGAACCACATGACCGGCCCATTCAACCATGTGACTGGCCCGTGGCACGAAAAGTTTGGCTACCCCTGTTGTATAGAGACTGTTGCTGATGCACTACGTTAGTTATTAAAAAATCTTTTCCATATTGTGGAGTACTTTGCATATTAAGTCATTTTACGATATTGGCAAATTCAAGCCAGAAAGGTTGTTTTGGATCAGTTCCAGCAATCAAACAATCCTATTAGCATGAGAAAAATAGGAAGTACCTTGTCAGGGGTCAGAAAGGTGTGGATAGGAATAAGGATTGCTCTGGGGTCAGCTGATGTATTCTAGCAAAGATCTTGTTTAGCTCTGGTGGCGCAGTGGTTAAACTGCTGTACTGTAGCCCAAACTGCTGACCTTGTAAGTTTGAAGCTGATGAAGCTAAAGATTGACTCAGCTTTCCATCCATCCGAGGTGGTGGTGGGCTTCAGCAGGTTCACACCAGTTCACTAGAACCAGTAGCAGAAATTCTGACTGGCCCCACCCATCCAAGTTTTGTAATAAAGTAGTCCTAATTTGGATGCAATGCAGGGCTTTCCCCCTGGCCATGTCCACCATACCACTCCCACAGAGTAGGTAGTAAAAAAAATTGAATCCCACCACTGGTCCAAGGTTGGTAAAATGAGTACCCAGCATGCTCAGGTCAAAATGCTAATTACCTTGTGAACAGTCCAAAAAGTGCACTAAGTTCTATGGGGTGGCACATAAATTCAATTTCTATTGCTGTTGCTGTCTGTTCGTGCACTGCTCCACACAGAAGGCCAAACAGCCCTTGTCCTCAGCTTCACGGTCACCCTACAGCTGAATGAACACGGGTAAGAAGAGGAGAAAATATCTGAGCTACTGAAGACCTCCATCTAATAAGAGTCTGAGGATGGTCTGTTCTTGCATGGGGCAGTTTTGTGCACTGATGCTGCTTCTAGTTTAACTTGTTTGTTATAAAATGAGGGCTGTGCCACCAGAATCTTTTTGCAGAATTTCCAAGGGAGTCAAGATCTTATGCAAGAAGGAACTATCTTATGCAATCTATAGCACTTCTGGCATGCTCAGCACACTCAGCTAAGAGTTCCCCAGGATGCCGATGATTCAAAGGCTGATTCTCAGTCTTCAGGAACCTCCAGTCTCACACTACTAAGTAAGGTAAAAGGTACTCACTAAATCCTTTGTTCTCACTGATTTACGCTCCCTTGACTAGACAAGACGCCTGGAGGAGGAATTTGTGAGCCATGTGAGCTGCTTTGCCTGCAGGTAAGAGCGAAATGAGGAGCCCTAATTTTTCTCATCAAGGCCTCAATCAGTTTGTACGTTGTACTTCCGAACTGTCACCACACAGCTGTCCTTTCCCTTTGTGACACACACACACACACACACACAGAGAGAGAGAGACAGGGAAAGAAGGAGGGAGAGAACAGAATGAGCAGCTCATTTTTTAAAAGACAGAAATAACACCTCTGATGCTTTTAAACTTTAAACATTTCTGCAACAAAGCAGCAACCACTGTCATTTTGCACATTTTGTGTCAGTAACCTTAGCAGGTAATGTGCACAATTCTTACTAACTCACACAACGGAGACTTATTTTCCTCATTTTCCTTTCCTGCTGAGTACACAGCAAAATGCTTTGCCTTCTCCTCCTGGGGTAAGGAGAATAATTTTGCAATTCTTCATTTTTGTGTGCAAAGGCAAGACAAGTGAGGATTTACACCTTTAGATGGGAGGCAAGAAACACTCTTAAAGCAGGTCTTGTCAGCATCAGGCTTTCCATCATGTTATTCTTTCCCCATCTCCTCGTTGGGTGTCTTTGGAGATACTTGATTACGAAAACTTCAATTTTCCCACTTTCTGGCTGTCTCTCCCCCTCCCCTCTGAGATATCACAACTGTTTCCATTTCATTCTGCTCTCTAGCCTGAAAAACTGTGTTCTTGTAATTTTCCAGCAAAATGACCTCCTGAACAGCCTTCTGGCCACAATCAGGAGGACACAAGGCGTAAGGGTGTGATTTGCTTAGAGTTATAAAGAATTCTCATCCCATAATATGGTGGATACTCTCTAATTATGGAAGCCCTCAATAATGACGATGATGATGAAATGGAAACACTTGTGATATCTCAGAGGGGAGGGAGAGAGACAGCCAGAAAGTTGGATAATTGAAGTTTTTGCCGCCACCGCTGTTGTCGCCGTTGTTGTTGTCGCCGTTGTTGTTGTTGTTGTTTAGACTTACACCCCACCTGTCTGGGATACACTCCCACTCTGGGTGGCTCACAATGTTAAAAAGATCAGAACAGACATCATAAAACCATAGAAAAAACCCCTACCCACCCAGTCCAATCAGCACCAAGGACCACTAGCCAAAGTAGCAAAATGATGGGAAGGTCTCCTGTTTAAGCTTCAACCAGCTGCCAAAGGCCTCCTCAAAAATAATAGTTTTCAGTTGCTTCTTAGGTAAAAGTAAAAGTAAAGGTCACCCTTGCTTGAAAGCCAGTCATATCCAACTCTAGGGTTTAGTACTCATCTCTGTTTCAAAGCCGAAGGGCCACGCTGTCTGCTTCTGCAGATGTTTCTATGGTCATGTGGCAGGTATGACTAGACACTGGAGTGCATGGAACACTTACCTTCCCACCGAAGTGGTCCCTATTTATCTACTTGCAATTTCTTGCTTTCGAATAAATAATGAAAAGTCCTTGCCGCTCAACATCCTCAAAGAGGCCCAGGGCTCAACGTCCTCAATGGAGCCTGGGGCTCAATGTCCTCTGCAACTTTGGCAGCTTTTTAAAAGACCTCCGACACCGGCCGGTGATGAGGGCTCGGAGGGAGGGGGTAGCTGGCGTCCGGCATCTTCGGCCGCCCAGGCACTGGTGGCTTTTAAAGCCCTCTGACTCCAGCCAGTGACGAGGGCTTGGGGGGGGGGGGGGAGTTCAGCAGTTCAAGATCCGAGTGCTTCATGATGGAGTGAGCACCTGTCGTGTCATGATGAAGTGAGCACCTGCTTACCTTCCAGTTGTCAATCTCACTTACCTTGAAAACCCTATCAGGGTCTCTGTAAATGATTCCAACTTGGTAGCATATCAGATATGCAACAGTTTGTAGAAATATCTTCATTTGGCTAGTTGGTTCATTTTTAAATAGCTTATGAGATGCCTTGTATCCATTTATGGGGAGAAAGCTGGCCTACAAATGAAAGCAAGCATACAAATAAATTCACTCATTCCTTAAAACTGGGAAAGAAGGAATTTTGAAGGGACTGAGTCCCACTCTGCTACCTATTTTACTGAAGTGAGCTGTGCTTTGTAAGGCTCACAGTGGTGATACATTTCAATAGAATTACCCCTTGTGTTTATTACGCTCCTTTTAAGGGAGAAAATATCTCAGTACAGGAAGGAAATGCAAAGCAGAGACCCCTGGGTCAGTTATTCTTCACATGTTAAAATCACAACATCTTTATCCAAAGAACATCTCCTGACATTTTGCTTTCAGGTCAGATAAGAATGGCAACCTATGTCAGTCAAGATCCTAGCAGGCTTCAAATCCCAACTTATTATCCTTTCTTTTTCTTTTGTTCCTTAACACATAGTGAGAAAGAAATAGCAACCTTTCTTTTTCTTTGTAGAGAAGAAAAAATAGACTGTTCGGAAGCATCTATTCATCTGAAGGCACTTCTCACTTAAACAATAGACAATGTTCTTGTAGAAGTTGCATTTCCTCCCAGGATTCATCATTGTCATATAAAGATCTAAATCTATGGCATTATATCAAAAGTTGGGATTTCTCCCTTCCATACAGTATTTCCTCAAGCTTCACAAAAGGGCAGCTTAATACTTTTTAAAAAGCCAAGTGTGTGTCTGTTTGTTCTATTTTAAAAGACCCTGTAATCTTATACATACTTGGTTATTTGCCCTCAAGTCAGAACTGACATAGCAATTCTTATAGGGCTTTCAGGGTATGTGGAATATTTAAAAGGTAAAGGTTTCCCTTGCTCTAAAGCCAGTCATATCAACTCTAGGGTTCAGTGCTCATCTCCGTTTCAAAGCCAAAGAGCCAGCGCTGTCTGCTTCTGCAGACATTTCCGTGGTCATGTGGCAGGCATGACTAGACACGGAACGCAGTACATAGAATGCTGATTACCCTCCCACCGAAGTGGTCCCTATTTATCTACTTGCAATTGCTTGCTTTCAAACTGCTAGGTTGGCAGGAGTATTTACAGTAAGTAATGTCTTTACCATTCCACACCTCCAGTGAGTTTCCATGACTGAGTGGGGATTCAAACCTAGACCTCCTGAATCACAGTCCACCACCTATCCACTTCATTACACTAGGAATTACACTGGGAACCCACCTACCATAGTGTAAAGCCAACTGAACCCAATGGGTCTTATTTAATGAGGCAAGTCCTAAGGCAGGTTTAAAAAAGAGTAGAACTACTGAGTCAACTGTTAAATGGAATAGCAAGATTTACCCAAATCCCATTTCTTCAATGGGTCTAATCTACTTGATAGTGGAGTTGGATTGAGGTTGAACAATTAATATGATTGCATTGTGAACACTTGAAGCAAGAAATACAGGTTGTTTCTATTGTTTGGCTAATAAGCATGCCATTACAGGGTCTAGTCCTCAGACCTTCAACTTTTGTCTTCCCCCTTCCAAGTATCCTTTTACTCAATTTATTTGCTAGATGTTGTCAACTGCAGCTCGTATCGAGAATGCATTTTTCCCCCTGAAGCAGAAAAATGTCATTTGCTAGATAATACAAATCCTATTGTTGTATCAGACAAGAAACGAAGCAAAACTAAAAACTAAAGAAAAAACATTCTGGCACCTTAAAGACTAGCTGCTATGTTTTAATGTGAGTTTTCATGGATCAAGTCCACTTTTAAATTTTTTGCTTTGTTTCTTTTCTGATATGATGTATGGATTAATATGGATACCACTTCGATAAACCCTATTGAGTCATTCTGAAATCTGAAAACATCAAAACAGTTACAGAAGAAAAGCTAGCCCATCCCTCACACAAGCAATAGTGTGTTTGAAAAGCAGATGTTCTGCTTATGTGTAGTCTCTACACCTGAGAACCCTGGAAGATCTGTGTCTATACTTCTTTGGACAGCCTACCCATGACCAGGATCCTTGCTGTACTCTTCAGCAAAAAAAATGAGGAAGGGGATGAGGCTAATTGACCCCCAACAGCCATTGACATGGTTTTAGTATTGCTAGCTCTCCAGATTTACAGGCAGCTTGATCCATTGTTATTCTCTGGTCATCTCCCTAGCTTGGTATTCTGATATCTAGCCTGATATTCTCTACTGATGTGCCATCCAAGTAAACACTAGGTCTGATCCATTAGTTTCTGAACATCAGATGGGATGACGTGTGTTCAGAGGGATAGGATGGTATCATGCTGAGTGATGGTTCAGAGTTATATGATAGGAAGGGCCCTTAGCTATTTACAGCGTCCCTGAGTACCTATTTCAGACTATATATGATACTAGCAGAAGTGCCCGGCCTTCGTCCGGGCTGGACCCAACCATGGCACCCTGGCCCATGTGGTGCATACCTTCTGAGGGGGAGGCTCTTAATGAAGGTAGCTTCTGAGGCAGAGGCTGGATGGCGCGGCAGGGCATGGCACGATGGCACGGCAGGGTGCGTCTTGAGCCAGTTGTTGGAGTGTAGTGGCACGCGTGCTATTGTGCACATGCACACCATTGGTTCGGGATGCATGCGCACAACTTCGGCCCTGCATGTGCGCTGTTGGTTCAGGACGCATGCACACAACTTCGGCCCTGTGTGCATGAATCAGCTGTCTTTCCCCGCTTGTGGGGCTGATGCCCCACCGGCAGCCTCTGGACCCCCCTCTTCAGTGGCAGGGTTGCGAAAGGTAGGGTTGGTGAAATTTCCCGGGGGGTGGGTGGGTGGGTCACGGGGGGGGATGCATACCAGATATTCGAACTACTTTCCTTTATATGTAGATATGGTTATGGATGGATGGGAAGAGGGTTGCAGACCTTTGGAAGTTCATCTATATTTGAGACAAAGAAGAACATTTCTTTACAGCTGAATAACTAAAAGCTACTGATTATTGCTGAAATGGAAGGCTACCTTTTGTATTACCCCTCACCCCCATTAAAGTAAGGCACTGGAACAAAAAATCACCTCCTATAACAGAGGTGTGTCCTCTTTACTCACACTTTTGTTTTGTTTTTGCTTTGCTTTTTGTACTAATGGATTTGATTTTAAAGTCACATAGAATGAGAACCACACAGTTAAAGGAACTCCTATAATTAGCCCTCTGCCAAAAGCAAGCAACAGCTAATGCACACCTCTAGGCAGATACCTGCTGGGTCTGTCCATAAAACTGCAGGGCAACTGATTTTTCAGCCTCAAAATCCAGCTCCTCTCAATGCAGCCCTGCTAAATTCAGCACAAACAGCTATTTGCATCCAGTTCCAGATTTGTTTATAAATAAGCCTAGCTTGCATTGAATGTGTTGTGAAAAAAGATTAATTGCTTGACATTTCACATATTTCTGGGAGTTAATGCTTCTTAAACTGCATAATTGTCCCCCTTCCATAATTATAAATCACGACTTTGGCCATCAGTTGTGTAGAAAAATCATCTTGTTTTTCTTTTGGTTTTGCTTCGTTGCATAGCTAACCAGTCTTCCTTCTTTGCACCCTTCCCCAGCATCTATAATTCAACACATTGTCAGTTTTCTGCATATGGGGGTGGGGATTTAAAATAGCACATACATTTTTCATATCTTAATTCAGAGCATCTTAATTTTTTTTAAAAAAAATCCTTCCCTCTACAGAAAAAGGAGTAGTTGTGTTGAGTTATAATAAGTGTCAAGCACTACCGCTACTCTATAGTATATTACTAAAAGAACCAATTACATGCCATTGACTTCTTTCATGCTACAGTTTACCTTGATCAGAAACTGATGACTTGCCTGCTACAGACAGGAGAGAGGGGGGAGCAAGGGGAGCAAAAACTCTTTTTAAAAAATAATTCTCATTGATTTCTTCTCTAATAACCACCCATTTATTGCTTGACTTGGTTCCTCCAGCCTCCCTTATATATATTCATATTCTAGTTATAGTCTTCTGTGTTGCAGATTCGCATCAGCCCAACTCCCTGCCCTTCCTCCATATGCATTCTTGCTAACCTTGGAGCAGTGCTAACTTAATGATACAGTGCATTCTTGAAATTAGCCATTTGCCCAAGGCAAAAGAGCTATTCCTTCCAGGTGAGTGACTAGTCCAATCCATTTGGCATAGTGGTAAGTGCAAGAAAGTATGCTGATATTTATGACTGCATACATTGCTCTACTCTCTCTACACACTGTCCCTAAGTGACCTCAAGAAATAACATGTTTTCCAGTACCACCTATATGCCGATGACATTCAGTTTTATGTCCTTCCCCAATATCTTTCTCCTTCCCTTTAACGTTACATCTCCAAATGTCATTCTTATATTTTTGCATGGATCTTTTGTCACAGTCTCAAATCTGCATTTCCATCGAAGATAGGACTTGGATAGAACAAATTATGGGGAATAATAAATGTCATACATTGCATTACACTGTATCACAAAAAAAATTTGTCTGCTACTTGGTCTAATCCATGTGTCCTATGATAAACCAAGTGCGCTAAATCCAAACCTGAAGTCCAATTCTGCCTAGGACATCAGGATCTTAAATTAGCAAATCTCACCCTCTTGGTTAGGTTCTTGTGTTGATCACATGGGGTATATTTGCCACAAATTTTTTTAACGATTTTTTAAATAAATATTTCAATTTTTTTGCCCTAATTCCATTCCATTAAACACAATATGAACAACACATGTAACAACAACATATTAGGAGAAGAGGTAGGAAAAAAGAGAAGAGGTGGGAAATGATTGGAAAGTATGCTAGGTCTTGCCACCCCACTGCCCAGCATGCCTTTGGAGAACCAAATTAGGGTCCATTCAACAATTACGAGATCCATTTTTTGGGGGAAATTGACACCTCCCCCCATGTAATCTGATCGTAATTTTCACTTCAAACTCCTCCCTCCCTTTAAAATTACATAATCCAGAGCTTTTGTATCAAAACTCTAATTTTTAGAGCTTTTCACTATTGGTGCATAATGCAGAACGTATCTGTGAGGATTCTTGATGCATCACACCCTTTGTGAAGAGATTTTTTTTTGCAGGGAGGAATGAGGATGTCAGGTAAGTTCTTATAGTGTTCTTCTACTATCTTCTTTATAAGGATTATAAATTTCTGTCGGTTAGAAATAGACTGCACAAGTAATTCAATAATCTCAAATTGGATCAAAATTCCCAGAGATCATTTTTAAACCTAAAAAATGCCATATTTCGAAACCACAATAGCTCCAAATGGATTACGTAATCTTTGACCTGCCCACCTGCCCCCACGTAATTTTCCGTAATTCACATGGCAGAAACCCCCCTCCCCAAGGATCACGTAATTATTGAATGGCCCTTTAGCTACCTTTCATGGATATAACCCGACATATGTGTCCCAAATGTTTTTACATAAGCCCAAACTCAACATCTATTAATGACAAGAGTGTCATTTGCAAAAGCAGTTAGCTTTTTTTGACCATTGAGTGATTGGTGGGTTAACTCAAAATTGTAGCAGTGTAAGGAAAAGCATTTGGCAATCAGAAGGACAACAACCCCTTGTTCCTGCGCAGATATAAAATTGAACAGAAAGCAGGGATGAAGTTTAGCAGTGTCCCTAATACAGAGATCAGCAGAGAGGCATCTAGTAAGGTAAAAGTAAAGGTAGAGGTTACCCTTGCTTGAAAGCCAGTCATACCCAACTCTAGGGTTTGGTGCTCTTCTCAATTTATAGCCAAAGTGGCAACACTGTCTAAATCTGCAGACATTTCTGTGGTCAGGTGGCAGACATGACTAGACACCCGAGTGCACAGAATGCTGTTTACCTTCCCACCCAAGTGGTCCCTATTTATCTATTTGCAATTTCTTGCTTTCGAACTGCTAGGTTGGCAACAGGAGCTCACTCTGTTATGCAGCTCAAACTGCTGACCTGCTGACCTTCCAGTCATCAAGTTCAGCATCTTAACCACTAAGCCACAGCACTTTCTTCCAAGGTATCTAGTACAAAGTAAATTTAACTGCTACATCCTTCCATAAGGAGGACCACGACCACAGTGCAGGACTCCATTGTGTGAAGAAGTCCTCCTCTGATATAAAGGTAAAGGTTTCCCTTGCTCAAAAGCCAGTGGTAACCAACTCTAGGGTTCAGTGCTCATCTCTGTTTCAAAACAGAAGAGCCAGTGTTGGCTGCTTCTGCAGACGTTTTCGTGTTCATATGGCAGGCATGACTAGACACTGGAGCGCACAGAGCGCTGTTTACCTTCCCACCGAAGTGGTCCCTATTTATCTAATTTATTAGATGTTATGTATGTATGTTTGCATGTTCACTGGACTGTAAAGGCAAGAATGTAACCACTCCAAATACAAGGTATCTCAGCTGTAAAGGAACGCGAGCAAGCAGCCCATAGAGGGCAGCTGCGAGCGTTCAGTCTCACATGGTTCACATTGCTCAATCACGGACAGCCGCGGGAAAACCTTCCCTGCATTCAGCAGCAGGACAAGATCTACAGAAGAGAGGCGTGCCTGGGCGAGGCCACGCCGGTAGCAGCCAATGAGCTACCGTGCTACAAGATTCAAATGTATAGTGCTACTGTATATATTGAGATGTATCACCACCATTACCTCATGCTCCACCGGAACATCATGCAATAAACCTGTGTTAAGCCAACCCTTCGGCTGTTCTGTTGTCTTTGGTCCCATACAGTAAACTGGCGACGAGGATGGGATATGGCTGCCCACGGGACCAAGACATGCGCCGGCTACGAGATCAGGAAGCCGGGAGACTTGGAGCTGTTTGAGATAGACTTCAATGGAGCGCTGGTGGAGCTCGAAGTCTCAGATGAAGACAAGAAGAGGGCCATCTTCGTCCGCATGCTCGGACACGAGACCAAGAGGACCTTGGTGGACCTGATCGCGCCGAGGAGGGTGAGCGACTTCAAAGCCAAAGAGCTCCTGGCGGTGTTGCGCACCCACCTCCGGCCCGCGATAGCGATGTTCCCCGCTCGGAGCGCGTTCTGGAGGCGAGTCCAGGCGCCCGGGGAATCGGTCGCTGAGTTCGCCGCGGCCCTGCGGCTGGCCGCTGGCCCATGCAAGTGGGAGACCCCAGAAGTCACCCTCCGAGACTGTCTGCTCTGCGGCCTGAGGGACACCGAGACTCAGCGCGCGCTGATGAGACAGGAGCCGCCTCCCACGTGGCAGCAAGTCCTCGAAACGGCACAGGCCGCGGAAGCCACGACGGCCGGGGTGCAAGAGCTCCAGGACTGGCGCCCGAAACCCGCCAAGGCAGAGAGCTCGGTGCGCGCGGCCCGGCGAGTTTCGAACTCGTCCGCGGAGAGCGGCGACGACGAGGACGTCCGGAAGGTCCAGAAGGAAGGCCGGCGCTGCGACGGCTGCGGCGCCGCCCACGCCCGCGCCAAATGCCCGTTCCGCAAGGCCGAGTGCCACAACTGCGGCCGGCGCGGGCACATCGCCAGGGTCTGCCGAAAATGGCGCGAGGCCAAGAGGAGTTCCCCAGACCGCTCGGCGAGGCAGGACCGCACCACGAGGCCCAAGGACGGCACCCGGACCACGAGGAAGCGGGACGGAGTAGGGCGCATCTCCGACGACAGTGAGGACGACGCTCCGGTTTTCAGCGTATCCACGGAGCACCCCCGATACTTCGTTGAGGTAGTAATACAAGGGACCCCTGTTAGGATGAAGGTGGACTCGGGTTCTTCTTACTCTATCATTTCCCAGGGGGAGTTCCTAAAGATAGCCCCCCAAGTGCGGCCCAAGCTCAAAGCGCTGAGGTCCACGCTGAAAGACGTGCAAGGGAACCGTATCCCGGTGTTGGGGGTTGGGAAGTTCCAGGTCCAGTTCAAAAAGCGCGCCGCAACGCTTCCCCTAGTCGTCCTCAAGGGAGGTAAATGCAGCCTCCTCGGGACTCAATGGTTCCAGCCCCTGGGGTTGTTCATTGGGGGGGTGCACGCCGTGGGAGTACACGCCGCCGGGACTGATCCAATACAGAGCGTGTGCGATGCGCACCCCGAGGTTTTCAAAAAGGGACTCGGAAAATTCAAGGGCCCCCCAGTGACTTTCGACCTGGACCCTGGAGTACGTCCAATCAGACTCAAACCGCGCAGAGTGCCTTTCGCACTAAAGGACAAAATAGAGGCGGAGTTGGACAAATTGGTGGGCCAGGGGATTCTTGTTCCTGTTGATTCTGCGGAGTGGGAAACTCCAATTGTAACAGCGCTCAAGGCCAACGGGGAGGTCCGCATATGCGCTGACTACAAGTGCACCATCAATAAGGCGATCCGCCCTAATGCGTATCCGGTGCCGGTAGTCAGCCACTTGTTGGCCAGGTTACACGGGGGGAGGTGTTTCGCTAAACTCGACCTGGCCCAAGCTTACCAGCAACTCCCGGTGACCCCCGCCGCAGCTGCTGCGCAGACCATAGTCACCCACAAAGGGGCGTTCCAGGTAACGCGCCTCCAATTCGGCGTGAATTCGGCGCCCGGGATCTTCCAGTCACTCGTGGAACGCCTCCTGAAGGGGTTAGAGGGGGTGTTACCCTACTTTGATGACGTATTGATTACAGGGGGGAGCCGGGCCGAATTAGCAGAAAGGTTGGGAAAGGTCCTGGCAAAATTCGAAAAGGCGGGGTTGCGGTTGCGGAAAGACAAATGCATTTTCTTCGCAACTGAGGTTGAGTTCCTAGGGTTCCGTGTTACTCCCGAGGGAATAAGGCCATCCCAATCCAAGGTGGCCGCCATCAAGAAGGCCCCTCGCCCCACCTCCAAGCCCGAGCTGCAATCGTTCCTTGGGCTGCTCAACTTCTACCACTCCTTCCTTCCTCGGAAGGCAGCCGTGGCGGAACCGCTACACAAATTGTTAAAAAAGGACGAGGCATGGAAGTGGGGCGACGACCATGAGAAGGCTTTCAATGACCTGAAGCGACTCCTGGCATCAGATGCTGTACTGACCCACTTCAATCCCAAACGCCCAGTGGTCCTGATATGCGATGCATCCCCGGTGGGGGTGGGGGCGGTGTTATGCCACGTGCTGGAGAACGGGAGGGAGGCCCCGATAGCGTTCTACTCTAGGTCCTTGTCCCAAGCGGAGAGAAACTACGCCCAGACAGACAGGGAAGCACTAGCGATAATTGCGGGGACCAAGAAATTTCATGATTTTGTGTATGGCCGCCCCTTCACCATAGTGACCGACCATAAGCCCTTGCTAGGCATTTTCACCGCAGAAAAGCCCACACCCCAAATCCTGTCCCCGAGAATGCTCAGGTGGGCCATTTTTCTCAACGCGTACCAGCACGCGTTGGTGTACCGGCCCGGGAAGGAGATCAGCCATGCGGATGCACTGTCGAGGTCCCCCATTCCCCGGGATTGCTGCCACGTGGGTGAGGAAGAGAGGGACCACCAGGTCTTAATGATAGAGGTCCTAGACTCCCCCCCAGTAGTACCGGCCGACATCGCCAAAGCGACCGGTAAGGACAAAACGTTAGCTACAGTTTGCTCCTGGGTACAGAAAGGGTGGCCCGTGTCTTCCCCAGCAGCGGAATTCGACACATTCTTCAAAAAGAGATTAGAATTGTCCCTAGAGAGGGGTTGCCTTTTGTGGGGACAGCGGGTAGTGATCCCCACGTCCCTCCGGCCGAGGGTGCTTAAACTGCTGCACGTCAGCCACCCCGGGATCGTCCGCTCTAAGGCACTAGCCCGCAGTTACTTCTGGTGGCCCCAGCTAGACGCCGACATTGAGCACATGGTCGGCACTTGCGAAGCGTGCCAAAGCTCCAGGCCAGAAGAGGCTCGTTTGCCACATAGGGAGTGGGACGCAGCGAGGGGGCCCTGGTCCCGGGTACACGTAGACTTTGCTGGCCCGTTCAGGGGAACACTTTTCCTCCTTGTGGTGGACGCGTTCTCCAAGTGGTTGGAGGTCATTCCAGTCTCGAGCACCTCCTCGGCCACAACAATTAAACAGTTACGGAGGGTCTTTTCCACGTTCGGTTTACCCGACACCCTCGTCAGTGATAACGCTAGCTGTTTCACGTCCGCCGAGTTCAGGACATGCATGGATCTCAACGCCATTCGGCACGTCACCTCCGCCCCTTTTCACCCGGCCACCAACGGCCAAGTAGAGCGCCTCGTGCGCACCACAAAGGATGCGCTGCGGCGCATGGGCCCCGGAGACCTCGACCTGCAATTGTGCCAATTCCTGCTAAGGTACAGGGTCACCCCATTGGCGTCAGGGTACTCCCCCGCGGAGCTGTTAATGCGCAGGAAGCTGGCCACGGTAATCTCCAAGCTAGACCCCACGAGAGTAGAGGACAAAGGGCGGAACATAGGGGTGGAACCCGCAAAGAGTTTCAGCGTAGGCGCCCCGGTGCATTGCAGGAACTACGCCAACGCGGGGCCAGCCTGGGTGCCGGGCACTGTAATAGAACAAACCGGCCCCGTCTCATACCGCGTGGAGACCAGTACAGGCCTCCTGTGGAGGCGACACGCGGACCAACTCAGGCGCAGGGTCCCCGGAGAGCAGGACGAAGACGAAGATAGCCACGAATCAACGTTAGGGTACTCCCCCACCCGCTTAGCCCAAGGGGGAGGAAAAGGGGGACATGGGTCCCCACCAAGGGGGGAGGAAAGGGAATCGATCCTCAGAGATCTTTTGCGGGAGTTCGCGGCAGAAAGGAAGAGCCCCGACCCCACACATACCCCTCGGAAGTTTCCCCAAAACACAGATGCCCCTAGAAGTTTAGACGTTGATTTACAGTACCAGGGGGAGTTAGCGGAGTGGTCCCCCACCCGTCCTAGCGAAAAGAGGGGTTTCAGTTCAGCCCCTGGTACTTCCAGTCCCAGTAGCCCCTGTGAGTTAGAATGCAACATAGCGCCAATTTCCCGGAGACCGACACCCCCAAGACAGGAGGCAACGGCGAGTCCGCCCACCACAGTCTCAAGGTCCCCCGAGCGGGGAACAGAAGGTAGCAGAACCACAAGGGCAACCTCATCGGTTCCGCGGTTCACAATAGGAGGATCACCGGGGTCCGAGAGCAACAGGCAGGGGTTCACTTCCCAGCTGTTCATTCCATTCCCATCCCCCGGCGCAAGGCAGGCACGGACGCCCCACAGAGCCACTAACGAATCCCCGTTTCCCATTGCAGGACAAGTACCCACGGAGTCAGGGATCACAGGCTCTCCAGTACTAGGTCAGGCGCAAGCACGCCCCAAGCGCAATTGCGGCAAGCCACAATGGTTGCGGGACTTCGTCCCATCCTAGGGGGGAGGGATGTTATGTATGTATGTTTGCATGTTCACTGGACTGTAAAGGCAAGAATGTAACCACTCCAAATACAAGGTATCTCAGCTGTAAAGGAACGCGAGCAAGCAGCCCATAGAGGGCAGCTGCGAGCGTTCAGTCTCACATGGTTCACATTGCTCAATCACGGACAGCCGCGGGAAAACCTTCCCCGCATTCAGCAGCAGGACAAGATCTGCAGAAGAGAGGCGTGCCTGGGCGAGGCCACGCCGGTAGCAGCCAATGAGCTACCGTGCTACAAGATTCAAATGCATAGTGCTACTGTATATATTGAGATGTATCACCACCATTACCTCATGCTCCACCGGAACATCATGCAATAAACCTGTGTTAAGCCAACCCTTCGGCTGTTCTGTTGTCTTTGGTCCCATACAGTAAATTAGTGCAGACCCGCGCCCGCCCACCTGGAGGGGAGAAGTGCTGCCTCCTTGTCCCCGCCGCCAAAGACTTCCACCTGTGGCGGGGTGAGGGCTTCAAAGGGCGAGAGCCCTGGCTGGACTTCTGCAGACCCGCGCCCGCCCACCTGGAGGGGAGAAGTGCTGCCTCCTCGTCCCCGCCGCCAAAGACTTCCCCTGCGGCAGGGCGGGGGCTTCAAAGACCAGCTTCGCCTCCCTGCCTCGGGACAAGTTTGGAGGCAGCAATAGCTGTGGCGGGATGTGCCTGGAGGACTCTTAGGAGCATTCATGCCGTCACTGCCAGACCGGCTTCGCCTCCCCACCCTGGGACAGGTTCAGAGGCAGCAACAGCTGTGGCAAGGCGCACCCTGATGACCTTGCTGTAGTCTCCCCCTTCACCTGTAGTTGGGTGGGAGATTGGGGTTAGTTGAGGATGTTGAGCTTTGCTCCATCAGGACTCATTGAATGATTATAGTATATTTTCTTGTGGATATTGTTAATTTATTTAGTATATTGTATATTGTATTATATTTTGGTTCTTGTATTTTCTAACATTGTTATTTTTGAAATGTGATTTGTAAATGTTTTATGTCATTTATATTGCTTTGTATTATTTATACTGTATCATTATATTGCTTTGTATTATTGTAAACCGCTTTAAGTTCCCTTTATGGGAAGGAAAGCGGTATAGAAATCTAAGCAATAAATAAATAAAATAAATTATCTACTTGCAATTTCTTGTTTTCAATATATGAAGCCAAAACAGCCAATTTGGACATGAACCTTGTTGAGTACGGCGCAAGAAGTAATCTAACCAGCAGGATTAGGTTAACAACAGTGATTCTTTATTCAGCTCAGAAACCGGACTAGGGAATATGTACAGGGGTGGCCCCTATATATACGGTGATCTGGCTGTTACAAAACAAGATACAGTTAGGTGGGCTTCTGGAGGACAAGTAAAGTTCAACATTTTTCCGCTTTGACAGTTGTTTGAATTTCATGCCTTTAGAAATGGCACGCTGCTCGATCTTCCACTTGGCACTGTTTGTTTTTTAAAAACAGATTTAAGCTTTGGACACAACAAACCTTGAGTTCCTTCTAACCCTTAAAGTGTGATTAGCCTGTTGTTTGGTCTGCTGTGGGGATGGTTTGATTTGCTCTGCTCCTTTTTCCAGCCATTATATGATGTAATTGCTGGAGAAAACCATATTGTCCCTAGAGCTTTCCCACCTGTACCTTTCTGAGCCCCTATCAGTGGCTTCTACTTTCTTAATGATGGTAGTGATGTAGTGGACAGAGTGATGAACTAGGGATTAGGAACCCTGGGTTCAAATCCTGGCTCCCCAATAGAAACTCACTGGAAATGCGGAACTGGTAAAGCCACTCCTTAAATATCTCTTGGGGCCACTATAAGTTGGCTCTGACTTGACTGTACATAACAACAACAAATATTGCTCTGGTCTGGTTGGTTTCCAGCATCTGTTATTCCTGGAAATGAACCAAAAGGAAGCCTTCTGGCTGTCAAGGCTCCTTGCAGTTGGAATTTCCGATATTGTTAAATGGCTCAGGATATCAGCAAATTGAACACTTCCTCAGCAGATATGGTCCACCAGGCAGTTTCTCAACTGACTCTTTAAGACAAGGCAAAGAAAATATGCATTTTCATATAAGTGATTCAATGAATCAGTGATGATTTACCACACTCTAAAAGAATTCACTTCCTTTGCATTTCTGCTGAAGAGCTGAGGAAGTATTCAAATTACTAATATCATGAAGTAGCCATATTCTTTTGCTGGAGAAGACAGAAAAAAATCTTTACCTTATTTCTAGCCATAAAAATACTACTTAGTAAATAGCTAAGAATTTGCTGCCTTTTCATAACGTTAAAAATCAGCTATTCCAATTGGCCACATTGCTCTAGGCCAGTGGTGGCGAACCTATGGCAGGCGTGCCAGAGGTGGCACTCAGAGCCCTCTCTGTGGGCACCCATGCAGTCACCCCTGCACATAGTTTGCCCCGCCTCTCTGTCCAACAGCCCAATGGGTGTGGTTCCTCCCTCCTCCCAGCCTACAGTTCACCCCACCCCTCTGCCCAGCAGCCCAATGGGAGCACTTCCTCCCTCCCCTCAGCACAGAGTTCACCCTGCCCCTTTGCCCAGCAGCCCAATGGGAGTGTTTCCTTCACCCCCTGTTGCTGTGTTGGCAATAAGTGGGTTTTGGGTTGCAGTTTGGGCACTCGGTCTCTAAAAGGTTCGCCATTACTGCTCTAGGCCAGCCCAGACTGGGTGCTGTAAATGCAGTTGAATTACCTGTACTACAGACTGCTTGGACCAGAGGTAATAAAGAGAGGTATGCCACCAACACTGAAGCTGTACAATTAAGCGAACCGTGTCGAGTGTCTCAGTTTTTCCTTTCAACTCAGATATTCTTTGCAGCCTTGTCAGTAAATGCTTGGCTGATTATGTTCTCTCTGCCCCTGTCCCACCTCCCAAATATACAATACTGATTGATAGTAGGTGTCAGGCAAGCACAGGATGCAGAACTACTCCTGGTAAACCTCCCCTTAGGCATATTTTTCTTCACTGTCTCTAATTCCTTAATATTCTTGTGAACGATCAGATTGAAAGCCTGAAAGAAGACGTCCCCAACATTGAGGAAAGCAGATAGGCTTTAAATTCTCTCTCATCTCACATATTGGAAAGCTTTGCAAATCCAATACCTTCTGTCTAAGTCTGTCTTCTTCAAACATATAAAAAATATGTACTATTCCTTTTTAATGCTCTTTTTCCTTCCTATCATTTTACACCTATTTTTCATATCTTCCCCAAATGAAAAGTAGACAGACGCAGAGGTAAGCCAACAAAGACAAGCCTATGAATGGTTATTTATCTAAATCAGCATGACTGATTTAGAAAGAGCCCGCACAAAGATTGTGGTACCATCAATTGTGATTGTGTGTATATTTCTGGTTTTAACTATTGTAAACCACCCAGAGTGGGAAATACCCTAGATGGGCAATACTGTATATAAATGAGGGTCCAGCAGTATAAAGAAGCAATGTTTTCAGCCTTTGCTCCTGAATAACTAGACATCTGGTGCAGATCCACAGGTGTATACAGTTTTTTTTAATATTTGGATATATTTGGATTTATTTTACAAAGACTTCTCGCAGTTAATAATTTTATTATAATACATGGAAATTTGTAAATTAAACTCTCCATTCTTTTCATATGTTGAATAAAGGGTTGACAATATCTGTTAAAGTACTGCAACAGTCATCTTTCCTCCTCTACATCAGTGTTTCCCAATCTTTGGCTTTTGGACTTCAACTCCCAGAAGACTAAGTCAATTCTCCAAAGCACTGAGAAGCCAATATACTGACTTAGGCTTCTGGGAATTGAAGTCCACCAGTGTTCCATGGAACATAGTTTGGGAAACGCTGTGTCTAGTTCATGCTTATATAAGACAAAAGTGCCACAATATTTTTGGTTTGTTTTTAAGACTAATTTTTTTTTTATTTCAGTGTGAGAATTCATGGACTACAATGCACTTCAAACAATACCAAGATAAAAGACATGAAAACATTGTAATTACCTCCTTTTAACTCTGATACCCCCTAGTGGCGTGGAGGGATGTGCAGGTATAACTACATCTTTCATCACCTCCTAGGAATGTACATCTCCACTTGCTTCATTCTCATGAGGGAATTAGAAGCTGCAAAATGTTTCCATATGGCCTTGAGAATGAGAATTTTTTTGCCAATCTCGATTAAAATGTTTGCATTTGTTAAGGTTTTCCTTCTCTCAAAATAAGACAAACTGTAAAAAAATTATCATAGTTGCTTCATGGACTTAGAAAAATTAAAAGCATCAAATGGATTGTTTGTGTCTTTTTGATCAATCAGCAGGTGCTGTGCTTGCTCTCTCTGTATCTGTCTCTCTGTCTTTCTCTCTGTATCCTTAGATTCATTGAGGGAGAAAGACTTCTGCAAAGAAACATTTTCTGAAAATCTTACTTAACTGTCTTGTCATATCAAGACAGTTTAGAATGATGAAAACAATGAATTAAGTGTGTATTCTTCGCATCCATACTTAAATAAAATCTACTCCATGCACAGCTGGCATCCCCATACTTGTTAAGATTGTTGTGTATACAGTGTTGTACAGCTGTCGTGGACCTTGATAGAGCAGTACTCATAATGTACGACAAGCTGCCTTACAATTTGCCTTTTCAAAAGCATTTCGCTGAATCTGCATTATTGAAAAATCTGACAGCTGCCAGAAGTGGTGGCTATGAAGGAATAGATTCCACACGCCAAAAAAGGGGGTCTTTTCAAAAGTTAAACATGTCCGTGTGCTCATGCAAACACTCCACAAGTCAAAGGAGAGAAAATGGCAAAGGCAAAATTACAGCCATTTAGCTTTCCATCTGCTAGAATTGTGTCAGCCTGTTCCAAGTTGCATAATTACATGCCTTGTCTTTTGCTGGCATGAGATATGGAAGCACTGTGCTTTTGAGCAAACCCAAATCCAGGAAGTTGTTGGTTGTAATACCAGAGAGCAGAAGCCAAGCAGGAAAGCTGTCTTACTGTTTTATGCAGCTTGCTTACTGAGAAAATGACCTTTTCTGTACCAAACAATCTTCATTTCCCCACACACACCCTTGCTTCTTTCACTCTTTTATAGATCACTCTCCTCTCTACGATTTATTATAATTGTCTCCCTTTCTTATACTTTATGGAAAATATCCATTATATGCTATATAATGGATTTATAAAAATATAACATTGAAATATGATATCCATAAAATCAAACATCCATAAAAATATAATATTAAAATAGAAATTAAGAACGATCAGATTTCTCGTATTCTGTTTTGCGCTCATTCTGTTGGTTCTTCTTCTTTTTTTAATTTTTATTGGGTTTTTTCACAAAATATAAAATATAAACACATCAAAATTATGTATAAAACTAGTGAAGAAAAGGAGAAGAAAGAAAAAAAGCATATAACACAAACATAAAAACGATCAATTGATTAAACAAAAACTAAGTTTACCTAATGCTGCGTAGTTGTTACATGTCAACATTTAATCTCTAGTTTACCCTTTTCTTAGATTCTTATTAAAAGGCTTAAACCACAACATTAACCTTCATATTTTGTTTCTCTTACATAAGAGTAGTAATTATATATATATATATATATATATATATATATATATATATATATATATATATATATATATATATATATATATATATATATATATATATATATATATATATATATATAAAATCAATATAAAAAGAAGAGGAAAAAAGAAAAAATCAATAAAAATTGAAGAGAGAAAAGAAAGGGGGGAAGGGAAAAAACCCCAATCCTTCCCCTCCCCCGCTCTTCCTCGTTCCCTCTTTTTACAAAAAAATAGTTAAACAGTTCACATGTGATATATACAATGCCTTTGGGGGGAAGCAGCTCATCTCATCGTTCTTTCACTATTTCCAGAAGTCCAATTGGTACTGGTACTGGCCTACTTCCAACTCCTTGCTTTAATGCGAAATCCACAAATGGTTTCCAAATTGACCAGAATCTATTCTCTGTAATTAATCCTTTTTTCTCCTTCAAATCCCAAGTTAATTTATCATTTAAAGCCAATTGCCAAGTTTCCTTATACCATTCTTCTATATTAATTATGTTTGTTCCTTTCCACTTCCTTGCTATACACTGTCTGCCAGTTGTCATCAGAATTGAAACCAGTTCTATTTTGTCCTTATCAAGTTTTTTCTCTTCTAAATCTGCAAACATGGCGGTACCTGAACCAATTTCTATACTCACACCTAGTATTCCCATAATCTCTTTTTCCACCTCATCCCAAAACTTCTTTACTACAATGCAATTCCACCACATATGTATATATGTTCCCGTTGTTTTTCCACATCTCCAACAATTATTACTTTTAGTTTTATCAATTTGATTCAGTTGAACTGGAGTCAGGTACCACCTCCACAACAATTTATAATTATGTTCCTTAACTGTTACTATTAAAGTACTCATTATCCTCCTTTTCCAAATAGATCTCCATTTTGTTTCCGTAATTTTTATATTAAGATCCTGTTCCCAAATTTTTCTCAATGTCTCCTGTGGATTTCCCTCTATATTTAAGATCTTATATATTTTACTCACCAGACCCTTTAACCCTACATCACCTTGTTTTATATTCCACAACAATTTTTCAAATTCCGTTCTATTTCTTTCCAGACTTTGATCCGATATGTACTTATTATTCCATTTGTTTAATGCAGCCAATTCAACTTCAATTCTGCATGCAGACCTAATTTTTTGTTTTTATTCTTACAGATTTGTATCCAATCTCTCAACAGGAACGTATCCTTACTTGTCAACACAGATCTTAACCTCTTGTCATTTTTTAAAGGAAAGCTTTGAATATCCCCTACTTCAATTATTGGGGATATACCTGGGGCTAATTTCTTCCTAGTTTTTCCCCAAACATCCCACAATGTTTTCAGCATCTTATTCTTAATAGTAATTTTCCCAATATTCGTATCTAAGAAGGCCGTATTACCTATATGTCTAAACTCCTCTGTCTCCAGCTCCTCCCAGATTGCCTTTTCTTTCATCAAAATCTTAATTATATTTTTAATCTGAAATGATCGATAATAATTTTTAAGATTGGGCATTCCTAATCCACCTTCCTTTTGCGGCAAATACCACAGACTTTTTGAAATTCTCAATTTACTTCCACCACTACAAAAATTATTTAACATATTTTGATACTTCTTAATTTCTTTGTCGTTAAGTTGTATCGGCAGGGCATCAAATAAAAAATTCATTTGTGGTAACAACATCATCTTGCACAATGCAACCCTGCCAAACCACGACAATTTCAATTTCTTATAGCGACCAATTTGTTCTTTAATCAATTTTTCCTGTTTATCATAATTTAATTTTTAAAGATGTTCCCATTTATTAGTAATGTTAACACCCAAATATTTTAAACTGTTCTTAATTTGTATTTTAAATTTTTCAGATATCCTCCTCTGCTCTTCCTCTTCAATATTACAAGTTACCATTTCAGATTTCTCCCAATTTATTTTTAGCCCCGTCACATCCTCAAAATTTGTTAAATGCTCATGATTTTCCCCCCATAGATTTCATTGGATGTTTCATGATCACCAAGGTGTCGTCAGCATATAAACTTATTTTGCTTCCCATCAATCCCTCTATGTTGCTATCATATCTAATAGCCATTGCAAGTAATTCCATTGACATTATAAATAAAATTGGAGATAATGGACATCCCTGCCTAGTCCCTGCTTCCAATAGTATATCTTCTGTGTAAGAGTTATTAACTTTAACTATTGCTGTACCTTGCTGATACAATTGCTCTATAACATTTTTAAACTTAAAACCAAATCCGTAGACAGATATCATTTCTTTGATTGTAACCCATTGAATTGAATCAAATGCTTTAAAAATGTCCAATGACACTAAACCTATCTTTTCTTTATTTCGTATAGCAATATCTAATAAATTCAATACTCTCCTTGTTAAATCCATCATGTGCCTGTTTTTTATAAATCCAACTTGATCCGTGTTAATGTAATTTCCCATAAACGTATTCATCCTTTTTGCCAGTATAGAGGTAAATATTTTAGCATCTTGATTTATTAAAGATATCGGTCTGTAACACTCAATTTTTTCTGGATTTTTCCCAGGTTTGGGGATCAATACAATCACTGATCTGAACCAGGTGGCAGGAATTATTCCCCCCTCTAGAATATAGTTAAACAATTTTTTCAACCTTGGAATAACCATATCCTTAAAATCTTTATAAAATTCTGAAGATAAGCCATCCTCCCTGGGTGATTTACCTATTTTCAATCTTGTAATAGCATCACTAATTTCAATTTCACTTATTCTATCCTCCATTAAGTCTTTGTGCTCCTGACTTATTTTTTGTTTTAAATGCTTTCTCAGGTAATCTCTTAATCTTTCTGTATTAACCTCCTTTGTTGAGTATAACTCCTGATAGAAATCCTTAATAATTTCAATTTTATCTTTGATCTTGTTACACCTAATTCCAGCTTTAGAAATCAGAACACCTATCTCTCTTTTCTCTCTTTTTTCTTTAGCCATCCTTGCCAATAACCTTGAATTCTTGTTGCTATATTCAAAGTAATCTCTTTTAAGGTATAATAAGTTTCTTTCCACTTTGTCAATATCCTTCCCCACCATTTCCTTTTTCAGTTTCTCCATGCAATCTAAAATCTTTATATTCTTTGTCTTCGCATGTTCCTCTTGTAATCTCTTTATTTCTTGCTCAGTTCCCCTTTGTTTTGCCTTAACTTGTTTACTTTTGAAACTGCATAACTTAATACTTTCCCCTCTGAATATCGCCTTCATAGTATCCCACACCGTGGGATAACCTACTTCCCCATTATCATTCCACCTCCAGCTTTCTTCCCATTTCCCCATAATCCAATCTCTACTCTTAATGTCCTTGTATGTGCGGGAATCATATCTCCAAGTGTTCCTCACTTCATTTACCCCTTCTAGTCTCATTTCCAACATCAATCGTGCATGATCTGATTCTTTAAATATCCCATTCTCAATGTGTTCTATATTTCTGATCAAGTTCTCTGATACAAATATGTAATCAATCCTAGAATACGTGTTATAAACCTGAGAGAAGAAGGTATATGCTCTTTCCATTCCGTGGAGTTCTCTCCATGTATTTTTCAATCCTAAAGCTATCATCCAATTATCTATAATCTGACATTTCGTGCCTTTACTACACCTGGTCGTATTTGTACAATCAATTGCTGATCTAATTAAGTTAAAATCCCCTGCTACAATCAACTTAGAACATCTTTCTCTCTCCAGGACTTCATACACTTTATCAAAAAAAAATCTGCTGATCATTAGGTGCATATATATTAACCAACGTTATCTCCTCGTCCTCCATTTTCCCATTAATTATCAAATATCTTCCCTCCGGGTCTGAAATGATCTTAGTTACTACAAAATCCAATCTGGTTGAGATAAGAATCGCAACTCCTCTAGACTTTGATGTTCCATATGCTTTTTCATAAATCTTGCTCCAGCCTAAAAATAGCCTATTTACTTCTCCCGACTTTTGATGCGTTTACTGTAGAAAAATTATGTCTGGTTTTTCTCTCCTGAGTGCTGCTTCTATTCTTTTTCTCTTAATCTGGCAGCCAGTACCTTTCACATTCCACGATACTACCTTCACTGTCTTCATTATTTATCTATAACTTCCTCATTTCTACGGTTGCCACTTCCCCCGAAAGGCGTGAAAAAATACATTCTAAAAAACCTTAACCCCAAACATAAAAAATTACAAAAACAAAACATACCAAAATACATTTTTACCCTCCCCACCTTTTTCAAGAAAAAGAGGCCTTCGATAAACAAAGAGGGGAGGGGGAGGAAGCACATCAAATGAGGGTGGAGCATTACTGAGTTCCACCCTCCGCTCCCTCAGGCACGCTATCATCATCTTTCCTGCCAAAATGTAGACCTCATTCTGTGGGTTCAATCTGTTCCTTTCACCTTTTGGTTTAACTTGGAGAATTTCTAAAAATTAATTGGAACACCAGGTTGTAATTTCAATACCATTTTCTATTTATATCACTTGCTCCCTTTATAAGTTACTGGTATGTTCAGAGTATACAGGTGTGAGTGAACTGTAGCACAAAAAACAGGGCTCAGTTCAATTATGTTTATCACATCAAGAGTCCATGTTGTGATTTAAACAAGACATTTATTTATTTATTTATTTATTTATTTATTTATTTATTTATTTATTTATTTATTTATTTATTTATTTATTTCGTATGCCACCCATTCAGCCTACGCCGACTCAGGGCGGCTCACAACATATCAACAGAATAAGATCATAAAAACACATACAAAAACTGTTATAAAAATATTTAAAACACCTTCGGACATTAAAAGATTAAAACCCTAAGACTTTACCAGATGGATAATAAAAGAGATAAGTTATGTTGGTTGTTGTTGTTGTTCAGTCGCACAGTCGATTCCGACCCTTTGCGACCCTATGGACCATCGTTCTCCAGGCACCCCTGTCCTCCACCATCCCCCTCAGTCCTCCCAGTTCTGTGCCCATTGTGTCTACAATACCATCTATCCATCTCATCCTTGGCCTCCCCCTTCTTCTTTTGCCCTCCACCTTTCCCAACATCATGGCCTTCTCAAGTGAATCCTCCCTTCTCATTTGATGCCCAAAGTACTTTAGCCTCATCTTTACTATTTGACCTTCCAATGAGCAGTCAGTGTTGATTTCTTCTAAGATTGACCTATTTGTTCTCCTCGCTGTCCAAGGTACCCTCAAAACTCTCCTCCAACACCACATTTCAAAGGCATCTATTCTTCTGCGTTCAGCTTTCCTAATTGTCCAGCTCTCACATCCGTACATTACCACTGGGAATACCATTGCTTTGACTATTCTAATTTTTGTTTTCAAGGTGATGTCTCTGCTTTTCACTATGTTCCCCAGGTTTCTCATGGCTTGTCTCCCTAGAATCAGCCGCCTCTTTATTTCATGGCTGCAATCTCCATCTGCAGTGATCTTAGATCCTAAGAAAGTAAAATCTGTCACTGCTTCTACTTCTTCCCCGTCTATTTTCCAGGAACTGATCGAGCCTGTTGCCATTATCTTGGTTTTCTTGATATTGAGTCTCAAGCCAGCTTTTGCACTCTCTTCCTTCAAACCGATCAAGAGATGTTGGAGATGTAGAGAATTTGATGGAACATACGAACATATGTGGTGGAGCTGTAAAAAAATAAGGGATTTTTGGGGAAGAATAGAAAGTGAGCTTGCTGAAATAATGGGTAGAAGTGTTAAGTTGGTGTCAAGTATCATTCTTTTAACGAATGTGGAAGGTTTGGGTTTAAACAAAGATAAAAAAGAATTATTGGAAATTGTATTGACAACGGGTAGACAATGTATAGCTAGAAACTGGAAAAATGATATAGATATACAGATTGGAGAGTGGTATAAAGAAATGTGGAGTTTAGCACTGAATGATAAATTGACATGGGAGATTAAAGTGAAAAGGGATAACTTAAAAGAGAACAGATTTTGGAATATATGGAAACCATTTGTGGACCATTCTTGTATGGCAAATGATAGTTCAGGACCAGTACCATTTCAAAGAAGTTTCTGGAGTTGAGCAGCAAATAAACTCTCCGGGCATTGTATATATTCACAGGGTGTTTATTATTTATCTAAAGATTAATAGTAGCACAGAAAGTTTCTTATTATTTTGGATTTTGAAATAATGGTTTTTTCTTAATATTCTGTGGTTATATAGTAATTAATGAGTCTAGACATTGTTATGTGCTAACATTTAGTAATGTCTGTTAAGATGATACTATGGATTTGTTTATGTACTGTATTGTTAGTCATTGTTTTCTTTTCTTTTTTGTATGTCTTTGAAAAATTCAATAAAAATTTTTTTTAAAAAAAAGATTAAAACCCACCCCCTATCCCTAAAACAGAAAGCTAAAAGGGAGAAAACTAATTATCTATACCAAACAGCAGGCATGGGTCATCCTTCCATTGGTGCCCCACACCTGCGCTGCCAGCCAGGTTTTGAGTTCTTTCCTGAAGGGCAGCAATTCCATCTGGAGTCGTAACTCTGTTGGCAGGAGGTTCCAAAGGGCTGGTGCAGACACAGAGAAGGCCCTTCTTCTTGTGCTAGATAGATGAGTCCCTCTAGCTGAGGGAACAATTAGAGTGCCCCTCCGGTCCGCTTTCGTTGTACGGACAGATGTTCTTGGGGCAACACGGTCTCTTAGGTATCCATTGGTGGCTTTGATACACCCTTGAAAAGTGTAAGGAAACAATGGGAGAGTGGGGGGACACATGGACTGAAGACTGTAGCAAAGTGTTTTCATACTCAACAAGCTAAAGCTGAAGATGATTAAACCTCTGGTCTTGCTCCAAAAACAATATGAGGCAAGTTAGAAAGGAATGCACAAATCACAAGGGAAATTCAGACAGATAATTTCATAAGCCTCCTTCTTAACCTATAAAATCGAGGGTTAACCATTGGAACTTTGCATAGGCTCCTTTTCCAGGCCCTACTAGCCTGCACTCACCATTCGTGCACACACCCGAACTGGCTACCCAGGTAAACGCAAGATTAAGAAATGTGCCAGTGGGGCAAGAGCCCCACAAACGCGAAAAAAGGGAAACAACTTCATTTCCCAATGTTCTTTGCGCCGCGCCGCACCACAGCCAATCAGGCTGAGAGGCACGACCACAAAGAACATTGAAAAACGTGTCGTGGCCAATCAAAATCGAGCCGCAGGGCAAAAAACGCACCACAACCACAAATCACAAACTCATAACTACAAGCCCCAGAGTCCTGCGTGACATGAGTGCGCAGGACGCTGAGGAAACTGGTGCCCGAAAAATTAAAAAGAAAAACAACTCACCACCTCACAGCCAAGCAAACACCAGCCAGCTTTCTTTCCCTCACCCATGGCACCTGAAGGTCCCGACTGGAGTTTCTCCTTTAATATCAGTGGATGGGGGGTTGTGAGCCCCCTCTCCCCTGGCTCCCCTAGGGTTGGGAGGTTTGTGGGGAGAAAAGGGGTATGCCCCACCAACCCTTCTGGAGCCAGGAGACCAGGGAGAGTGGATCGATTCCCCCCCTCCTAAAAAAAACCTCCGTCTTTAAAGAGAAGAAACTAAGCGGTTTCTTCTCTTTAAAAATGGAGTTGTTTTAAGGAGCGGGGGGGGGGGATTGATCCACTCTCCTTGGTCTCCTGGCTCCAGAAGGGTTGGGGGACATACCCATTTTGTCCCCCCAAACCTCCCAACCGCAGGGGAGCCAGCAGAGAGGGGGGTCGCAACCCCCCACCCACTGATATTAAAGGGGAAACCGCATCTACTTTCATGACTCCACACAATCAAAGCAACATAACACAATAAAGCCCCCTCCCCACCACCTAACCCACCCTTCCTATCCCCCACCAACCATGCTCCCTCCCCACCACCTAGCCCACCCTTCCTATCCCCCAATGACCACGCCCCCTCCGTACCACCTAGCCCACCCTTCCTATCCCCCAACAACCATGCCCCCTCCCCACCACTAGCCCACCCTTCCTAACCCCCACCGACCATGCCTCCCTCCCCACCACCTAGCCCACCCTTCCTAACCCCCAATGACCATGCCCCCTCCCCACCACCTAGCCCACCCTTCCTAACCCTCAATGACCACGCCCCTCCCCACCACCAAATAAATAAATAATTTTTAAAAAATTACTAAAAACACAGTCAAAAACATCCAAAAATACACAAAAACAAACAAAAACACCCAAAAAACAATACAAAGTAAACAAAAATACAATAAAAACAAAACAAACAGACAAAAATACGAATTCCAACCCCCACCCCCACCCCACACACACACACACACACAAAAGAAAGAAAACAAGCAAACTTACCAAAAGATGTCCTACCTCCATGAGGACCGGAAAAGAAATGAATAAAGAAAGAGACTACTTACCAGAAGAAGCTCCACCCAGAGGCCAGGAGAGAAAAAATAGTCAAAATACAATAACCCCTACCAGCACCACCTGCTGGCCACAATAGTAAAAACAATTCAAAAACACAAAACAGCACCAAACAAAAGGCCACAAGAGTAAAAACAAATCAAAAACATAACACAAATTCAAAATTTTACACAAAAGGTCACACCAATAAAAACAAATCAAAAAAATTACACTAAAACACACTTTAACACAAATCACAAACATATGTCAATAAAATACAATAGAAACTTTTAAAAATCCTGTGCTGAGTTTTAACTCAAAATAAAACCCAAAACATCTAAAGAAATTTTAAAAACATCGAATGTAAAAAACATTTACTTTTACATTATTAAAATTATTACCTACAGTACAACTAATTTAAAAAATTCAAAAAACTAATACATTATTCGCTTACATAAAACAATTTGAAAAAATTATATCATACTTTGTTCTTTTATTAATCCTCAAAAAAAAAAAAGCAGATCACAGTTAATAACAGCCAGGCCAAAATTTTTTTACATAAATAAACATTTTTAAAATTAAAATTACAGACTAAGCAATTTTAAAAAAACATTAACACAATTTAACCTTCCAACACAATTTAAAACAGCCCGGCAATGCCGGGCAACCTCTGCTAGTAGTATAAATGACTGTGCCGTGATTAAGGTTAAGGATCCTATAGAGTGTTGTAGTGACACATTTTGAAGTGCAGGTACTCACTCCCCCTAGCCAGCTGGCTCTCTAAGGAGAGTTAATAATGAGGGCTGCTGAACCAGTCCATATCAATAAATGGGGAGCAGATGTTTTGCAAAGCTAATAACTCTTAATTATCCATGAGCAACCCAACCTCAAATACTGTGTGCTACAGGATGATTTCCTGGGGAAATCATATATGTTTCTGTTACTGTGAGTGGCTAGACTCAAAGAGAACAGGGAAATCTGAAGAGAGTGGCTGGTGATATCATAGTTTATACATTTCAGGAAGTCCCAGAGCTTTGACTAGGCAATCCCAGGTTCCACTACACCAGGGGTCAGCAAACTTGGCTCTCCAGATGTTCTTGGACTTCAGTTCCCAGAAGCCCTGATCAGCAGGTGTACTGACTTGGGCTTCAGGTAATTGAAGTCTAAGAACTTCTGGAGATCCAAGTTTGCTGACCCCTGCATTACACGAATGAACATTCAATATTAACAGCTGTGCATAAATCTGATTGCTTCTGACCGTTCCAAATTGCAGTTTCAGAAAGCTGCAGTTGGTCATATGCATTCTTGGACCTTTGTTTTTCCTCTTAGCTGTACTTTTGGTTAATTTCTCCTTTCCATGCAGTCTAATTTTCCTTTCCAATCACCTGCCACTTGCATTTTTGGCTACTTCCTGTCTTTACATTGCTTTTGAACATAATCCTGTCCTGCTTCTGTCGGATCGTATATGAGGAACTCGACATGCCCTATATCACTTGGAGAACCCTGAACAGGCTGAGGGTCAGAGTGACTAGATATAAGACCACGGTGTGTGGCTGTGGAGAGATACAGAATCTGCTCATTTGTGAGTCTGCCAATTACTACCAGAATCATGTACCAATGAGAATTTAAGTTTGGCCAACGACAAAGCCAAGAACGCGGCTTCATTTTGTTTGGGACACAAAAGGAAAATACAACTCCTCAGAGACATAAAGATATACATTACTTGGAAAAGTTCCAACAACGGGCACAGTGTCATGGTTTAAATGTTAATCTGAGCTTCAGTGGTGAAAACTTCCCAGATGACCTTGGGTGAGTCACCCTCTGCTAGCTTGACTTACCTCACAAGGTTATCAGGAAGACAGTGGAGAGAAAAGTAGCCAGGTATACCATCATAAGCTTATTGGAAATCAAGTAATAAATAGAACTAGTAAATAATATTAATAAACATTTTAAAAAATCTTAGCCAACATGAACATCAGAAAAATAATAAAAAAAATATTCCTGTTCCAAGTCCAGCCCTGAACCCACACATAGTATTCACAGCCGATTGTGATAACAGTAGAAATGCATTGTTATCATTATGGGGGGTGGGGGTTCCCAGTTTACCTGGACTTAAGCTGTAGCTTATGTATCACAGTAGTAAATCCGACCTGCTTTTTGCAAATATGTATCTTACTTTATGTTTTTAGCCTGCTTGCCATGCTGCATAACTGAACACATCTTTATGGAGAGGCTCCTTATTTCCTTAATCCTCTCTCTTTGATACCACGTCTTCTCTCGTTCTCTCCCTTCTATTCTATTAACCCACTTCGGTCCCCAGCTGAGTCCCAGCATTTGACAAGAGGAGGCAAGTGTACTGTAAAAACAATTTTTTCTCCTAGGTCTATTGTCAGGAAATAAGGCCCATTGCCACCTATTTCCTCTGTTGTCTTTCCTCCTTTCATGACCCCCCTAAAGAATTCATTGTATATTTTGCTGGTGTGGATGGAAAATAAACTATTCTGACCTAGATTCTCTCCTTACTCACTTTTTGCAACACAGCCCATAAATGAATGTGACAAGATAATATTGTACAGGTGCAGTTTTCTTGACACCCTCTGAGCAAAGCGCCTGAAATAACCCCACTTGCTCTGATCATCGGTGCTGGTGCTACCTTTATTTCATGACTCCCCCTCCCTTGTTACTGGAATGATAAAACACATACAACAACTTTTGTCAGTGAAATTGATATGGTAAACCGTTGCAGGGGAAAACCCCAAAGGCAAACAGAAGCAAACAAAGCAGGACATCCATATTTATTTATTGAATTTTTATACCACCCATCTGAGTGTTATTCCACTCTAAATTGCTGAGTAGATGAATACATTTAAACAGATATAGCTTCTTTTCTGTATGTTGTTGTTGTTATTGTTGTTGTTCAGTCACACAGTTGAGTCTGACGCTTTGCGACCCCATGGCATACCTGTCAACCATCCCGATTTGGCCGGGAAAACCCCGTAATTTGACGTCGATTGACGTCATAACCCGCCCCGCGCTGCCAAAACCCCATAATTTGGCAGCGGGGGGAAAACGCTTTCCGCGCATGTGTGGAAGTGCTATGCCGCTTGCGCAGCCCCTACGCAAGCGGCGTAGTGCTTCCGCGCATGCGTGGAAGGGGTACAACCCTTCAACGCATGTGTGGAAAGCGACCTGCGCACAAGCAATGTGCGCAGGCCCCGTTTTTCCGGAGCCGCGGGTTGACAGGTATGCCCCATGGGCCTGCGCACACCAGACTCTTCTATCCTCTGCAGCCTGGCCAGATCTACGCCCATCACACCAACAATTCCATCTATCTACCTCATCCTCTGCTGTCCCCTTTTCCTTTTGCCTTCAATCTTTCCCAGCATCATGCCCTTCTCAAGTAAGTCCTCTCTTCTCATTTGGTGGCCAAAGTACTTGAGCTTTATCTTCAGTATTTGTCCTTCCAAGGAGCAGTCAGGGTTGATTTCCTTCAGGATTGACTGATTTGATCTTCTTGCAGTCCGGGGGACTCTCAAGGGTCTCCTCCAGCACCACAATTCAAAGGCTTGTGTTCTTCTGTGCTCAGCCTTCCTTATGGTCCACCTCTCACAGCCATACATTACTACTGGGAAGACCATTGCTTTAACTATGCGGACTTTTGTTGGCAGGGTGATGTCTCTACTTTTTATTATGCTGTCTAGGTTTCTCATAGGTACACAGAAGTGGCCAAACAGAGTGGCAATGTTCAAAGATAGGAAATCTGTTTGAGGCTTGAATATGTAGTAATAGGTAATATAATATAATGTTTTATTCTTAAGTAGTATATTGAATTAATCTTGTAGTTAATATATTCAGAATCTTCCAGTAGAGCAATACAACAAGTCCAATACATTGTGAAAGTCAACCGGTATGCAGACTCTTTCAGGAGAATTTCCCTTCATCAGACAACTTGACTTGCTAACTTTCCAATATCTGAAAATACATACAATATATATAAAAAATTAATTCTGAACTGGAATATTGCTACTGAGCTAAGTATAAAAGAGAAACCCACCTGGATATATAACATTTAGTTTTCAAAGGGTATCTTGTTTTCATGTTGCATCCTAATCTCTTTTCGTTTATTCATTTTTCACAATGTATTGGACTTGTTGTATTGCTCTACTGGAAGATTCTGAATATATTAACTACAAGATTAATTCAATATACTACTTAAGAATAAAACATTATATTATATTACCTATTACTACATATTCAAGTCTAGGTTTCTCATAGCTTGCCTTCCAAGAAGTAAGTGTCTTTTTATTTCATGGCTACAGTCACCTTGCACCCATCATTCCTATATATATCAGCTTACGTAGTCATTACGTTCCTTCCTGTATGCTTGGATATCTATACAGCCCCCCCGGCTGTTATTGCATTTCTTAAACTTGGCTTTTTTGTGAATCCCGCTTATGCATACACGGACCTCCATGGTACCCATGTTTCGAACTAGCTATTTGCAACTTGGAACTGTTTGACGGACATTTTTATCTTATTATCAGGCTCCACCTTGCTGATACACTAGCTTTTTCGGACATACTATTGTTATAGTCTCTCCCGGTTGCGTGGGTTCCTTCGTGGTGTTTGCCTACTTATATTATATTGTATTTTTACTGTTTGTCCGGTTTCTGAGTATCTTTTTACTCGTATTCTCACCTATTAAATACATATTTTGTAGTACATTCTCTCTTTCGGGGTGTTTCCTCTCTTTTCCTTGTCTTCTCGACACCCCTGCCGTCTCCCTTCCCCTATGCTGTAAGGTCCAGCACAAGGTCATTCATGAGGGTTGAGAGAGTATAAGTCCAGAAATATAGCTTTTCATGTATCCGATCATGTGGAAAAAATTCCTGCGTCACGTGATTCATCATCAGTGGGACAATCTCTAGGTATGTGCAGGGAGAGAGTATTGGGTGATTTAGAAGATTCTTCATGGGCTTTCTCACCTTTCATATGTTAGGCAGGTGCGTCAAATGAATCAGCTCCTGTTGACAAGATCAACAACTGAAATGGCACTCTAGATTTTCTTTTCCCACATGACAAACAAGGTACAACTTCTCTGATTCCTTCTTTTCAACAATATACAGAGGATGCCAAAAATGTACACACATTTTAAGAGATGTTATCTATGAATTACTTTTTGAAGTTGAATTGAATTACGACAGCAATAGGTAGTAGGGCATTCACTCAAAACTGGCTACACTGGCAGTAATTTGGGAAAAACTTGAGATGGCATGTGTAGCAATACAAGAGGACATTTTGTTCAATGTGTATGCATTTTGGCATCCTCTGTATAAGGCAGAGATGGCAAACCTATGGCATGTGTGCCAGAGGTGGCACTCAGAGCCCTCTCTGTGGGCATGAATTGCGTGCCATCACCCCAGCAAAGAGTTTGCCCCACCCCTCTGCCCAACAGCCCAATGGGAGCATTTACTTCCTCCCCTGTTGCTGTGCTGGCACTTAGTGATAAATAAGTGTTTTTTGGGTTGTTCTTTGGACACTCGGTCTCTAAAAGGTTTACCATCACTGGTATAAGGTATTAGGATATTCTCCTTTTGGTCTCCCCCTCTCATCTGCAGAAAACCCCAAGTAATCATCACTCAACAAAATAATAAGCAAGATCCATGTGACAAAAGGCCTTGTGGAATTCAGATAATTCGTTCAGAATCTGAGAATTTATTATCCTTGCATTCAGTGGAGTTTAACCTGCCTCCCCACCACTCAGAATAAGGTTACAATTTCTTCATCAAACTGGCAATTTAAGCCACTTGGAGTTTATTATATTCATCCTTTGGTATTTTTCTTTTTTCATCCTCTGTCAGGCAACACTGACATAATATCTGCTTTCTGAGCTGTCACAGGGAAAAAGCGGACAGAGACAAGGAATTAAGTTTCCCAACCCATGTCTGTGCAACCATATCTGGAGCTGTACGATGAGAACAATAAATCCCATCTTATTATCTTGCACATGAAATGTAACTAGGCTAATGACCATATGGATCAGACTAATGCGAGCAGAGTTTAATTTAGTAAAGGCATGAATAAAATTGAAAATTCTTACTTAATTATCCAGCAAAGGAGCACATAATAGCACTGGGTGCAATAGGAATCATCTTTTAAGCGGACGCTCACATGAAAAAAAAAGCCTGGGGGAAATGAGAGATCTCTTCACCAGTGTGTCTTTTCCGTTATAAATAAAGTACTTTTGCATTTTTAAAAATGCTTGACAAAAGCTTTGGCACAAGGTCGGCCAGCGGGACATTTCAAAAATGACCTAGCCAAGTTGTTTACCACCTGTCTTCTCTCTTTCTCTGCTTGTTGTCAATATGAGGCAATGGGCTGTTTTACGTTTGCATATATTTCAATTCATTAATATGTAAATGAAAAATGAGAATTCTCTACTTACATTCCCTGGGAGAAGAGCCCATATTCACCTAGCCAAAGTCTCTCACAAAGATTTGGCGGTAAGGATGACATCTAATATTGAGTAAAGCAATTTTTCTGGATGTGTGTTGGGTGGTTCTTGCTAAAAGACTTAAATTATACAAAGGAAAAAGAATAAGTTTGAAAAAGGTCACAAGGAGAGAAAAGGTACACCTGAGAGGGTCATAGAGGAATATGGATGTAAAACCTTGCTTCTTCCATTCTTCTGAATCAGAATAAAAGGAAGCAATTTTCTTCTCTTCAGCTGAAATAGTAAAGGTAAAAGTAAAGGTTTCCCTTGCTCGAAGGTCAGTCGTATCCGACTCTAGGGTTCAGTGTTCATCTCTGTTACAAAGCCAAAGAGCCAGCTGCAGACATTTCCATGGTCATGTGGAAGGCATGACTAGACACAGGAATGCTGTTACCGTCCCACTGATGTGATCCCTATTTATTTACTTGCAGTTTCTTGCTTTCAAACTGCTAGGTTGGCAGGAGCTGGGACAAAGATGGGAGCTCATTCCGTCCTGAAATACTCGGGAATCGAACTGGTGACTTTCCACCTCCCAGTCAGCATCTTAGCCACTTGAGTATTCTGCCAATACTGATGAGGATTCTCACATTTCTGACAAGAATTTGTGTGCAAGTTGTGAAGACCTATCCCAGTTACTGCCTGGTTGACTGTTCTTTGAAAAATTAGGTGTATTGGATGGGTTGTTTGTGTATATTTGATCCTCTCCATCGAACAAAAAAACCATGCTTCTGCATATTGCTTTGCCACAGTTAGCGTTGTTTTTTTAAAAAAGATGTAGCTTCCTTTGTGGCCAGGGGCATGCTGGCTACGCTAAAAAGGCTCTGGACAGGGAGTGAGTCTTATCCTAACAAAATAAATATGTTCCCACTCGCCTTCTAATTTCAACTCTCCTCTGGGGATTTGAACCGACAACCTCCTGCTTACAAGGCAAAATTACAACCTCTAAGCCATGGCAGCTCCACTGCCAATGGAGCTTCTTTTGTAATCTTATCTTTGGTGGCACAGTAGAAGGCAGGCAGGTAGAGGAACACGAAGCCCCGCTCGTTTGCTCAACATTGTGGCTCGACTCTTTGGATTGGCACCCAAGGGGGGACACCATGGTACTGGGGGTCTGGGTGTGTGTGTCCTGGGCTGAGTCCCAATAGCCTGATGGGCCAGCCCACCACTGTTTGTGGCCAGAGGAAGGGTCAATCAAAAACCCAGAGCCCTCCATCTGGGAATTGGGGAACAAGTTTGGTTTACCCACTAGGTGCACTAATTGTAGCCAAATCACAGTCAAGGGATCCAATAAAGGTATTGCCTTCCTCCTGCATTTTAACATGTCAAGACAACCTGTCTTGTCAAGAACAAGTAATTCTTCACATCCCTATTGAATAGTTCTGCCCATTCTGAACAGCTGTAGCTTCCACCATCTTCTTATTTAACAGTTACAGGAATCGGGCCTACACATAAACTTAAGTAAGTCATACAAATAGCATTCCTTGCCTCAATGGCTGCTGTTGAACCATACAAATTAGGAGCTCTCTTCCAAGAGGCGCTGAATTTTTCTGTAAGTGATTCACTGAAACTTGCAATTTAGAATTTTATTCCACTGTGAATAATCTCTTAAGAGAAGAGAGGCAAAGTTTGTGTGACATACTTGTATAGTAAGGGCTGTAGCTTCCTTCAATTAATCTCTTGTTTTCAGATAATTGTATATGGAGGCTAAAATCCTGCTGCATTTTCCATGTGTATCAATGATAATGTCACCGTCAGTAAATTGCTGCTGTTTAAAGGCATTGATTGATGAGTTTGAGGTACATGCAATTTCTTTGTATTGTGTACAAGTCATGTGTACCCTGAAATAACCTTTAATCAGAGGTGATTTTCCACTGGTGATGATGTCATCGTATTGCACATGCAGAACTACGCAACAGGATTTCAGCTGAAAGGTTGCTGGGGTAGTTGCTAAGCTAAGTAGGAGGCTGCTTGTTATACTCTGAACTTAGTAGATGGTTGTCACATGAACTTATACGCACATGGAGGGCTGTTATAAGTAGGGGTGCACCTTGGTTAATCAGAGGTCCTCGTTTAGAGAGTCCCCTTTTAAGTAGACAGAGTCTACCAAATCCTAGGGCAGTGGTGGTGAACCTGTGCCAGATGTGGCTTTCCCAGCCCTTTCTGTTGGCACACAGCTGTCGCTTCCTCCCCCCAGCATAGAGTTCACCCCACCCCTCTGCCCAGCGGCCCAATGGGAGTGCTTCCTCCTCCCCCCAGCAGTTTGCTCCACCCCTCTGCCCAGCGGCCCAATGGGAGCACATCCTCCCTCCCTGCAGCACAGAGTTCACCCCGCCCCTCTGTTTGGGCACTCAGTCTCTAAAAGGTTTGACATCACTGTCAATAAGTAATTGCTATGCTTCCCCAGGTCTGTAGACTAGAAGACAAGCCCCAGGATGAAGTGCACTGGAGAAGAAGAAATTTATGTTAGGCATATAAGATTCTGCCAATTTTTTAAAGCAATCTTCTTCAGTTTGATTCAGATGTTTATTGATATAAAATTATGTAATACTGTTCGGATCTATGTCTGCTACTCAGTCAAGAGATACAGTACATACCTAGATTTCTTCATCTACATACACTGTATTCCCCTGCATTGTTCATAACTCAGGTTTTAAAGCTGTCCTTGTAACACATCTATTTTCTTCTGGCATGATAATAGTTATTTATAGAAGATCAGGGTGGGGTTGAGCAGGAGGAAGTGCAGCCAGGCTGAAGTTCATTGAAACTCAGTGTTCTGTCTTCCCTTCTGTGCATGCATAAGTAATTACTGTGTGAATACAGATTAAGGCTTTTATAAATTCAAGGATTATTGGAACTCTGAATCTTTTTTTTTTCAACTCAGCCGTTTGCTGAGTAGAAAAGAGCAATTCCTCTTTAGCCCAACAATAAACTTTACATAGATCTATGCATAAATTGTCTCTTAAAACAAGATTAGTGTAATGAAGAAAATGATCACTGCTCAACAAAGATCATGTTTTTGTTTCAAGGAGACCATTCACACAACTCTTTAAAAAAGTTTGCTCTCTTCGTGAAGTTAGTTTGTTCCCTTCAGTTGTATGGACAGGTCTTCAAACCAATCCACAATACAAATGTTGTTCATTTTCTCATTCTGATTTTTCAAGGAAAGGGTATGCTATGTCATAATAACTAGTACAATAGAAGCAAGGCTCAGAGGATCAAAGTGCTGGGATGGATTGATTAAGAGAGTTATGTGTAATATTACTGCATGCAATATATTTGGGAGTGACTTGGCTTTGAGATGGCCATTAAGATCCATTAGTTCTACAAAAGACTTGATCTTAATGGAGATGAAAACTAGTAGTTACTAGTATCACTAGGGTGAGGACTTGAGTGTGACCTGTTGTGTGAAGCATGCAATGTGGGACAGGAGGAAAGGAACACCCTGTTCATCATCAACTGCACTTTCCTGAAGCAGGAAAAATTTCATTGGTGTGAATTTGTTTAAGGTGGATCCCAGCTTACCGTGAAGTGACCCACACACTATGATCATGGAGCCAACCCCTGCGGCACACACAAAATGAGACATGCAAGATTCAACACCAGGACTGCAATGGACTGCAGCAACCTTGAGGATATGGACAAGGTGCGCCTTCGCAGCCAGTCCATCTAGCATGGCCTCTTCCGCCTCCATGACCATTGAGAATCAGAGTTCCTCCTCCGCTCATTTTGCCGTTGACTGGCCTTCAACTTAGCATTTATCTTCTCAGTTCTAGGGGGAGAGCTACATGTGAGATCTCCCTATGTGGTTTATCTCATAGGGTTATTGTGAGAACTGTTGGTGCTGCCTTCAGCAACTTTAAAGAAAAGTGTAATAATATGAAATGAACCAAAAGGTAAATGTAATTTCAGTTCATGTTTCTTTTCCTTTTTTCTTATCTCAGTTTGTACCATCCATGGGTTGACTGAGGCATACTAAAAGGGTATGGAGTCTACATCTAAATTTTGAAGCATGCAGCATGGGGAAAGGAATGTTCTTTTCAGCAGAGGTGGCACCACATCTCTGCCTTTGAATCACCTATTGGTCATGACCATAGCATTTCTCTTCTGGGTTCTATGGAAACCACCAGTTGATTTTGGTTCCAAAGGTATGAACTGGAGATCTCTCCTACGTCTTTCTTTGGTGCCCAGATCAAATCCTGAACTGCCAAAATGAATCCACTTTCTTTGCTTTGTCGTTGACCAAGCCGAAGCCCTCATTGGTGCATGTCTCTGAAGAGTACTAAGTAATCTTGGCCCTACACGTTATTTTCTCTTAAATTATTGTATCATTATATACTTCAGTTGGTACCAAAAGGCAAGAGGGCTCGTCTTTTGGGAACCTTTAGCACTGGGTAATCTGGATGAGGGAAATTGCTTTTGGAATCTGTGACTAATGTATGTACCCTTGAACTTCTGTTTACAAACGCCAGGAAATTTGATTCTTTTTTTAAAAAGAACAAACTTCTGGTTTATGATATTGTGCTTCTGTATTCATGATTCAGAGTGCCAGGAAATTGCCCCATAATGCTGCACAATACCATGTCTGCATTGCAAACAGGAAAAAGAATTGCCAAGTATTACATGGCAAAGGACAGACTGAATGTTGACAACACCAATATTAGCAGTCAAGGTGGTCTACAGGATACCTTCTTATGCTTGAAAGCATAAAAGCAAAATGCCCTATCTACTAATGGCCACCAGATTACAGGCCATCTTGTTGTTATCTGGAGTTGTCCAGAAGATATCAGGCATTATTTTGTCTGTCTTTAGAGAAAGGGGATTTTGTGTATACCCAGCCCTCTTCAAGTACATTTTTTTCCTTTAGAACCATTTGAAGCTTGCTAGCTGCCTGATCCACTGACATTACATTAGGATGTTTATTTATTTGTTTTCCTGTCCTTGTCTGGACTTATCCAGAAGAAATCCCATTCAGTCAGATGGCAGAAAGCATTATTTTCACTCTGAATGAATTGACCATTTTATCTGTACTGATTCCCCTCCATTATCTACGAAAGGTGTTTTCCAGAAGTTATGAAAGCTTTTGTCATAAATGCCTGCATTTTGGTGTACTCCAAATCTGAACGGGTCCTTAGAGCTCTTGAAATATCTAAAAAATGGTTTTTCTTTACAATAAAGTTGTTTGCCTGTCATGAACTGTAGTACAAACAAGCAATGTGTGTGCATGGGTGAACTTGACCTTAGAGTGCTGGCAAAAGTGATGTATTAGAAAGCCAATATTCTTTATTACAACAGAATCTCTCTTTTTTTACACCCTGTGTCCTGGGGATCTTGATAACAAATGAGATCTTTACTTCAAACACTTCAATATAATTATGCTTATCAATGACCTTGACTAAGTAGGTTAGATTCTTTTTACTCATCTGCTGCTTTAGTGTTATCTTTTTCATGCAACTTACATTAGCACTCAAGTAATCCATACAGTGTAATTAGCAGGGAGTGACCACAGGTTTCATATCCAGAAGTGGAGAAAAATATAGGTGTGATTTCTCTAGGGTTTCTTCTGCTAATTGACTCCTGTTCCATCATCAACATTACATATAGATTGCAACAAAGGTACTGTGGCTGATAATACATAGAAAGCACTCAAGATACTCCATTGTATTAAGCTCTCTGTACTAATGCATATAGAACAGCTTAACAGTCTAGTTATCTAGCTGTGGAGTTTAAGATTGAGAATTGGATTTTGAATCTTATGCCTCCTGGGAGAAGAGTCAGCCTATGTAGCCTCAGGAAAATGGCTCACTTCCAGAACAACCCTGGCAGAAGAGAATGGCGAACCATTTCTGTGAATTCTCTACCTAGAAAACCCTGGAAAAGATCTCCATAAGCCAGAGTTGACATAAACGGCATACAGTTTTTACTATTAACATACAAACTAACTTGCTTATGAAAACTTTACTTCAAGGTATTGCTTTTATGATTGTCAAGGCTTCATAAGAGAAGACCATTTTGTAGATCAGATTGTCGGGAGGACTGGGTGGAAGAGCTTCTAAAGGCTGTAAAATAATTCCCATTGAGCCATTGGTTACAAAAGCCACTTTCATATACAGTGGTACCTCATACAACAATTTTAATCTATTCCATGGGGCTCGTTGTTGTACAAAACAATTGCTACACGATGCATGCATCATATAGCGATTTTCCCTATGGGATGCATCGTACAATGATTATTATTTTTTGCTAAGTGGTTTTTCCCATTGAAAAATTGTTGTGCGATTTTTTCCATAGGGAAAATTGTTATGCAGGGCACCATCCCCCCTCCCCCCAAACCCCCCCCCTAAATGTTATGTGATTTCGTTGCTATACGGGGCGATTGTTGTATGAGGTTCCACTGTACAGTATTACATTTCAGGACTGGACGGACCAAGAACTAAGATTACAAAGAGCTTTGCCATCTACATGGGCGAAGTGTGGCATTTCAAAATTTGAGGGTGTGGGCGAAAGGAAGACATTTCACTTAGGGGTGGGGACAGGAATAAGAACCAATAAACCAATTTTGTACCTGGGGCAAGCCATGCAAATTCCTCCCAAACCTCAGTAAACAAGTTTTAATTAATGGTGCAAAAATAATGCAAGACGTAATACAGCATTGTTAACATCTCACCTTCTCCACACGGCACTGGAGCCACACAAACAAACAAATAGTGTGCATATAGTTCATCATAACACATGTATTAAACATTTCTTGTACAATCCAGCCTAGAGGTCAAGTCTGGTTTTCCCATGCAATTTAAGCTGATTGATAGCAGAAACCCTAGGAACCTATCTCCGCTGAAGAGCTAACTGGCAGGTGAGCCAGGCTCCAACTGATCAACAATGATGGCCTCCTCCCCTGTAGTGATGATAATTAGTGTGTACCCAAGATCACCCTAAAATCATTTTGTTGTTGTTGTTGTTCAGTCGCACAGTCGATTCCGACCCTTTGCGACCCTATGGACCATCGTTCTCCAGGCGCCTCTGTCCTCCACCATCCCCCTCAGTCCTCCCAGTTCTGTGCCCATTGTGTCTACAATGCCATCTAGCCATCTCATCCTTGGCCTCCCCCTTCTTCTTTTGCCCTCCACCTTTCCCAACATCAATGCCTTCTCAAGTGAATCCTCCCTTCTCATTTGATGCCCAAAGTACTTTAGCCTCATCTTTACTATTTGACCTTCCAATGAGCAGTCAGTGTTGATTTCTTCTAAGATTGACCTATTTGTTCTCCTCGCTGTCCAAGGTACCCTCAAAACTCTCCTCCAACACCACATTTCAAAGGCATCTATTCTTCTGCGTTCAGCTTTCCTAATTGTCCAGCTCTCACATCCGTACATTACCACTGGGAATACCATTGCTTTGACTATTCTAATTTTTGTTTTCAAGGTGATGTCTCTGCTTTTCACTATGTTCCCCAGGTTTCTCATGGCTTGTCTCCCTAGAATCAGCCGCCTCTTTATTTCATGGCTGCAATCTCCATCTGCAGTGATCTTAGATCCTAAGAAAGTAAAATCTGTCACTGCTTCTACTTCTTCCCCGTCTATTTTCCAGGAACTGATCGGGCCTGTTGCCATTATCTTGGTTTTCTTGATATTGAGTCTCAAGCCAGCTTTTGCACTCTCTTCCTTCACACCGATCAAGAGATTCTTTAGGTCTTCCTCACTTTCTGCCATTAGGGTGGTGTCGTCTGCATATCTCAGATTGTTGATGTTTCTCCCAGCAATTTTGATCCCATATTGTGATTCCTCCATCCCTGCATTGCGCATTATGTACTCTGTGTATAAGTTGAATAAGCAGGGTGACAGAATGCAGCCTTGTCTTACTCCTTTTCCTATTCCAAACCACTCTGTCATTCCGTGTTCTGTCCTAACTGTTGCTTCTTGGTTCATGTACAGATTTCTCAGGAGGCATATGAGGTGCTCTGGTATTCCCATCTCTTTAATCACTTGCCACATCTTGTTGTGATCCACACAATCAAATGCCTTAGTGTAGTCAATAAAGCAAAAATAAACTTGTTTCTGGTATTCCTTTGTTTTCTCCATGATCCAGCGTATGTTGGCAATGTGGTCTCTAGTCCCCCTGCCTCTTCTGAAACCAGCCTGCAACTCTGGTAATTCTCTTTCCACATGCTGCTGAAGTCTATCCTGTATTATCTTGAGCATCACCTTGCTGGCGTGTGGGATGAGCGCAATTGTTCGATAATTTGAACATTCTTTGGCATTGCCCTTTTTTGGGATTGGAACATATACTGATCTTTTCCAGTCCTGTGGCCACTGTTTTGTTTTCCAAATCTGCTGGCATATTGAATGCAGTAATTTGATGCCATCATCTTTTAGAGCTTTGAAAAATTCAACTGGGATACCATCATCTCCACTAGCTTTGTTGTTTGCAGTACTCTTTAGGGCCTTTCTGACTTCACTCTCCAGGATGTCTGGCTCAGGTTCAATTTCTTCATCATTGTGACTATCAGGAGTGTTGAGTTCCTTTTTGTAGAGTTCCTCTGTGTACTCTTTCCATCTTTTCTTAATCTCTTCTGCATCAGCTAGCTCCTTTCCATCTTTGTCCCTTATCATGTTCATTTTTGCTTTAAATGTTCCCTTGATTTCCCGGATTTTTTTGAAAAGATCTCTGGTTCTGCCTCTTTTGTTGTTTTCTTCCATTTCTTTGCACTGTTCTTTTAGATAGTTTTCCTTATCTCTCCTTGCTTTTCTTTGAAATTCTGTGTTCAAATGATTGTATTTTTCCTTTCTCCTTTGACTTTTGCGTTCCTTCTTTCCTCTGCTATTTTAAGAGCCTCATCAGACAACCACTTTGCTTTCTTACTCTTCTTTTCTTTTGGTATGGTTTTCTTTGCTGCTTCCTGCATGATGTCCCTCATCTCTGTCCATAATTCTTCTGGCACTCTATCTATTGAGTCTAAGCCATTGAATCTGTTCATCACCTCCACCGTGTATTCTTTAGGGATGCTGTCTAGGTGATATCTGTCTGGTCTCTTTGTTTTCCCTATTTTCTTTAGTCTAAGCCTGAATTTTGCAATCAGTAGGTTGTGATCTGAGCCACAATCTGCTCCAGGTCTTGTTTTTGCTGACTGTGTGGAGGTTCTCCATCTTTGGCTGCAGAGTATGTAGTCAATCTGGTTTCGGTGTTGGCCATCTGGTGATGGCCATCTGGTAAAATCATATATTATATTATTTAATATAAAAGATCCTAGCCCGCTGGGGCAGAGAGAAATTTTCTCTGAGGAGTTTTAATGGTATGCCCTTAACTCAAAAACAGTTCTCCAGGCGGGGGAATCACAGTGGGCTAGAATTCTTAACTAATTAAGCAGGGTAAATAGACCAGTTTTCTTGTTTGGCCGAGGTATGAACCTCTGACTTGGGTTCAGACTAATCCCCATTGTTTCATGTGTATGCTCTAAAGATTAACCAACTGGTTCTGTGACTTTTCCGGGAACCTTCCTGTCAACCCTGGATAGGCAATTATAGCCTGTTAGTTATTAAGGTACCTAAACAAGTAGTCCTATTTGTTTGTTTTCCTGGAACTTTGGCCAAGGAAATCCCTTCAGTCAACAACAGCCAAACTAATTTACTTCTGTTACCTATTAAGCATGTCCGCAGGGTAATTCTGCTGTCATTCAGCAGTTAGCTATTTTGGTGAGCCTATGCTATTTCTATTATAAAAATGTTGTTGAAAATAAAATTTCAGCCATAACCCTTTACCCATGAAGTCTGCCAGTCATTTCTATCTGCTGAGAAGGCTTCATAGCAACACTCCCTATAGATCACTGCTGCTGATCACCTGGGGCTCTGCCAATCAGCTGGCAGCCGCAGAAATGCCACTGGTTAACTGAGGGTCAGCCTGTCAGTTGGCAGCCCATCTCTTATTTACCTAAAGTGGGATAGTAATATGACATTTCAAGCAATTTTTTAATGAAAAACATAAGCCCTACGTGTAAACAAGGGTGTAGCCGGACCAGACCTACACTCCCATTCAGCACAGAGTCATATCGACTCTAGGGTTCAGTGCTCATCTCTGTTTCAAAGACAGCCAGCACTGTCTGCTTCTGCAGACATTTCTGTGGTCATGTGACAGGCAAGACTAGACACCGGAGTGCATGGAACGCTGTTTACCTTCTCACCAAAGTGGTCCCTATTTATCTACTTGCAATTTCTTGCTTTCAAACTTCTAGGTTGGCAGAAGCTGGGAGAAAGACGGGAGCTCATTCCATCCTGCAGTACTCGGGAATCAAACTGCTGACCTGCCGCCTTCCAGTCAGCATCTTAGCCACTTGAGCCACTGCAGTACTTCACTGCAGTTAGATTCCAAATATTCCCAATGGAATAAAAGCAGAAATGGTAAATATTGCTTTATTGGATTTCAACTCTTAGAATGGCACCGGCAGCATGTTAGCTGTGGAAATCTTGGAGTTGCCACCTGAGAGAAGAAACATTTTCCAGTTGTGAAAAAAACAACAGTGAGTTTGGAATAAACTGCGAACTATGGCCTAAATTGAAGAAATCATGGGAATGTTTTAACAGAAATGCCAGAAACAAACATTTCCCTGTGTATTGAAGATGGCAGTGAGAGTCTAATTTAAATATTTAAAACAGCGCTGTAGCTGTCACCTTCAGTGGCCTTGCTTCAGATACAAGCAGCTGCTGATTCATCATGAAATGTTCACTATTTAGGACCAAATGCTGAGCCCTTTCCTGAAGGCTGTACAAGAATCTGCATTCCATTGAAGTCCTTTTAATTACATAAAAATGTATGTGCATAATATCAAAGGTACCAACTTATTTTTAGTTCCCAGAGGCCTATTTGCATAACATTTAGGCCTTGAAAAAGTCTTTAAATGTAGAAATTTATGCACATCAGAAAGGAGAATGAAATGAAAGACAATTTCCCTTACTACTCACCTCTAGTTAGTGAACTGTAACCATCAGAAGCAGGGGAAAAATAGAAACCACAATTTTGGGTGATTGCCCAAGTATAAATAGAACTGTATATGGAGTTGTGTCTGACCACTCTCAGTTCTGAAATGGTGTCTGTGGAATATGTTTATACACATATCACAGTGATGGAATGTAAACTTGGAATCACAGACTTCAAAAAGCCAAAAGGAAGTAAGAAGAAGAGAAACAGCTCAAAGCAGATGGAGAATTGGAGGAAGAACATTACAGTGTATCAGGTCAACATCTTCTCTTTACACCATATTAGCAAGTGGGAACCTGCCCACAGACAATTTAAAAACGGCATCCCCATCTCTTTCCTCACTATTTAAAAGTACATCTTTGTTAGATTTGCTCAAGCAATATGAGACAGGAAGTAATAAGGACTATGACTAGATGGACCTACTGTGTCAATATTTATATTATATATTTCCCGAGGACTTCAAGCATGAGTTTGAGACTATGACTTCCAGATTTCATGCCATGAGGGTCACAGGGAATTGTTGCCCAATGAAGAAAGAGAATGTTTCCATTTTAATTTCAGCCTGTACTTCTGCTTACGATATTCAATTTTTGAATAGTTGCTATATATACACACACACACACTGTGCGTGCGCACGCGCGCTCGCACACACATGTACACGCACACACACACACACACACACACGTGCACGCACACACACACACCAGCAGAGCACAGAAATACAGGAAGATGATCTAGTGGCCATAATATGTCTCTTGCCTTATAGATCAAATAAGAGAATGGCATAAAACATGAAAAATCCCTCTTCAGATTCTCTTTATTATGCTTTCAAATTGCCTTTACAATGCTTTCAAATACTCTCATGGTGCAGTGGTTAAACTGTAGTACTGCAGCTAGCCTTTCATCCTTCTGAGGTTGGTAAAATGAGTACCCAGCATGTTGTAGGCAAAAATTCTAATTACCTTGTGAACCGCCCACAAAGTGCACTAAGCACTATGGGGGCGGTATATACTGTACATATAATTGCTATTGCATTAAAAGTAGCTTTAAAAATTAAGTAGAATATGCTTGTTACACCTTAAAAAAAGAATATTGGACCTATTAGTTTCATTGTGGTCAAAGAGTAACTAATTACCAGAAATTGCATTATGTGTGGGTATTTATTTCCACGTTCTTCACAGGACAACCAACAACAACAACAACAAAAATCTTTGGAAGAATGTACCTGAACATGCTCTGTGAGTGCCACCATTGAAGACTGTTGGATGGATGGTAATGCTAATGGGTTTATGAAAGGAACCTGCCCTTAGCTACTGTCAGGAACTCACCTGAACTGTGATTCTGGATGAGAAAGAAATTTATCTAACAGTAAAGACAAAAATCAGGCTGATTTGCATGTTTTAGGATAAGAGCATGCAAAGTGCGGACCACAGCTAACATACAGCTCCAGTAAAATCCTTGTTGTGCTCACCAGTACCTCTCAATTCCACAATATATCCACCTACATCCATTAAAACAATAATAATACAAGAGCAATGTTCAGCCCAGATGGCCAATTACACCATTCATCACATCTGGTTTTGAAACAAGGCTCCTATAGGTACAAATAATATTTGAAGGCAGTCAGTGGTACCCCATAGAAAATATAATTAGCCATTTGGAACCATCATAGTAAAGGTAAAGGTCACCCTTGTTCGAAAGCCAGTCATATCCACTTCTAGGGTTCAGTGCTCATCTCTGTTTTTAGTCAGAGCGCCAGCACATTTCCGTGGACATGTGGCAGGCATGCCTAGACACTGGAGTGCACAGAATGCTGTTTATCTTCCCACCGAAGTGGTCCCTATTTATCTACTTGCAATCTCTTGCTTTCGAACTGCTAGGTTGGCAGGAGCTTGGACAGAGACGGGAGCTCACTCCGTCGTGCAGCAATTGGATATCGAACTCTGACCTTCCAGTCTCCACATTCAGCATCTTAACCACTAAGCCACTGCAGTCCCCTGAACCATCATAAATCCTCAATACAGTATTTATTGATCTGCAAGTCTGCATCATTCTAGAACCAAATCTGGCCAGCCATCTTTAATCTGGACCTCATGCAATTTAGTTTGAATCTGGCCGATTCAACGAGTGGTATGGAAATTTTTCTAAATCCAGCTCACAGCTCTGACAGACATGCAGTGATGAAATTAAAGACAAATGTGTGAATCTTAGCAGCTGTAGCTCTAAACTTTGGAAGATAATAATAATTTTAAAAAGACAAGGATGTTTGCACATTCTATTCTGAATTCATTATGCACTTCAAAATCTAGGTGTTGGTCTATCCAAAATCTAGGATTTGCCAGGATCCATTTCTTGAAATTTCAGGTCCAAATCCTGAGACCTGGAGAATGGAACCCAAAACCAGAGATGTATGGCCAGAGTTTGAGACTTTGCAAACCTAGAAGATGGACAAGAAATCAAATGAATGGGCCATATCTCAGTGGGCTGACTGAATTCTTTGCTGAGATACAGTCCCCTCAGTCTCAATCCTTAGCTAGAGAATGGTGAAACACTTCCTTGAAGAACTGCAGTCAGTCACCTAAAAAAATCTACTATTGAAAGCTGCAAATAGTCAAATTGGCCTTGATAGACCAACTCCCTGGTTTGGCTTTCTAATGTTGACAATAATTCAATATTAACTGTGTGTAAGTTGCTCAGCGCCTCTCAGAAAAACTACAGGGTGTGACTAATTAAATTATGTTGCGTGGAAAAACCATACCCCCCAGTCTGGGGCCTTTCTAACTCATGAAAGAGTTTGAAGGCAGCAGACTGAACTCATTGTGGAGAGAGATAGCTATTCAGCAGCAGTTTGTTCCCTTGCTTTTCTTTTCTGATCCATTACACTTTTTTGGGGGTCCCTCTGTGCCTCTGGGACAAGAGAGCTTATGTCAAATTGACATAACAGTGTCAGGTCTTATGTAATTCAGCAATCTGTATAGGCAGAGCAGGGTGTCATTTCATTATATATTCCTTGAGGAAACCAAAAGCTGAGTCTAATAAAACACTGAAAGATAAGATCCCCACTTACTCTGCCTGTGGGGATTAGTAGCAGGTACCAACGTGATAAACAGAATCCAACTAGGCATGTACACTCGGAGGGAATCATTGAAAAGCACATGGCTGGGAGGCCTTTCGATAGCAGCAGGGGGCACAGGGAATTCTCAAGAAAAATGTAGCTGCGGGGGGGGGGGAGGCTCAGTGGCCCCACAAGAAATGACTGCATGCTTCCTTTTTCAGCCACATGTGGAGGAACAATTTCTTTGCTTTGTGGATATATTCATCATTCATATTTCTGTGTTTGTCCCACATGAGGATGTGAAGCTAGGTTTGTGGCATAGTGGAGAAGCAGCTGCCTCTCATCCTCTCCCTCAATGACAACTCGAAATGTGGCTAAGCAGTTATATGCTGATTATTATTTTTTTGAGCCCAGCTCAGAGGCCTAAGTTCCCATTTAAAGTAAATGTCACCATGTAGGGGATTTGCTCACGGTGAATGCTTGGCCTAAATTCTTAACATGCTTTTTAGTATATTAATAAGGAAACACTGCCAGCAAAAACAGCAATGATTTTGACAGGCACTTGTGAACCAGCAGCAATTCCTTTTTGTATGTTTGGCCAGCAGTAAGATGTCCCACTGCTTGGGGTGGAAGGCCAAGCACCAACCTCTGCTGTTGATGCCCCCCTGCCTCCATTGGGTGGTCACAATCTCTGGATAACTGCACTGGTCACAGTGCAGCTTTCTAGAGAGCTTTCTTTATTTGTGTTAGATGCACCACCGGCATATAATAACATACAAAGCTAAAATTAACACATCTAAAAAAAATGGAATTAAAAGATGACATCCACCCAATATTAGGCCACATCAACAACACTTCCTCTTGTCAACATAAGGTCCTCTGCAGTGCACGTTGGGGGCATTGTATGCATTGTATCATATAGGCGATAGTTTGTTCTTCTCCGCATTAACACAGACTATCATCTACAGGGAAAAACCATTTTCTCAGATTAGCCGCTGATTTTCCTGCCCCGGCATGCAGTCTGTTTAAAGCTTTCCACACGGGCCATGGTTGTTGTTGGCCAGGCGGTAGAGAATCGTGTGGTTCTTTCCAGTTGTCTATTAGGTCCTTGCTTGTGTTCCATAGTTCTGGGGCGGTCTGTGGGGGCTGGTTGTTTGGAGGGGCAGAAGTTTTAAGAAAGCTACGCCTTGATTTCAGTCTCTGCTTTGATGGTTGGTGATCAAATAGCAGGAACATGCTTTGTCCACTCTTTCTGAGCAGCACTTTCTTGATGGAATTTTGGTGGAGGGGTTGGTTTTAGGATCCTGTAGCCAATCTTACTGTTTCATTTAGGGCCACATTCACCTGTTTTGCATGGTTTGATCTGTACCACACTGGACTATCATAATCTCCTGCAGAGTAACATAAAGCTAGCACAGAGGTTCTTAATGTGTCATTGGGCACCCCAACTTGTGCCTGTTACTTTCCTCAGAATATCGTTCCTGGCAAAAACCTTCTGTTTGGTATTAAGGAAGTGGGTCTTGAAAGTAAGAGTTTGATCCAGGTTAACTCCCAGGTATTTGGGGGTGATGTAGTGTTCGAGCCTGGTGACATTCCAAGTCACCTGCAGGCTTCTTGATGCCTCGATGCCTAGAAAAGGTGTCCTGCTCTATCCTTTCATTAATCAAAGAAGCATTCCATCAGTACTGATGGTGGCCATTTAATATTTCAAAAGCTCCACTGTCTGGTGAACCTTTCTCAACAGGCCCAGGAAGAGGTGGAGAAAGATACATTTTTCTAAAAGACATTTGCTCACTGAACCAGGAATATCTGCTAATGTTTGGGAACAAAATTCATCTTTGCCTTGCAAGTGCTCACAGTGAACTTCTGCTACAGTTTTGTGCATAAAGTCTTAAAGTAGGTTTTCTCTTTAGTTCCCCACAAACAGCTTTCAATGCCACAAACACAGATAATTTATTACATCTTCAGATACTTCCAGTCCTCTGGTTCTAGACTGGCCTGTGGTGTAATTGCACACTATTCAGTGCTTCTTCTGCCTTGGTGTGATAGAGTATACCAAAGACACATTATAGGTGTACTGTGTACACCTGGTGTGTTTTGAAATAAAGTAATGCTTGCTTATGTTCAGTTTCTCTACATCAGTATGACTCTGTAGTGTGACTTGATACCAATATTTCAAGGACAATAAATCCATTCCAGGTTTTCATTTGAACTTCACAGTAGCTATCCAACGTGCTGAACTTTATTTCCAAAATAGTCTCAAAACCTTGTGTGCCCCCTTTTATTTAAGCTAAAACTCAGAGAGGATTCACCATCTCCGTGGCAACAAAGCCACCCACCTCCACTGGTATGACTCTAACAGCAGTGGAAGCCATAGGCTGCGAATGTAAGAGTTACATAAGAACTCAAGGTTCCTTACTTAAGCATTTTTGACAAGAACCCATGTGATGAAAAGGGAATTGAAGTTCTGGTAATTAGAGAAAAAGACATTGGCCCTAGGCAAAGGAATACATAACAGATCTTTCTTTTAATAATAAAAAAGAAGAGTTACGATAGATAAATAAATTAAGAAGAGTGCATTTTAGTTGTTTCAATGAAGATATTGATTGGACAATGATGGTGTAATTATAGAGTTCTCATTTTTTTATTTCCCTTTTTAACATATAAGTCCCTAAACACTGTTGTATAGAACCATGGTGTAGGATGCTTCTGTTGAGTAAGATATCATATTAATTTTGCAGTTTGGATGTTAAGTTAGTTGTTTAATAGAATGCAAGAAGACTGCAGTCTGGAGGGCTCTGTGCTGGGGAAGGTTACTGTACAACTGTTTCATGTAAATAAAGCTGTTTCGTGTAAATATTCACCTGATTTCTAAACAGACCTATATTTAGAAATCAGGGGATCAATTTTGATTTACATAGAGACAGATTTCTCTGTGTGTCAATTTTAAGCAAATTTCATGCTTTAATGCAGGGGTCCTCAACCTTTTTAAGCTGGAGGCTGGAACACGCCCCCTCAGACTGTTGGCGGGCTGGATAGATGGTGGTGGCGGTGCGGTAGGAGTGGTGGGGGCTCAATGTGGTTCCGGCAGTGGCAGGACCACCCCAAGCCCCACCACTCACCACCACTACCACCACCAGTGGGACCACCCCTGAGCCACCCACCACTCCACCCAGACTGCTGCCGCCACCAGCAACCACTCCAAGTCACCCACCACATCACTTCCCTGCTTACCAGCCTGGAGGAGTTGCATGGCAGCAAATCATCCAGCCTGCGACCTCTCTCCAGCCACTGCTCCCACTTCTGCTTCTGTCGCCTCCTCAATCCTTGTCTCTGCTGCTTGGCTTGGCACATCCCTAATGGTGCTCCATAGCAAGGCGGATGTTATAAGGCTTACAACATCCACTCTGCTATGGAGCACCGTTAAGGACATGTCAAGCCAAGTGGAAGGAGACAAGGATTGAAGTGGCAGCAATGGCGGCGGCTGGAGTAATGTTGCGGGCTGGATGATTTGGTGCCACGGGCCGGATCCAGCCCACAGGCCATAGGTTGAGAATCCCTGCTTTAATGGATTGGAAAGAATATTTAATTAGCCAACTTTTAGTCAGTTGTATCCCAGGCTCCAGTTAACACCTGAAATGGACATTTTGGAAATATTAATGACTGCTAACAGAGTAACATTTATTTGCTGGCTCCACCTCCAACCTTGAATTCTGATCAAACTGCTGGCTGGACAGAGTGCTGCCATAGCGTTGGTGATGGGACTAAAGAGCCAGGGGCTGAGCATTTTTCACCAGGCCTGCCCCATATACTCTCCTATCCTGAAGCCTGATAAAGTTGATGGCTAGATAGACGGCTGGAAGGGTGTAGGGTCAAGATGATGACATGAAAGGATTGAACAGTCTCCATCTGGTTTGCCACATTACCTGCTGACAGAGAGAGAGAGACTGTATCCATCCACCATAGAGTCTCACTACTTTGCCGTTCTTACATCTTCTTATGGCTTCCTCTAGTTCCACCTATACGAAGACTGTTACCCTCATTAATGAATTTCATTAACACAAAACACTGATTGTGACTAAAAGGGGGGGAAATGCTGTGGGCATTCATACAATTAAAATAACAAGTGTTGAAATCACTGTTGATTTTTCAAAATGAAGTAAGGGGAACACATTAATTTTTAATGGGATGTTTCCAAGCTCCGATAGAATGCACGAACTATTTCCAAGAAAGCCTTTTCAATCAGTACATTGTAATACTGTTATTTCAGTTCTTTGGAAACCATTATCTGTATTTAAATTTAATTTAATTTAATTGTTTGATTTCTACACCACCCACTCAGCCAAGGCCGACTCAGGACGGTTATGAAGTGTATTTCCAGGCTTTAAAAGTGGGTGATTGGTGGTGGTGGGGAGATATACTTGTCCATCGTCTGAAACACCAACTGAGCTGTAAAACTGGATTTCCTGTTCTGCTAACCCAACAGGAATCCCGCTGTGCTGTTGTCATTAGAATGTGTTACAAGGCCAGGTTTTCAGACAGTTACCTCTCTCTCTCTCTGCAGCTTTCTAAACAGGCAGCATCACTCTGCTAGTTTAGCTAATTCAAAATTGTTCCATTCCTTTATCATTGCAAGACCGCTTGCAGAAAAGAAGAGAATTGCTTTTCTTGATCCTCAAGACAACGCCCACCCCCCACCCACCCCGGCCATACAACCTAAATGTGTTCTTAAAGGCTGAAAATATTGTTGGGTTTATCCCCATCCCTACATGTACTAGTAAGACTGCTGTTTCATGGATCGCAGTGAATACTCCCTGTACATTTATGACATGCATTAAGAGACTATAGTGACGCAAAGGGTGGTGATAAGAGCGGCAAAGAATTGTTAAGGGAGGCTGGGGCAGGCCATAATAGCAGCTGGTATAAAAAGAGGAAACAAAATAAGGAAGAAGCTGTAGGATTCTCTCGCACACTCACTTTCCCTCCCCTCTGTTTCTCCGTGCCTGTCTGCATGCAGGCATTTTGTAGTTGAAAGCAAAAGGACAAAATGTGCCCCTTTGTTTCATTCTACATACAAAACTGACCGGGCTAGCATTCAAATCTGATCTGAACAATGGCAATGGGAAAGGTACCTGAACCTCTGCCATCCCTGAAGGCAGCAATCCAGTTGATTGACTAACAGAAATCCTCCCACTATCAGCCAACTAAGATGGTGTTTCTCCCTTGTCTAATGATAGAGGAGGACTGCAAGTGGCTTAGTCATTAAGACACTGAATTTGACAACTGAAAGATCGACAGGTCAGCAGTTCAAGACCTGAGTGCTGCACGATGGAGTGAGCTCCCATCTCTGCCCCAACTCCTGCCAACCTAGCAGTTCAAAAGCAAGAAATTGCAAGTAGATAAATAGGTACTGCTTCGATGAGAAAGTAATAGCATTCCATGTTCTCTGGGTGTCTATTCATGCCTGCCATGTGACCATGGAAATTTCTGCAGATGCAGAAAGCACTGGCTCTTTGGCTATAAATAGAGATGAACACCGCACTCTAGAGTCAGAGAAAAGCAAGGATGAACTTTACCTAATGGTAGGACAGGCCATGTGTGTGTACGTCTTCCTCTGCGTGTGGAAAAAATGGAGCTCAAGCAGCCACACTCTGTTTGTTACCTTCGTTTCATGAATACCTGTCACAAACATTAAAGAGGGGATCCTCAAAAACACCAAGCAGGCAGACAGGTGGAACTGGCACTCAGTCAACTGATCTCAGGAGCTCCTCCTTCCTACTTTTGTGAAGAAAACAAAAATCACCAGCAACAGTGTTTGAGGGAATCTAGCAAGACAGAGGAGGGGGTGGAGGCTCAGCAGAGCTTTATTTTGCACTTTAATATCTACTTCTGGCCCTTTCTTGCCTAGCAGAGGTGCAGGAGGGCTTTTTAATTTGCAAATTCTGACATGAACAGACTTGATCCCCGTCACAGCAGGAATGTAGCTGCCCACTGAAATTCCATCTTTGTGTTGTGAAGTGTTGGCCTTTCATTACTGTGACTTTAAGAACTTCAGAAAAACACATCACAAAGCATGTATAAGATGAATATTTTCCATCATTTTTAGAAATATCTACGGGGGAATATATTGAGAAGTGTGTTTGCACAATATTTTTGTGCAGATTTTTGAACACCCCACCCCCCCAATCACAGATGAGGACAAAAACAGAACAGATGTATGAATGAACACAGTGCCATATTTAGGATCTGTGGGTCCCTAGGCTGAACCTGTGGCGCAGGCCCTACCGGGGGAAGTTTTTTTAAATTAACCTACAAAAACCACATTTTCATGTGGTGCGGGGGGCCCTTTGTAGTGTGGGCCCATAGGCTGCAGCCTAGGTAGCCTATGCTTAAATCCGGCCCTGAATGAACACATGGAAAAGTAACATACACTAAAAACAGACAGATTAGTCCATCCTCACTTGATGGATTTATTTAAAGCTGCTGAATCTTTTTATTTACTGGTCTTGGGCTGCAGCATGTTGACTGCTTCATTGGTTTTATTCTTGCTAGGTTGAGCACTATTTCCCACCATCTGTGATCATTGGCTATGTTGGCTAAACAAAGGTCACCCTTACTCAAAAGCCAGTCATATTTGATTCTAGCATGCGGTGCCCGTCTCAGTTTACAGCCAAAGTGTCAGTGCCGTCAGTGTCTGCAAACGAATCCATGGACAGATGACAGACATAACTAGACACCAGAGAGCACAGAACGCTGTTACCTTTCCCACTGAAGCAGTATCTGTTTATCTACTTCCCTCAGTCCGGCCGGCTGGGGGGAGTGGGAGCAGCTGTGCTGCGGCCCTACAGCTATAAGACCACAGCCGACGCTGACATGCCGGGCTCCTTCCCTCGGTCCTGCTGGCTGGGGGGGAGTGGGAGCAGCTGTGCCATGGCCCCGTGGCTATAGGACCACAAACCACCGCTGACACGCCGGGTTCCTTCCCTCGGTCTGGCCGGACGGGGGGAATGGGAGCAGCTGTGCCTCAGCCCCGCAGCTATAATACCAATGCCGACACGCCGGACTTCTCCCTCGGCCAGCCCCAGCCTAGAGGGAAGAAGGAACCGTTGCCAGACTTTTCCCCCTCGACTGTTTAGCCTCGAGGGAAGTGGATAAAGTCTGAGTTTCCATAATGTATTTATTGTGTATTTTTGTGGTTTGCTTTGAAATGAGTATTGTGTATTGCTTTGAATTTGTATTGTTTTTTAACTTTGTAACTGTGATTTGTAATGCTTTACTTCTTTGTCAGCCTCTCAGAGTCGCACTGCGAGTGGGGCATCATACAAGTTTAAAAATAAATAAATAAATAAATACTTGCAATATCTTGCTTTCAAATGGCTAGGTTGGCAGGGAGATGGGACAGAGACAAGAGGTCACTCCATTTCATTTTCATTTAATTTAATTTAATTATTTTTTTATTTATTCATTTATTATGTGTGTATAAATACACACATATTTATATGTGATGTAAAGATCTCAAATTAAAGAGATAAAATCAGATGTGCACACACAGGATGAATAACAGCTAGCTTGTCAGTAGTATATTTGATAAGCATTGAAGGGATTTGGCAGGCCACAAACTAAATATGAAGAGTAAGATACAGCTTTTCTGCTTCAACAGAGGTACTGTACAGTGTTTAGGTTAAGAGAAGTAACAATACAACTCTATTCTGCTTTGGTCAGCCCTCATCTCTAATACTGTAGTCAGTTTGAGGGCATCACAGTTTAAAAATGAAGGCTATTGAAAAGCTGGGGTGTGTCCCGAGAAGAATGGCTAAAATGATAAATGGTTGGAAACCAAGCCATATGAGGAACAGCTAAAGGTGTTGGGTGTGTTTAAAATGGTGAAGAGAAGATTGAGGGCCGTCATGTAGAAGATGGAGCAAGTTGGTTTTCTGCTGCTCCAGAGAGTAGAACCCAAACTACAGCTTTCAAATCACATGGTAAAGACGGAATTCCTGTCATGAAGTTATTCCAAAGTCATAATATCAGAAGTGAATTATGTGACTCAGCATGTGACAGATAATGTGTACAGTGGTTTCTTAATTTAGTAGTATTTTTCCTCTAAAAGTTATGCCTTTTGCATAATTCCACAAAAAGTTCAGCCAAAAGATTCCAAGTAAACAGTTAGGAAAAACTTATTGACAGTGAGCAATGTAAGACAGTGGAATGTGCTACCTTCAAAGATGAAACAAAGGTTTCTCCTTTGTTGGAGACTTCTAGCCAAAGGTTGGATGGGCATCTGCCAGGAATTCTTTAGTGGTAGATTTTCTGCCTCAGCAGAAGACGGGATTAAATTAGATAACTCTTGGAATCATTTCCATTTTAAAATTCACTGCCTTTATAATTTTATGACTTTATGTAGAAAGTAGCCTCCACAGAACTTGTCTTTATTTTATTTGTAAATGAACTTTTTACACATGCTGTCCATTTATTTATCCAGATTTTTAAAATTCCTTAAAATAAAATAAAATAGGAGGAGGTTCATTGATTATATTTTAGTTCATACTCATTGGTATTAGACTTTGACAGATAACCTACTTTTTCTTCACTCTTGCTTGACTGATTTCCTTGAAGGGGGGGGGGGGGATAATAACACTGTCAACTGTTGATGTCAAGGTAGCCTTTTACACTTCATGATGTAAGGAAGTTCAAAGCCCTTCACCAGGCTGCCTGTAATTTTGAGCACTGAGTGCATTAAACAGGGCCTCTGCTCTATTTTCTGCAAAGGAACAGTCTGCAATTTGCAGGTTTTCATTAACTGACTGTAGTTCTGCTCCAGTATCTACTTTCACAGATATGATGAAATAGACCAACAAGTACTGATCCAGGCACCTTTCCCATTTATAGAACCCGTGGATGAAGATAAGCTGCATCTTTTCAAAAATGCAGGGCACCAACTCGGTCACATTCCAAGAGTATGCATATATTTGCCTCCCGATTGTAATGTTTAAATTATAAATGAACTACAACAATTTAAGTATCACCTTTGAATTAATCAGTTATTGCTACCAAGAAGGCCTGATTATTACAATTTCATCTGGTGCTTATATGGACACTATCTTTCGGTTCCCACTTGTGTAACGTAATCATGTGATGACAATAATCACTCAATACTTAACATGGTTTACTCTGGAGTCACATCTAACCCGGGTGGATGGGCTAATAAACAAAGGAGCTTTAAAAGGAATTGACTCTGAAACTGCATTTCTGTAAGATACATTCTGCCTGCTTAAATTTAAAGCTCTACCATTCTTTTACCTGTGCCACTCTTCATTAAAGCTCCAACATTAATTTTAATTACAAACCACCCATTTTTAAAAAGATTCAGCTACGTTTCCCCATACTTAGTGGCTAAGATGCTGAACTTGATGACTGGAAGGTCGACAGGTCAGCAGTTTAAGACCCAAGTACTGTACTGCATGACTGAGTGAGCTCCATCTCTATCTGAGCTCCTACTGACCTAGCAGTTCGAAAGCAAGAAATTGCAAGTAGATAAATAGGTGCCATTTTGGTGGGAAGGTAACAGAGTTCCATGCACTCTGGTGTCTAGTCATGCCTGCAACATGTCCATGGAAATGTCTGCACCTCTTTGGCTTTAAACAGAGATGAGCACTGAACCCTAGTGTTGGATACGACTGGCTTTCAAGGAAGGGCTACCTTTACTATGTTTACCCAGATGGCCCCTGGCTAAAATTTGTACTTGAGGCTTTCATCTGAATATGTTACTGAGATATATTTAAAACAGTGCAGACAGTATTTAGGCCACAAGGGGTTGAGAGTTTAATGTTGCTTTTATATACAGTAGTTTTGTTTTTAAGACAATAAAGCCAGAAAAGGAACTGAATGGATAAACAGCTACCAAAGAGTACTCTGAATTGTGACAAGAGAGAATGTAAGTAGAGCAAAGAAAGGAGTGAAATAAATAGGATATTCTTACAAGTGACTGGGAAAAGGGCAAACATTCACATGGTAATTGTGGATGGGAGAGAAAAATCAGATCAATTACACCTTTTGTTTAAGCATTGGCCCTCCAACAATAGATGGAGGATAGAAAGGTAGCTTGTGGAAGCATTTAAGAATTAAATTGGAGTAGCAGACCATGGAAGTAAAGAGAGATGCCCTTTTCTAGCATTATTTTCTGAGTCACAATTGATGTTAAGTAAGGCCTTCCTCACTGTCCTTATTGACATAAGTTGACATTGATGTTAATGAAACAATGCACATAGTGACAGGATGCCTCAAATCTACACCGGTTGAGAAAATATATCATCTTGTTGGATTGCTCCAGCTAAGATAAGGAGAAAAGCAGCAGCGGACCTCAAGATAACAAAGCAAGAGAATAAACCCTAACATGCTCTGAACAGATATGAGTCTCAAGTCCGCCAACTCAAATCTAGGAAGAGCTTTATGGCAAGAACAAACAATCTTGAGGGTCAGTAGCAATATTGCGTCAATAGCAAAATCAAATTAGAAGATGGAGGAAGGAGCTCACCGTACAAGGAACAACATTAAAGCTGATGAACTAAACCTCCCCTACATCACTTAGAAGACACTGAATAGGCTGAGGGTCGGAGTGCATAAATGTAAGACCAACATGCTCAGGTGGGGGCTGCTGGCAGAGCAAACACTGTATGGATGTGGAGAATCTGGCTCATTTGCTGGTCTGCTGATTACTACCGGAAACATGTACCAATGAAGATTTAAGTTTGTCCAATGACAAAGCCAAGAAGGTGGCTTCATTTTGGCAGTTAAAAGTTTGACCTGGACATGAAAGGAGATTGTCCTTATTGTCCTCTGCAGTTTGGAAAGTAAACCATTGAGAGCCTTGTTTGCTTGTATCTACTCTGAGGGCTGGGCCAACTGAGTGTGGAAATGGGTGCAAAAGGGATTCCAGACAAATAAGCCTGGAATCCAGACTAAAAAAACCTGGCTTACCAGTTAATATGGTTGATGCTATTCATGACTCAGAAGACTGGTGTTCTGCTTCCTTTCTTTCTTCAAATGGCATGGCGGGTCGGAGTTTATGTCACTCTCCCCACCCCATTCCCCTCACCCATGGCTTTTTAGTGGGCCAACACTGTTCAAGCACAGCACATGTTGAAACATTTTCAGGCTGAGCCCGGGAACTCTGGAGTTAGTTGGCAATGGATAAAAAGTTTTAAAGACATTTCACACACAAGAACCACATTTCTCCTCCTTCAATGCTGCTTGCTCTGAAATTTGTCTCTTTACCTGGAAACTGGAGGAAGCATAGCAGTATCCTAAGACTTCAGCCAACATCCTGAGACCTGGTAATCCTAGATAAATAACTTTTTTTTAAGAGCACCCCATTCTGAATTCCAAATGTGGTGTAGCCGATGGCTGTGTCATTCTGGGAGTTAAGTTTTTGAAAAGGTGGTTTCCAGTCTCTGGCATAGAGAGTCTTCTATCAGAGTATTGGCCTTAATGACTGTCCAACTCTGTTTCTGGTATAAACAAATTGGTTAAAGATTTGGCCAATAACCATGGCTGCCCCATGTTTAGTTTGGCTCAAATTGGATATACAAAATTTTGAAGGTTAGAGTAGATTTAATGTTGTTATATGCTGTCAAGTTTTCTCCAGCCTGTGCCAACCCTATCAATGAGAGATCTCCAAATGTTTTGACCTCAACATCCCTGCTCAACTCATGCAAGCTATAGTTGTGGCTTCTTTTACGGCAGGGATTCTCAACCTGTGGTCCATGGGCCAGATGTGGCCACCGGCTCCACCACACCAGGAAGTGCCATGTACTGGAAGAAGGGCAAAATGGCCATCTGGCCCACAAAGCTGTATGAGGCAGCGTGACCCGGCCCCCGGGCTTTATAAGGTTGAGAACTGTTGCCTTAAGGAATCAATCCATCTCACATTTGGTCTTCCTCCTTTCTCAGCATTATTGTATTTCCCAGAGACTCTTGGCTTCTCACAATGTGTCAAAAGCAGGGCAACTTCAGCTTTATCATTTTCCCTCCAGAAATAATTCACTCTACTTTGATGTTTTCAACAAACACAATCTATTTCTTGATGGGGGACATGAAAGGAGCCTCTTTCAGGCACCCCTTGCAAAAATCCTTTCTACCCAGACTAATCTCTGACATGAAAATGAATGATTAGACTTAAAAAAAAAGATATCAGACCCCCTTAAGAATGAAAATATTTGCAATGTTTTGCAAAAATTCCAGTCCTTTGCTCTGCATTCTGGGAAGGCAGGAGTTAATTCAAGGTTTCTAAATCTGAGCTGCTTGATATATGATAATCTAAAATAGGGTCTTGCAAGGTCTCCTTCTTTGTGAGAACTCTCCTTATCTTCTCTGTATTGCTGAAATGGATGTTTTCTAATGACAGCACAGGAAGTATTTCTTTGTATCCAAGAATATGAACGTGATGAGTTTGTGTGCACTTAATTGAATTGAACTCTTTTAGCTTCCGTAAGCAAAATATTCTGTTTTGGACAAGGCATGCATGTAATTTAACTTTTGGAACAGCGAAGGAAATAAATGGTTGTGTGTTTTTTTTAAAAAATCACAGATCATTAAGGCTTGCTGGCAAAAATAATGGGAATCCAGGAATTGCATTGCAGTAATTAAGCCACAGGTTGAAAATGTTATTGGTCGTGATTGTTGGGAGAACCTGAAATGTTTTACTAAATTTAAAAAAAAACACCCAAGTTCTGAAGCAGACTACATAAATATATGCATTTGTAATAACAAGAGTCAAGCAGGCTGGGTTGGTCCATGTGGGTTTCCAGGGTGGAATGAAGGTATACAATTATTTGGGAAAACTGAGAATTGAAACAAGTGCAAGGTCTTCTCATGCTAAAAACATTGCTAGTAACTGGTAAGAAACTGTGTAATTCTAAATTTTTTTGTCTTGAAATAACAAGCCACTGCATCTTCTCATTACCCTTCATTTTATACGCCTGGCTTGACTTAATGATGTATAGAGAATAGCAAGATTCCATCATTTGTATGTGATTATATGATCTTCTCTGTCTCTGAGTTATTTTTGCCCTAGATATTTTAAGAAGTTCCTTAACAATTCATCATTGTAATGGTTCATAATGATATGCTGAGATCCAGAGTTAGCATCTTGGAGAGACACAATATACTGTAGCTAAAAAAGACTCCTACATAGATATTATTTGATTGGTTTTGCTCTAAAAGTTTGACAGGGAATTGCAGGAAACTAAAAGACTGGCAGTAAAGGCAAACTCCCTATTATTATTATTATTATTATTATTATTATTATTATTATTATTATTATTATTATTATTATTATTATTATTATTATTATTATTATTATTGTCGTTGTCGTTGTCGTTGTCGTTGTCGTTGTCGTTGTCGTCGTTGTCGTTGTTGTTGTTATATTTGAACTCATATACTGCTTCCTTTGTCAATGACATAGAATAGCATAGAACAGTAATCGGCTGCTTGAGGAGAGGCATATCTGTCCATCACCATGAAGTCCAGCCCAAAACAAGATGGTAACTCATACTTGACATTAGGAGACTACTTTGGAGGCTGAACACAGGCAATATGAAATGTAAAGATCAGTTTTCCGAAAAGGAGGAATGAATGACACCTCAGAGAAACAAATTAAGGGGTGCTGGCCTTGCCATTTTTATTTCTACAACAACTTAATGATGAGTTCAAGCTGGGAGACAATCACTGGCCCAAGGTCATAGAATCATAGGTTAACTGAGTTGGAAGGGATCTATGAGGCCAACTCCCTTCTCAATGTAGGAATCTAATTCAAAGCAGATCTGACAGATGGTTGCTCAATTTCCTCTTGATTGCCTCCCTTCTTAGAGCACTCACCACCTCCAGAGGTAATTGGCTCCATTGTCCCACTGCTCTAACAGTTAAGAATTTTTTAAAAAATATTCAGGCAATAGCTGGCTTCCTGTAACCTGAGATCATTATTACATGTACTGCACTCTGGGATGATCAAGACTAGATCTTGTCCATCTTCTTTATGATCTTATTTCAAGTATTTGAAAAGTGCATCATATGTCTTATCAAGTCTCCTTTTCTCAAAGCTAAACATGCCCAGTTCTTTCAGTCTTTCTTCATAGGGTTTGGTTTCCAGCCCCCTGATCATCCTTGTTGCCCTTGTTCCAGTTTGTTGGCATCACCGCCCCGAGTCGCATGTCGATTGGGGCTGCTATACAAATTGAATAAATAAAATAAAATCCTTCTTAAAAGGGTGGTGTCCAGAACAGGGCACAGTACTCCAGATGAGACCTTAGCTAGTGATGAAAAAGAGAGCGACTAGTACCTCACGGGTTTTGGAGACTATACTTCTGTAAGTGCAGCTTATTACACATTTGAACACAGATCTCTATGAGGCTTTCTAAATGTTTCCCAGCTCCACAATGGTTCTTTTAAGGTCATTGACCAGAACTGTATTTCCATTTCTTCATTCTCAATTTATAGTTACCTTGAAAAATCTGATCTTGCCTGATTTGGAAACTAATCAGTGTTTGATCTGGTTTTGTATTTGGAGGGGGAATACTAGGAATACAGCAGAACTCTCTACTTCATGACCTTTTATCCAGGCAGACTTTTAATGTGTAAACTGTTGTTGGTGAAGGGATTTTAAGATGGAAATGGTCTTTTTGTCTTTTTAAATGTGCCTTTTAATATATTTTTAAAAGGGATTTTATTTAGCATCTTTGGTAAATAAATAGGTTTAATTATTTTTATTAATGTAATTTACATTATATGTAAATCTAATGTAATTTATATTAGATGGTTTTGTAGATGCAATGGGCACAGAGCTGGGCGGGCTGAGGAAGATGGTGGAGGACAGAGGTACCTGGCAGGTAATGGTCCATAGGTTGCAAAGGGTCGGAATCGACTGTGCAACTGAACAACAAAATATTATATTTGTAATTATTTTGATATGTGTGATTTAAAATTATTTGTAAGCTGCTTTGAATCCATCTATTGGTGAAAAGCTTTTTAAAATTTTCATTTTTGCATACAAGAGTGAAATAAGTGAAGATTTAAATTCCTAGTTTTTTGGTAATTTATGAAACACCTCTCCTATGATCCTTCATTCATTGAATTGTTGCAATTAATATAGCAAGAGATTCTGTTGAGTCTTTCCTTCCTTTCACCTATAGAGGCATGATCTCCCATGTCTTGTGTGAGTACTTGGAATATTACTATCTGTGAAAAATGATTTATTATGTTCTATGTTAAGGAATGCATGGGCTAAAGACAGTGTGACTGATTTTTCCTAGCAGGAGGTCTGATCGTCCCATAAACCAAAGAGTGACGAATATACTGTTGTGCCTCTTATATTAGAGACTGGGCTGGGAATTGCTTTTGAAAGCTTAGATTCTAGGACTGTGCTCTTTTGGTGGGGGATCAAGTGATCCATATTAAAAAGGTGTCCATGCAATTTTGCAGCAAACTGCCAAGAAACCACCTCTCTGTTGTTGACAACTAGTCTGAAAAAAGGGGTGGGTGGGTGTAGATGGAGGAGAAGACATTGTGCTGGAATTAGAGCTGAACCTATCCATAATAATGATCATCAAATAATATTTTACAAGACTAGGTGTACATTGTTGCAATATAAATGTACAAATAAATCAGGTTATTACATGTATCTGTAGTTTGCCCAGCCTTTGTGTCTCAATCTAGGTTTGGTCATAGCAGAAAACAACATGATGCTAAAGTAGGACACCATGAGAAAAATTACACAAATAAAGCAGTAGCTCAGTTCTGCATGAGGCAAGTATAACCTCCCTGGCTTCTGCTCAACCAAATGCATTTGAAAAGAAAGGCAAAGCTTCTGCTTTGCCACCTCCTCCTGCCATATCCAAATCCATATAGAGGTGATCCTCATGGCAATCAGCCACGAAGACTGTAATATGCAATATAATACAGTGGCTTTTCATCTGCCTTCCGCATCACCACATGACACCTGTACCACAGATCCAGTTCTGCAAGTCACTTTCTGGTTCTGAGCCCTTTTGGCACACAAAGTCCTCATCAGTCCCAGGCCAGTATTGATGAAGCTGCTGCTCTCCATCAAGATGGATTCAAGTGGGTTTTAATCCACTTGGGAACCATCACCCTGTTAGTCCTCAGGGTTTACAGGTTAGTTAACCACCGGCTGACACTCAGCGTTGAGTCACTGGCATCATGGTCTACTCTATTACCATGGCAAGATAACCTGGCCAGACTGGTGCTTCGCTTCCAGAAAATTAATTGCTGGATCCCTGGCAGAGTTTGGAGGAGCTATGAGATATTATCCAAAAGGCTTCCTCCATACTCTTCCGACTGTCAATGGTTCACAGGATTAGGAAGCAGTGGATGAGAAATGCTTCTAACTGAGACTCTGGAGTGCCACTTCCAAATGACAATATTGCTTACAGTGGGCAAATACTCTAATATGGTATGGAGCTAATTTCTGCATATATTTTTAACTCACATTTACTGGTGTTGTTTTGTTATGCACTTTAGTTATACAGTACATCACTTGTTAGCTCCTTTGCAACCTAGCCAATAAACAGTGGAAGTAGAAATATTTTAAGGTATCCTATTTCAAAGCCCTAGAAGATGATGGAATCAAATTATTGCATTCTATATGCCAGTAGATTTGGAAAACAAAACAATGGCCACAGGATCAGTATTTGTTCCAATCCCAAAAAAGGGTAATGCCAAAGAATGTTCAAATTATTGAACAATTGCGCTCATCCCACATGCTAGCAAGGTTATGCTCAAGATAATACAGGATAGACTGCAGCAGCACGTGGAGAGAGAATTACCAGAAGTGCAGGCTGGGTTTCGAAGAGGCAGAGAGATTAGAGACCACATTGCCAACATAACACTGGATCATGGAGAAAACAAAGGAAGATCAGAAACAAGTCTACTTCTGTTTCATTGACTACACCAAGGGCTTTGACTGTGTGAACCACAACAAAATGTGGCAAGTAATCAAAGAGATGGGAATACCAGAACATCTTATATGCCTCATGAGAAATATGTACATGAGTCAAGAAGCAAAAGTTAGGACAGAACACGGAATGACAGAGTGGTTTGGAATAGGAAAAGGAGTAAGACAAGGCTGCATTTTGTCACCATTCTTATTCAATTTATACACAGAGAACATAATGTGCCATGCAGGGATGGAAGAATCACAATTTGGTATCAAAATTGCTGGGAGAAACATCTACACTTTGAGATATGCAGATGACACTACCTAATGGCAGAAAGTGAGGAAGTCCTAAAGAAGCTCCTGATTAGATTGAAAGAAGAGAGTGCAAAAGCTGGCTTGAAACTCAACATCAAGAAAGCCACGATAATGGCAACAGGCCCTATCAGTCACTGGAAAATAGATGGGGAAGAAGTAGAAGCAGTGACAGATTTTACTTTCTTAGGATAAAAGATCACTGCAGATGGAGATTGCAGCCATGAAATTAAAAGGCGACTGATACTTGGGAGCCAAGCTATAAGAAACCTGGGAAACATAATGAAAAGTAGAGACATCACCTTGCAAACAAAAATTTTCATAGTCAAAACAATGGTATTCCCGATCGTAATGTATGGTTGTGAGAGCTGGACCATAAGGAAAGCTGAGTGCAGAAGAATAGATGCCTTTGAAATGTGGTGTTAGAGGAGAGTTTTGAGAGTCTCCTGAACAGTTAGGAGAACAAATAGGTCAATCTTAGAAGAAATCAACCCTGACTGCTTCTTAGAAGGTCAAATAGTAAAGACGTAGCTTAAGTACTTTGGACATCAAATGAGAAGACAGGACTCACTTGAGAAAGCCTTGATGCTGGGAAGGGTGAATGGTAAAAGAAGAAGGGGGTGGCCAAAAATGAGATGGCTGGATGGTATTGTATATGCAGTGGGCACAGAGCTGGGTGGGTTGAGGAGGATGGTGGAGGACAGAGGTGCCTGGAGGGTGGTGGTCCTTGGGGTCGCAAAGGATCAGAATCGACTGTGCAACTAAACAACAAAAAATATGCAGTACTTATATGTGTTTGTCTGACTGTCTTCAAAGGCTCTGAACAGAGGTCAGATAAAGGCACAGAGCAGGGGCTACATTCCATTTGCCTAGACATGCCATCTGTTCTTGTTGTTACATGCCGCCAAGTCAACTCTGACTTAGGTCAACCCTATGAATGAAGGATCTCCAAAATGTCCTGTCCTCAACAATACTGCTAAGCTCTTGTGGCTTTCCCACAGAGTCCATCCATCTCATGTTTGTCTTCCTTTTTTTTTTCTATTTTCCATCTTTCCCAGAATTATTGTCTTCTCCAGAGGATCTTGCCTTCTCATGATGTACTTAAAATAGGACAGCTTCAGTTTCATCCTTTTTGCTTCCAAAGATAGTTCAGGCTACATTTGCTCCAGGATCCAATCATTTATCTTTCTGGCAGTGCAGGATATCCATAGAGCTTTTCTCCAGCACCATATTTCAAATTAATCTTTCTTTTCATTGTCAGCTTTATTTACTGTCCAGTTTTCACATCCTTACCTGGTGATCAAGAATGTAACGTTCTGCCTAGATGCATCCTTCTCTGCGAACTTGGCTAGAACTGAAGGTTCTTTTTTATCCTGCCAATCTCTGATGCACATTTAGTGGGAATTCAAGAAAGTATGTTTCAGAATGTAGAACATCCTTCAAGGGACCCTTGAAGAGCCAGGCACATGCCATAAAAGATTGGAACTAGAACATACCCGTCAATCGCCGCTCTGGAAAATAAAGGAACTGCTCCGGCCTGGGTGCGCATGCACAGCAAATACTCCTTTGCGCATGCACAGAACCCCTTTGCACATGCGCAGAACCCTTTTCACATGCGCAGTAACCCCTTTCCCCGCTGTTGAAATACGGGACGGCGGTGGGAAAGGGGAGAAAGAGGTGCAGAAATGCAGGATTTCCTGACCAATCTGGGACACTAGAAATGCCTCATCCATGTTGGGGCTTACTTCTGAATCATGGTGTGACCATTGGGGAGGAACGAGAGGATGGAGTTACCAGAGCAACATATAATTGACATCTTTGTCACCCAGAAGCAATGGTGGGCTCCAAATTTTTTTACTACCTACTCTGTGTTTGTGGTATGGTGGGTGTGGCCGGGGGAAAGCCCTGTGTTGCACCGAATTAGGACTACTTTATTTACTACTTTATTTCAAAACTTGGATGGGCAGGGCCAACCGGAATTTCTGCTACCGGTTCTGGCGAACTGGTGCGAACCTGCTGATACCCACCACTGCCCAGAAGATCTTTATATTAGTAGACCATGCAAGCTTTCACATCTGAGGTGGTAACTAGGAGGGACTGTGATGGGGCCTAAACAGTGGTGGGCATCAACAGGTTCGCACCAGTTCGCCAGAACCGGTTGCAGAAATTCTGGCTGGCCCCACCCATCCAAAGTTTTGAAATAAAGTAGTCCTAATTCGGGTGCAATGCAGGGCTATCCCCTTGGCCACACCCTCCATACCACGCCTACAGTGTGGTAGTAAAAAAAATTGGAGTCCACCACTGGGCCTAAATCATTTTGTTATAGGCAAGGAGAGTTCTGAGTAGGGTGGCCACTATTGCCACAAAGGAAGGCAAACATCACCAAAAAGTAGGATATAGAAGACAAGAAACACCCTAAAGGAGGACACTTTTTCATAATGTTTGCATCAACTAATTTAGTTAATATATGCAAATGTAATAATTAGGCATCATGACTATAATTTAATTGGAAACACACTACTGCTCATCATACTGCACAAGACTGTGGCAAGGTAACCATTTGGGGAAATAATTGAGATAAAGATGGCATGTAAACTGAATAAACAAACAAGGTGTAATATTTGATAACTCTCTGAAATGACCTAATTTCTGCAGCTTACTGTAAAATGATTATGTCCAGAAATAAAATATATCAAGGTCACTGTATTTTTGTTGATATATCTAGCTCGGCATCAATCAGTTACTTCAGAGCAATGTTCTGAACTGTGATTTCAGAACGTCCATTTCTGGGACTGACCTCACATTTGAGGTTCATCCCAGAATTGACATGCCATGCCATACCTTGATTCATCAGTAGTTATATCAGTATGTGTGGTTTGTGATTTTTTTCTTACCCCTCTCAAACCATCGTACTGATGAAATGACAGAGGGCTGATTAGATACATTCACCAACCAAAACTTCAGTTTTCCCTGCTCTGCCAGGGAAATTAACTGGTGAAGGGGAGGGTGGTCACATATTCATAAAAGACAAACATGCATCAATAAAAAGTAGTAAATGTAAAGGTAATGGTCACCCTTGTTCAAAAGCCAATCGTATCTGACTCTAGGGTTCAGTGTTCATTTCTGTTTAGAGCCAAAGAGCCAGCACTGTCTGCATTTGCAGGCATGACTAGACACCAGAGTGCATAGAACACTATTTACCTTCCCACCAAAGTGGTCCGTATTTATATACTGCTAGATAGGCATTAGCTGGGACAGGATAGAAACTCACTCCATCGTGCAGCACTTGGGTATCGAACTGCTGACCTGCTGACCTTCCAGTCGTCAATTTCAGCCTCTTAACCCCTAAGCCACTGCAGCTCTTGAAATGGAGAACTTCCTATATATGGTGAATGCCACTCTGCGGGAATGCCTCTCTGCGGGAGGGGGTGTTCCCAGCAGCTTTCAAGCATGCGCTGGTTTGCTCTCTCCTAAAAAAGTCATCACTCGACCCTACTGTTATCTCTAATTTCAGACCAATTTCCAACCTTCCTTTTGTGGGGAAGGTGTTGGAGAAAGCAGTGGTGTGGCAGCTCCAGGGGGTTCTGGATGATACGGATTATCTGGACACTTTTCAGTCAGGATTCAGGTCCGGTTATGGTACTGAGACTGCATTGGTCGTATTCCTGGATGATCTCTGGTGGGAGCGGGACGGAGGCAACCCCTCCGTCCTTGCTCTTCTGGACCTCTCAGTGGCATTCGATACTGTTGACCATGGTATCCTTCTGGGTCGGCTCCGAGGGCACAGGGCACTGTGTTATCCTGGTTTTCCTCATTTCTGACAGGCCGGACCCAGTTGGAGTCTTTATAGATTGGGTTGCCCAGCCCTAGGTTGCTCCCATGTGAGATGCCTTAGGGCTCGGTACTCTCGCCTCTATTGTTTAATATCTACATGAAACCTCTGGGTGAGATCATTTGTTCCCATGGGGTAAGGTATCATCAGTATGCTGACGATACCCAGCTATACATCCCGGCCCGTGGGGACCTGAGTGATGGAGTCAAAGTCCTAATCAGGTGTCTGAAGGCTGTTCAGGTCTGGATGGGGGACAATTAGCTTCAGCTGAATCCTGGCAAGGCTGAGTGGCTGTGGGTTCGGGGGCCCATGTTATCCTTGGAGTTACCAGCTTTGGTCCTGGATGGGGCTGTTTTGCCTCAGACAGACCTGGTGCGTGATTTGGGGGTCCTCCTGGACTTGCGGCTACTGCTCGAGGAGCAGGTGGCAGCCGCAGCCAGGAGGGCCTTTGCACAGCTTCATGTCCTCTTCCAATTACGCCCGCTCCTGGACCATGACTCCCTGCTCACGGTCACTCACACCCTGGTCACCTCCAGATTGGATTATTGTAATGCGCTCTACATGGGGCTGCCCTTGACAACCATTCGGAGGCTTCAACTGCTCCAGAATGCGGCTGCCCGGGTTGTGATGGGGCGGGGGTATTATGCTCGTGCCTCACCACTGCTCCAGGAGCTGCACTGGTTGCCAGTGTGCCTCTGGGTGCAATCCAAGGTGCTGGTTTTGACCTTTAAAGCCCTTCATGGAAGTGGTCCAGGTTACCTAAGAGACTGCATCACCCCTAGGTGTAATACCTGTCCTACGAGGACAGACCGGAGGGGGTTATGGTCCCTTTGGCAAAAGAAGCCCACCTTGCAGCGACCAGGAGGAGAGTTTTCTCTGTATCTGTCCTGGCCCTCTGGAATCTCTTGCCACTCGAACTACGTCTCCAGACGGAGTTGCTCCCCTTCAGAAGACAACTGAAAACATGGTTACGCCAGTGGGCATGGGCGTTGGATGCATCAACTTCACAGTTCTGCTGGCTTATTTAGCCTACATTGGTTTTTGTCCCGACTGTTTCAATGTGTCCTGGGAGGTTTTGGGATTTTAGATGGTTTTAAGATGGGTTTTAATGGGGTTTGCTAATCTGTTTTATTCCTGTTTTTAATTATGTTGTTCAGCCACTTCGGGTCACTCTTGAGTGAGGGAAGCAGGATAGAAATGTTTTAAATAAATAAATAAAATAAATATGGCCACCCAGACTCTGGACCAATCCCAAATAACAAAACGTAAAGTTTGATGTCTCTTTTTAAAAAAGATGCTATTTTGTATCTCAGGAGATTTTAAAAGAATGACTATTAGTGAAATCAATTTCTTTGCACATTGCTGTTTCCTTTTTTCAAAAACCTAATCAGCACCTTTATTTTCCCGTGATCTTCCAAACATTCGGGGGGGGGGGGAACGTTTTCACCTGTCAACCTGAATTCTGTTACAGAACTGTTCTTTTAAAGTGGTTCTTTGTGAAGAATCTACTCTCTGATATTTTACTTGTTCTATATTTTATAGGTCTCTACAAAGTATGTAGTTAGTGGAGTGTAATTACTGCAAAAATCTGAAGGATACTTTCATATCCATTTCTTCTGGCAGCTTACTAATGCAACAGGACCATTTGGCTACCATTTTGCGTCAAGGCAGGATATATTTGGAGACAATAGACCATTTTCCCTATGGCAGTTGCAGAAGAAAATGTCTCTGAAGTCAAATGCAATAGCCCACTTTGTTGTTAGTATCCAGTTCTAGTATCCAAACTCTGGTTGAATCTTGACTGTCAGCCATCATTTCTAAAATGTCCTTTCAGATTATCAGTTCAGCTTCATCATTAAACAATTTGGATCTTTTCCCACTTTGGAGTATCCAGGGTAAAAACTTCTTCACCATGAAAAAAAATCCACATGGTCTTTTTAGATAAGTTTTTTTCACACTAATTAAATGGGGGAGAAATTGGTGGTAATTGCAGTTACTCATTACTGGCAAGTTGCCACAAACCATAGAGTGACAGATTTTTCTCTCGGCGAGTTTGTGTAGCATAATTTGTGAGTGCCGTCTACACAGATCGGTTTGTAACACCCGCACACTCCACATAATCTGTGTAAAGAACAAAATCTATGTCAGATAAGTAAAGCTGATGATTTTATCTTTTGGAGAGAGATATAATTAAATTTTACTAGCAAAGAAGAATACAGCCAAGAAGCTTGCTTTTATGCTTTTCTACAGAGTTGCAGTTTAGTGTGCATTTTTATTCTCATATCCAAACTTCAAACAAAATGCATTATCACTTCTGCCACTGTTTTCTCTTCCTCACACCATTTAAGGTGCAAAAGCAGGACTGGGGTTGACAGGAAAGTCTAACCTCCAGTTTTACTCAAACACAATGTAGACTATCAGAGCTAATTCAAAAATCTTCACATGTGCGAACTCTAATGGCGAGTTTAGCTATCCCCCATTTTTAACAAAACTGCATTTACAGAAAACACAGCCTGGTGGTTATATGATATGAGATCACAAATTCATCTGAAGCATGGCAAAGTGGAGAAAAATCAAGCTAGTTAAAATTCTGCTACTTTCACAGGGAAATGGCATTCAATGCTCCCATGGGTAATTTCATTTTTTAAAAACAAAATACAGGATCCTATCCTCAAGGCTTCTTATTCAGACAAGAGCCTTTTACACCAAACAAAATACAATTCAGTGTTTTGTGATTTTATTGCCATTTCTTAATAATTCAGAATGAGTCTGAAGAACAACCACTTTAAGGCATTATTTTTTCACTAAGCTCATGTCAAGTGACATGTCAGGCAAGATCAAATAACATTTTCCCATTCCCACCTCAAAATCCGCTTGGCAAAGTATGGAAATACTGTATATGGCATATGCTTATAAAAATACAGAGGGTAGACTCCCAAAAGCTGGTGTGCTTCAGATGTGTTGATCTACAGTTCCCAGATTCCTCAAGCTAGTGGATTCAGGGATTTGTAGTATGACGTATCTGAAACCTTCTAATTTTGGCAAGGCTTACATATTGGATATATTTTTGAAATGGTAGCCATGTTAGCCTGTGTTTCAAGCATATCAGAGAGTAAACAAAACAAAACAAGAAGACAAAAAAACCAACGTTGTGGCACTCTAAAGACTAACTGCTGTATTTTAATGTTAGCCTTTGTGGATCAAGCCCACTTTGCCAGATTTGATCCATGAAAGCTAACATTAAACCACAGCAGTTAGTCTATAAAGTGCCACAATGTTGTTTGTCTTTTTGTTTTGTTTACAGTCTGATATGATGGATATAGGAGAGATTGGTAAAGCCTTCTCCTAGCATGATTTTGCAGTAGTCCAGTTTAGGAAGCCTGTTCTTTCCCTCCTTGAGAAGATAGGTATCCATGTATCTATAGGACAATTACAAACAGTATTTTTTTTTATTGAAATGAAGCTTCTATAAATATATAATAAAATCAAATGATAAGCTATCTTTTTTCTGCCACTATACAAGGCATATCTCCTTTAGATCATTCAATCACTGTGTGTTTTGTTTTGTTTTTGCTTCTATTTTTATTTTGCTTGCACAATGCTTTCTTAGTAGAACTAAATCCCATTAGTCTATTGCTACACTAATAGATCTTCTGTCACATAAAAAGAACAAGCTGTAGAATAAGCGTGGATACAGTACACATATTTGTGACGTCTAAATGCTGAAATGAAGGGTGTTGGGATGGAATGCATATTATATTCCAGAGAAATACCATTACAAAGTTACTATTTTTCAATAAGCTGCATTTTAGGGGTGTGGGGAAGACGGGTCCCTTTCCTATTTCTCAAAAGTTACAAAATTATTATTTTTAATTACATTTGAAAAATCCACAAAACACATTCCCCTCATTACCCATTTTGTTGCTCAGTCGCATAGTCGAGTCCAACCCTTTGCGACCCCATGGACCATCGCACGCCAGGCACCCCTATCCTCCACCATCCTCCTCAACCCATCCAGCTTTGTGCCCATTGTGTCAACAATCCTATCTAGCCATCTCATTCTTGGCTGCCCCCTTCTTCTTTTGCCCTCAACCTTTCCAACATCAAGGCTTTCTCAAGTGAATCCTCTCTTCTCATTTGCTGTTCAAAGTACTTTAGCTTCATCTTCAGTATTTGACCTTCCAAGGAACTGTTGGGGTAGATTTCCTTTAAGACTGACCTATTTGTTCTCTTTGATGTCCAGGGTACTTTCAAAACTATCCTCCAGCAACACATCTCAAAGGTGTTTATTCTTCTGCGCTCAGCTTTCCTTGTGGTCTAGCTCTCACAATCATACATCACTACCGGAAATGCCATTGCTTTGACTATGCGGACTTTTGCTTGCAAGGTGATCTCTCTACTTTTAATTATGCTCTCCTTACCCATAGTATTAATTATGCTCTCATTACCCAAAAGATAAGATAAGATAAATTTTTATTGTCATTGTCCCCTTGCAGGAACAACGAAATTTCTCGGTTGCTATATATCAACTTGAATAAGGCATACCCCTTAATTTAAAACAGCTACAGAAACACCAATTAAGATAGTACCATACAGTACAATTTAAAATTTTAAAAACTTCAAAGTTTAAAATTTCAAAATTCTAAAATCCTAAAAATTAAAAATCTAAAAATTTTAAAAATTTAAAATAAGATAAGATGACTTCAGAGCAAAGCACAAGGCAGCAGTGCAAGTCTTGGAAACAGCCAACACTTGAATTATTGTGATTTTTATCTTTCATGTTTAGTACCCCATAAGTACCAAGCTACTAACTGTTAGTATTGATCCCTTCTTAAGCTACGATAACAATGCCATGCAGTTAAACCTTTCTTATTGGAAAATGTAATTAATTATAAGTAACTAATTGTTTGTGACTAGTTTCTTACAAGCTTTCTAGTAGAACACATAATTTGTTTTACTAGGCTATGTATGCACTTAGGGATAAGAATCCACATAGCTGTTGAAGCATAACTTATAATTATCCAGGGAATGATAATATCTTGAATTTATTTTATGCTGGTGCAGCAGCGTAAATAATACTTACAGTAACTTCCTATTTTGTTGTTGTTGCTGAACACCTATTTTTAAGAGTCATTTGTCTGAGTTCCCAACACTGAGCAAATACAAATATTAAAACAGGAACTGTTGACATATATGTGTTTATCAGGTTGGGTATAATGTAGTTCAGGAGATGGCTATTTTATTACCTGCATGTAATTCCAAGGTAGTCATGATAACTATGAACATCTTATTCTAGGGCACAGCAAGCAGGGACAATAAATGTCAAGCTTGCTGTTGACATAAATTATTAGCAGCTGTATGGAATTTGCAGGCTGTTTGTGCATTTTGAGCTCTGGGTGTTTAACACTGAGATGAACTTTCAAAACATGCCCTTGAACTTAGACACCAGGCTATAGGTTACCACCACAGTGTCAGCATCAAGACCTTCTGTCCTTTTGAAAATAGCTGCACAGGAAAGCTTGTGTTTGATTCTATTCTCTGCATGTATATGTATAGGAGAAAACATCAATGGTGAATCCATCTAGGCTTCTGCTTCAGTACACATAAACTGGTCACCAGCTGAGATCTAGGGGGAAGAAAAAGCACATTTTCCTGGCAGTATAACAGCAGCCATCATTCCTTCCTCTGAAGTTCCTCTTATTGATCACCATTAGCTTTAAGACTGCTGATGGTTTGATTCATCTACTTTTCAATCCTTTAAAAAAAATCCCCCAAGATTTGTCCTTAAAAATATCTAGGAGGCCCCTCTGCCTCCTACTATTATGTCACTCAGTCAGCAGATTTTGTAGGGTTTTGTGTCTGAAAGCCATTAAAAATAGTTTGACACAAAGCCAGTGCATCCAATGTGGGCTGGAATGAGTCCTTGGGGAGGGAGGGATTGCCTTCCACTCCTTGTGGGCCATCTGCTGCCACCACTGCCACTAGTTCAACAACCCCAGATTTATTGTTCTTCATTCCTGGGCTCTTTCAGGGACCCGGGCACTGTGGCAATAAAAACAAAGTGACCAACCAGGAGCATTGTGGGTCAGTTAGACCACGCTCTAGTTTCTGAAAGGCAATTTGATTGCCTAGCTCCCATTCATTCTAGTGAGGTAAAGGCATACCTGTCAAGTTTTGGATTTGAAAATAAGGGAAATTTCCTGGCCAAAACAGGAAACTTGACAGCTACGCTTATCCTGTGCAGCCCTCCAGTGGTGGCGTTAGGGCATTGCAGGCTAACGAATATGGGAGGATGGCGGGAAAGAGGCTAAAATACGGGTGTTTCCTGGCCAATACAGGACACTTGGCAGTTATGAGTAAAGGTCACCCCTGCTTCATAGCCCGTTGTATCCAACTCGAGGGGGCAGTGTTCATCTCCATTTGCAGCCAAAGATCCAGTGCTGTCTGTGTCTACAAACATATCCATGGTCATGTGGCAAGCATGACTAGACACAGAACGCTGTTGCCTTCCCATCAAAGAGGTATCTATTTATCTATTCGCAATTTCTTGCTTTTGAGCTGCTAGGTTGGCAGGAGCTGGGACAAAGATGGGAGTTCACTCTGTTGTGCAGCACTTGGGTCTCAAACTGTTGATCTGCCAACCTTCCTGTTGTCAATTTAAGCATCTTAATCATTTAATTTCATTTTTTAAAATTTCACCTTTAATTTATATACCGCTCCATTCTGCCCGAAGGCGACTCGGACTGGTTTACATTGGCGCATGCTGTCTGCACAGCAGACAGCAGCAAAAGTGAACAAGAAACATACAATAGAAAAATTTGCAAAAAAGTCAAGGCATAGTTAAAAATTACACTCAAAAGAAAGCAATGAGAAAAGCAAATAACAGAATACAAAAGGCAGACTAATAGGCCCAAACAGGGCAAAAGACAGAGGTCCTAAAAAGTGGCTTCGCTCCCCCAGCAATGGTGTGGCTACGGGGCGAGCACGGACCCCTCTGCGGTGGCGGCAGTGGCACTTTTCACCCCTCCAGCCAGGCATGGCATGGAGGGGGCGGCGGCAAGCTACTGCAGTCCATACCTCCAGTGATGTACAAATGCATAATTCTGTGCAGTGTTTTATAAATAATAATTATGTGCTGTTAAGTTGAATCTAATATATGTTGACCCTTTTCAAGGTTTTCTAGGTAGAGAAATGCCCTGGGACTGTCTGGCTTGCCTATCTCTCCATAGATTGGCAGAGTGGGGAATCAAATTCCCAACTTCTGACTCTGCTGCCAAATACCTAAACCACTGAACTATCCAGCCAGCTCTGTAGCATTTTGTTGTTGTTGTTCAGTTGCACAGTTGAGTCCAACCAGTGGTGGGCATTAAAAAAAAATCTTACCACACTGTGGGTGTAGCCATGTGACTGGGTGGACATGGCCTGTTGGCCATGTGGCTGCTCTTTGCTATAGAGCTATGAACATAGAAGCTTCTTCTATTTTCATCGATCTATAGTGAACCTCCAAAGCCATTTCCCCCTTCGTCCAAGGCTTTTCCGGGCTCTGTTTCACCCTGAAGTGCCTCCCCAGCCACTCCAGAGTGGCTGGGGACATGCTTTGGGGTGAAACAGAGCCCAGGAGAAGCCTTGGATGAAGGGGAAAATGGAGCGGTTCACCGGCTCTGAAGCCTCTTCTAGGAGTAGGAGGTGGTGGGTGGGGCTGGAAGGTGGGCGAGGCCAGCCATTTTTACTACTAGTATGCGCATACTGGTCCGATCAGGCTGGTGCCCATCACTAAGTGACCCCATGGACCACAGCATGCCAAGCTCCTCTGTCATCCACCATCCTCCATAGTCTGCCCAGATCTATGCCCACTGTGTCAACAATGCCATCTAGCCATCTCGTCCTCTGCTGTCCCCTTCTCCTTTTGCCATCTATCTTTCCCAGCATCAGGGCCTTCTCCAGTAAGTCCTCTCTTCTCATTTGGTGACCAAAATACTTGAGTTTCAGCTCTAGTCTTTGTCTTCCCAAGGAGCAGTCAGGGTTGATTCCCTTTATGATTGACAGATTTGATCTCATTGCAGCTATAGCATTTTAGACTACCATTATTATCTCTAAATAGCTAGACATGCAGATAAGCTTTCCTGTGGGTTGCTGTATATTCCAAGGCAGCAGCTACTTCTTATTTACTGCTTTGTCTCCTGAGAGTTATCTGTAAGTTGAATACTTTTAACAAGACCTAACCATTTCTAATCCAATTAACACAGTGCATACTCCTATCTCCAAGATGAAACTTGCCTATCTGAACATCATTCCAGGCAATGCCACTGAGAAAGGGTTCTGTATAACTTCGAAGGTTTGTTTCTATTTCATTTTAAAGACTTCCTGGTCTCATATTGCTTCTGTTCTACGATGGATCCTTTTTCTTGAGCAGTGTTTCCCAATCTTTGGTTTTTGGACTTCAATTCCCAGAAGCCTAAGTCAATTCCCCAAAGCACTGATCAGCCAATGTACTGACTTAGGCTTCTGAGAATTGAAGTCCATCAGTGTCCTGGAAAACATAGTTTGGGAAACACGGCTCTTGAGAACTGTAGTATGGGTCACAGTGCAACCATAGGCAACATAGGAGGAATCCAGACAGATGACTCACCACACCAGTCTTGCTCCGGTTTCTGTGAAGGATCCAGTGTCTTGTTTGATGGCTGTGTTTAGTATTCTAAAAAGAGTTTTGCAACTATGCATTGCAGCCTCTTCCTATTTGGGCAAAGGTGGCCAACATGCACCTCAGAACTGTAGAGGGTGCCAAAAATGTATACACATTTTAAGAGATGTGATCTCTTACATTTTGAACTTGAATTGAATTATGGTAAAAATGTATAGAACAGGGGTTCCCAACATAAGGCCTGTGGGCTGGATCTGGCCCCCCGCACCATTTTATGTTACCCCCGGCACCCCTCCAAGGGCATTCAAGAAACAAAATGGTTGCCCGTTTGAAGCTGTTGGGACAAAATGGCCACCCCCATTGTGCAGGCAGGACAAAATGGCTGTCCAGCTCTCGAAACTGACTGAAAGAGAGTGACCTGGCCCCCATCTTGAAAAGGTTGGGAACCCCTGGTGTAGGATGACGTTCGCTCAAAAGAATGAATGCTAGAATGACCATGCAACAGGTACACAGTCAAAGAAAATGGCAGAAGAACAATTGTCATTCAAGGAACGCAAGACCATTCTGATATGGTATTTGAAATTTGACAATGTTGTGGAAGTACAAAGACAATGGAAGTGTGAATATACAACATTACTTCCAATATGCCTAATAGCTGAATGCATTCGTGATAGGTATGAGACAGTATCTCCCTTCCAGAATACCTGGTACCATTTGTTAGTTGTTCAAAGTAGCAAAATGCATCAAGAAAGTCGAATGGCAATATTTATCAGTGACAAAGAGAGGGAAAAAGCATCTTACAAAGTGTGGAAAATTCATGCTGACTGGCTGTATTTTTAGAACCCTAGAGCAAATTATGAAATCACAGGCTATTTCAAAGGAAACAATCATTTATTAAAACTATTCTTTGAAGGAAGCAGAGTATTAAGCCACCAAGGAAGAAAAACTGTGACTGGCATCATATTATAGTTTAAGAGAAATGCAATAGTATAAGCTGGGTTTTACAAGTTCTTTTGCTCATAACCACAAAATATGTTGATCTTTCAGGGATATGACAGATAATCCATGAAGGCATCTGAGCTGGAGAGTGAGAAGAAAAAAACTGAATCCCTGAATCGTGTTAAAGAAATAAGCAAGAATACAAGCAAAAGAATGAAAAATATCTCTTAGGGCTTATCCACGTGCTTTATTTAAGAAGAGATTCAGTGGCCTACTGATTTCGATTAATCAAACAGATCCATATGATATTACTGGAATATCAAACCAATTCTTCTTCTTTGCCATCTATTTCAGGATTATTCTCTCTTGATTGTGAACTGGGATTTTTCTTCCCAGTAGTAATGTATGGCTGTGAGAGCTGGACCATAAGGAAGGCTGAGTGCAGAAGAATAAAGGTAAAGGTTTCCCTTGCGCGAAAGCCAGTTGTATCCAACTCTAGGGTGCAGTGCTCATCTCTGTTTCAAAGCTGGAGTGTTATGTATGGAATACTATGCCTTTCAGATGGAATGTAATAATGTAACCCAATGTATTGCAACAGTTACAACGAGCTACCGCTGCCTCTAGATGGTATCGAGAGGCAGCTGATAGCGATCTACACACATGATACAAGTTAACCAATTACAGCCAGCTGCAGGAAATATTCCCGCCACAGGTAAACCTGATGAAGAACGCCGTGCGTCACAATGATGTCACGAATATAGTACCCAATGAGCAACCGTGTAACCAGTTTCAAATGTACCATGCTGTATAAAAGGAGCTGCGCCTCCGCCATTACCTCATGTTCAGATTGCTTACTCTACAATGAAGATGCGTTTGACCTTATGAATGCTGCCTACTGCGTATCAATCTGCAAACATCAAAAAGAGCCAGCGCTGTCTGCTTCTGCAGACATTTCCATAGTCATGTGGCAGGCATGACTAGACACTGGAGCGCACGGAGCGCTGTTACCTTCCCACCAAAGTGGTCCCTACTTATCTGCTTGCAATTTCTTGTTTTCAAACTGCTAGGTTGGCAGGAGAATAGACGCCTTCAAACTGTGGTGACGTAAATTCAGCTTTTTCCTGGGCTCAGAATTTCAGTCTGGTATACTTGTCAGTGGTTAAACACTGAGGCAGCAATAAGTTGCATCCATTCATTGTTGTTCTACTTTTCCCCTCCTTTTTTGTGCAATAGCAAACAATGCAGCTTTTTGCCATGTCTCAAGCTGCTTAAAAGATTTCTAAGGGGCCACATGTACACTAATCCAATCATTAGCTGGCTGTTTAAAAAAAAAAATCTGTCTTCCCACTGCTTTTCTGGGAATTTCAGGACATGAAAGGGGTTCTCGGGGACATCACAGACCTCAACCAATCAACATGGAACTGAGCTGGCTTCCACTGCAAAGCTGGAAAGCAATTTTTCACATAATATCATGGTCAGAATAGAGGCCACTGTGATCTAGAATGTTGTTAGAAATATATCTTAAGGTGCCAGGTCTCTGGGTATCAACTAAAGTCTTAAGAGAATGGCAAAGCCTAGGGCATTTGTCCCCAGGTAGTAAAGGTAGCCCTTGCTCAAAATCCAGTCATATCCAACTCTAGGCTTCAGTGCTCATCTCTGTTTATAGCCAAAAAGCCAGCACTTTCTGAATTTGCAGACATTTCCATTGACATGTGGCAGGCATTCCTCAACATCAGAGTGCATGGAACACTGTTTACCTTTCCACCAACAGGAGCTCACTCCATTGTGCAGCACTCAGGTCTCAAACTGCTGACCTGCTGACCTTCCAGTCATCAGGTTCAGTGTCTTAACCAGTAAGCCACCACAGTTCCTTTGTCTCTAGATAGGGAGATAAAAATCAGGATGAGCAACATTGAAGAAGATAGACATTTGTCTTCTGTGCGTGAGATGGCGTTAAATCTTGGGCACTCATCTCATTCTTCCCTTTTGTTGTTGTTCAGTCGCATAGTTGAGTCTGACCACATGGACCATCACATGCCAGGCACCCATATCCTTCACCATCCTCTTTAACCCGCCAGCTCTGTGCCTGTTGCGTCAACAATGCTATCTAGCCATCTCATTCTCTGCTGCCCCCTTCTTTTGCCCTCGACCTTTCCCAGCATCAAGGCTTTCTGAAGTGCATCCTCTCTTCTCATTTGATGTCCAAAGTACTTTAACTTCATCTTTACTATTTGACTTTTCAAGGAGCAGTCAGGGTTGATTTCTTTTAAGATTGACCTATTTGTTCTCTTTGCTATCTAGGGTACTCTCAAAATTCTCCTCCAATGCCACATTTCAAAGAAATCTATTCTTTTGTGCTCAGCCTTATGTCCAGATCTCACAACTATACATCACTACTGGAAATACCATTACTTTGACTATGAGGACTTTTGTTTGCAAGGTGATGCCTCTACTTTTAACTATGTTGCCCAAATTTCTCATAGCTTGCTTTCCAAAAATTAGTTGTCTTTTTATTTCATGGCTGAAATCTCCATCTGCAGTGATCTTGGATCCTAAGAATGTAAAGTCTGTAACTGCTTCTACTTCTTCCCCATCTATTTAACAGGAACTGATCAGGCCTGTTGCCATTATCTTGGTTTTCTTGATGTTGAGTCTCAAGCCAGCTTTTGCACTCTCTTCTTTCAACCTAAGCAGGAGCTTCTTAAAGGTCTTCTTTACTTTCTGCCATTACGGGTGGCACTAAAGTTCATTGTGAATATGTTTTATCTATGTGTGTAGAAATTGTAGAGGAAAAGCTAGCTTTTTGCATGTGAAGTGCGTTGGAAACTCTAACAGAAATTATAACTGCAGCAGCTGATGGATGCATTTTCACATCTGTCCAGCCATCAGTTCCTCCAGGTCTGAGTTCCCCAAATTGCTATTTTAGGTAGCTTTTATTTGGGTTTACAGCCCATTGAGCCAAACTCTCCTTACAGCCACTTCCACAATCAATTTAATCAGAAACATTTCCATCCTTGCTACGTGTGGATTTCTATATACATGTTGCATGTCATGACAGCGCCAAAAATAAGTGACATGACTCCCCTCTGCCGTATCTGCCTCATGAGATGATGTTCCAAACATTGGTATGCATAAACTCCAGAACAGAGTCCCTCAAGATTTAAAACAGGCTTGTATTGCTAAGATAAACTTTGGACATTTAAATTGCTTCAAAAACGAGTCCGTGGCTCTTTGAAGGAGACTTTGAGATGTTATCTAAAATGAGTGCAGAGGTGTGACTAATGCATAGAGCCATGTGAACAAAAACTGAACTTCTGCATCCTTCAAATCCTCTGCTAAGGAAAAGTCAGTACTCCTGCTTGTTGTGAGCTACACAATTTTATACAGTAACAATTTGGATGATTTATTTTGCTAGCTTAGTCATTTTGTTTAAAGGATTTTGCTTCTACCAGCCAAAGGAAAGGAAAAGCAACTACATATGGAACCAAATCTTGACCCTCACACCTTTGGAAATGTTATTCAGTCACTATTATTTCAACAAGTGAGACATCACCTGCATGCTTTTGAGGAAGAATGTGCTGTCTCCTCTGACAAATGTGTAAATGCAGACTGGATTGGGCAGTTTAATTTTGGGGTAACAACAGGGTAGAGCAGGAAACCTCTGATCAGCCTCAGGATGGGGCAAATGTCCCACCCAACATTTGTGGAGCTAAAAAGCTTTAAAGGATGCTCAGTGATCTGACCTGGGATGTCTCCACATTCATAAGGGATAGAAATTTGCCTTTTAAATTGGGAAAAAAAATATGAAACTGGAGATTTTTCTATATGCAAATTTTTGTTGTTGTTCAGTCGCAAAGTCGGTTCTGATCCTTTGCGACCCCATGGACCATCACACACCAGGCACCTCTATCCTCTATGGAAATTAAGTTCTTTCTTTATTCATGTCAGAGGCACTACCAGCATATAATAGCATACAAAGCTAAAATTAACACATCTAAAACCAAAATAGAATTAAAAAGGGCTAGATGACATCTGCCCAATATCGGGCCACATCAACATTTCCTCTTGGTAACTTAAGGTCCTCCTCAGTGCACGTTGAGGGGCATCGTGTGCATTGTATCATATGGGAGAAAGTTGATGTAAGGAGCTTCCCCGAAGATTGCTACTTCAGTGATCAGGCATCCCTGGGAACAGAGATTTATCACCGGCAATGGAGATTTTTCACTGGTAATCCTTTCAACCCAGAAGCACCAGAAGTAGAAATGACTACAAACAGACATTTTAACCAATGGCCTTTCTCAGGACCCAAATGGACAGTGATATCGACCAGCATTGAAGAATATCCTCAGTTAAAGGAAGCTTGCTTCAGGAACTCTGCAATAAACATAAATGTGATCTACTATGTGTGCAAGAAACACACAGGGCAAATTAAGTAATCAGTAACCTATTCCAGTGATGGCCAACATTGGCACTCCAGGTTATCTTGAACTTCAATTCCCAGAAGCCCTGATCAGCAGGAGTGATCCCTTTTCATTCCAGTTCTAATATGCTCTAAGTAAACACAGGTATCCACATACCAAATAAAATGCTTTATAGTCATCACCGGTTTTTTATGATCAAGTGCCTCAATAGAAGCAAGAGTAATTCAGAGGGCGTCTAAACTTTCCTTGGAGATGACACTATATTAATAACGAGGATTAAGGTCTATGGTGTGCCATGCAAAAACAGGGATGGGTGCAAGTCCATGACAAGAAAATGGAGCATGTCAAATAGATGGTGGGGTGGAGTAAGCGGTTGTGTGTAGAATAACCAGAAACAGAAAGCATACCTATCGAGGCAACTCCTTGAATGCTTTTCTAATAGTGTTGCTTTTCTAATAGGTGTCATCCTTTTATGAATTGCAGCATTTCAGAGTCCATGAATATGAAACATCCACATTACAACACAATGGGAAGTTACCTGGATTCTTCTTCCACCTTCTTCCTCTCATATTCTATTGGACCTCTTCACAGAGCAGGTTACTTTCTGAAAGAGATATGGCCTGATCTGTTCCATAGAATCTCTCTTTATGGCAGTGATGGCGAACCTTTTAGAGACAGACTGCCCAAACTGCAACCGCAAACCCACTTATTTATTCAAAGTGCCAACATGGTGGGGCGAACTCTGTGCTGGGGAGAGGGAGGAAATGCTCCCATTGGGCTGCTGGGCAGATGGGCAGGGTGAACTCTGTGCTGGGGGAGGGAAGAAGCACTCCAATTGGGGTGCTGGGCAGAGGGGCAGGGCGAGCTCTGTGCTGGGGTGACGGAGCTCATGCTCACAGAAAGGGCTCTGCATGCCATAGGTTCACCACCACTGCTTTATGGTATAGAATTCTGATTTCTTGAGAATCCTGATTTGCTCAGACTCCAAATCAGGGAGGGAGTTTCCCCCAGCATTATAAGTTCTTGCTTTTGGAAATGTGCCCTCTAAATCAGAAGATTATCATTGATGAAGAGTTGAGACCTAGTACATTCTTTTCCATTCTCTGCATAAGCATTTACCTAAAACCTACTTAGAATGTCTAGGTAGGGATTAATTGTTAATAGGAAAGACTACAACCCTGAGCTGTGTCCCATTTAAGGGACATATTGTATCTGAAAATGCAGATGCTCACATTTCCCTTTCTGTTTTGCTCTCAGAAAGCTGATGGTAACTTTGGTTGCACTATTAATTAATAACTACACAACATCAAGTCAAATCAGACTTATGGCAACCCTTTCCCAGGGTTTTCTAGGTAGAGAATACAAAGAAGTGGTTTATCATTCCCTTCTTCTGGGGGTGCCATGGGACTGTGAAGTTTGTCCCTGATTACACATCGTGGCTCTTTTCTCAGGTGATACAAAGAGGAATTGAACTCCTAACCTTTGCTCCACAGCCAGACTCCAAAACCACTGAGTTACACAACCAGTGCCTGCCCTATCATACAATAGAAAAAGGATGCAGTAACCAGTGGTACCAACATATGGCACTGGTTACAATACAGGAGGGAGATAAAACAATTATTTAGACATTTACCTATTTATGTTTTAAACAAACAGTCCTCACTGCCATTTTTTCAGTTCCAAAGTCTCTGGAGAAATTGTTTTTTTCAAATATCTCTTTATCTCTTCCTCCTTTTATTGCTTTTGAACATCTTGTATGACTCACGCTACATTACAGCTTCTGTAACCTCAGTCTGATTCACTGCATGTTACACAATCTTCATTACATTTATTATTTGGTATTCCAAGGAAGAGGGAAACCTGGCAGGGGGAAAAAGGCAAAGAAAACACACTAGGGTTGTTTAAGGTTAAGTAGCTCTTAGATTAGAGCAGCCACAACCCCTTCAATGGACTGGCTATCTTTAGAAATAATTATACTGTATATGTAGAAGCCAAATGTCTAGTTCAGTGTTTCCTAAACTTTGGTTTTTGGACTTCAATTCCCAGAAGCCTAAATTAATTCCCCAAAGCACTGATCAGCCAATGTACTGATTTAGGCTTTTGGGAATTGAAGTCCTCCTGTGAGGCGTGTGCCCCACATTGGGAACCACTGGTCTAGACAGTCATGGAGTGAGACCCTGACCTTACCAAACGTAATGGGACTTTATGAGTTTGGATTTCCATGGGGCAAGGCATTTACCCCATTCTGTGCGCTCCAGTGTCTAGTCATGCCTGCCACATGACCATGGAAACCTCTGCAGAAGCAGACAACGCTGGCTCTTCGGCTTTGAAACAGAGATGAGCGTTGAACCCTAGAGTCGGATATGACTGGCTTTTGAGCAAGGGAAACCTTTACTTTTACTAAATCACAATGCATTGAGGGAAAAAAGGGTTCACTTTGCCTCTATATAGCAATAAGTGTAACAGTTTTATTCCTCTTTGTCAATGTTGTAGTACTCCTGGGTGACACACCATGTAGACAGAATCTTCTGGATGAATTATTAGTTTAGTTCTAGTAATGTAAGCATAATGCATTAAAAAAAACAACCATAACAAAAAAAAAAGAGAACAAATGCATCAATCTGTGAAAACAAAACCCCAAATCCCTAGGAATGTAACAGCAGCAGAACCGGTTCCTTTACACGTTTTGCAGTTGACGAGTTCATCTAAGGGTTTTGTGGATTACTCATCAACCATACCAGAGAGGTCCCCCCCCCCCCCCAACAAACATGCAGCCACTGTGGCTGCATGTTTCATTCATAGAAAGGAAATTTGTTGCCCAAGAATAACAAGATACAGTGATGGATCAACACAAGAACTATTAGTTAAATGACACAAGATGCTCATCTTGCATTTAGAGGTAAACCTGCCTTAAGTGGTAACAAATATTAGTTTGTCCTAGGGCAGCGGTGGCGAACCTATGACATGCGTGCCAGAGGTGGCACTCAGAGCCATCTCTGTGGGCACCTGTGCAGTCACCCCAGCAGAGTTTGCCCTGCCCCTCTGCCCAATGAGAGTGTTTACTTCCTCCCCTGTTGCAGTGTTGTTGGCACTTGTAATAAATATTTTTGGTGGGGTTGAAGTTTGGGCACTTGGTCTCTCAAAGGTTTGCCATCACTGGCCTACGGAGAGCACATACTGAGGTCACCAAATGGTTTGTTTGTTTATTTACATCCCACCCATCTGGGATATTCTTTTACTCTGCGCAGTGTAATATCCTCTTGCAGCCACTTTGCCAGGCAGTATAGCACAAATAGACTTGCATTGCTGTTTATACTTTTCATGTTTTGAAATATTCTTCTCTCCCCTCCACAAAGCTTAGTTTATTAAACTTTGTTGACTGAGTACTGTATTAGGATGGCTTGTGTGTGTGTGTGAATAGACACTGGAGCACACAAATGCTGTTACCTTTCCTGCCAAAGCAGTACCTATTTAAAGATAAAGGTCGCCTTTGCTCCAAAGCCGGTCTTATCCAACTCTAGGGTTTGGTGCTCATGGCCAAAAAGCAAAACTATCTAGTCAAAAGGGTGCTGGACAGGGAGGGAGGGGGCAGCGCCTATGGGGTGTGTGTGTGTACTGCATAATGTCATGGATTGTAGCCACCAGGTGACATACCTCTGCCCACCTCTGGGGGCACTAGTCACTGGGGCGCACCAGGACTTGTCCCTATGTCCCAAATGGCCAGCAGTGGCCTGTATGTAAGTGCCAACCTACCATAACTGCAATCTGCCTTCATTAGATGGAACTAGCAATTGAAGTAGTGCCAGAGATTGGGGGAAAATTACTTTTTTTGAACTGGAATTTCTTGAACTGGCTGGAACTTCTGGGGATTGTAGTTCAAAAAGGGAACTTTTCGAATGTTGGATATGGTGCATATGCAGCTTACCAACTTGATGAAAACTAGGCCAGTGTGTTCAATAATTATATAAGAAAGTCACACATGTGTGGGTGTCTTCAATGAACATTCAAAGGATGGCTGTGGGTATTGCTTCTGGGACTTCCTCTGCTGTGAGGTAAACATGAAGAAACATTTTAATTGCCTCTATTTCTAGATAATAAAGTTTGTCTGGCATTTTACAGAAAAAAATGTGTGTTTAAACATCTCAGATCAAAAGAATACACAAACATAATTGCCCCTTCTTCCAAGTACAAACAGAAAGCTAATGAAGTCACTGGGGTACCAAGATGCATAAAGTGAGCAGTGCTATGTCTCAGAATTGCTAGGGTCTCATGAATCATCTAAAGTCATTTGAGGCAAGCTGCTGGCCAGAGAAGCCTTTTCTTGAGCAGGACAAAGTCATTTGACTCAAAATGAGACATATCCAACCACTCACATAACATGAGAACTAAGCAGGCAAACAAATATCACTTCTTCCTTAAAAAGAAGAAGAAAGAAATACTTCCTCTTTTCTGAGTATTGAACTGCAAACACACAGCTTCCCATTTGGCATACCATGTTAAATGACCTTAATAGATTACCAGACCTGCTAAATTTATAGTCAGGGCCACTCAATTGTGAAAACAGATAAGGTTACTTGCAAAGGTGATGAATTTAATTGCATATTTTTGAATTTTAAATGATAATTTTATTTTATTTTTTATGCATCTTATTTTATTGATATTATTCCACCTCATATTTAATCCATTATTACACCATTTTATGCAATTGCATTTTATTCAGTCCAACTTATTGTATTTTACTAATTCCAACAATTGTGTTATGCATTCCAACTTATATTTTAATTGATATGATCAGCAGACTAATCAACTAATAAAGAATTGACTTGAAAATGACCTTAATAGATGCATGGTAACCACTTGATTTTCAACATTGAAGAGTTCAACACACACACACCCTGCATCAGTTTTTAAAATTTCAAAATTCTGCGGATGCTGCTTCATGGATTAAACACTTACTATTGGCCTAGTAGTGTGGTGGCTCAGTGGTTAAGAAGCTTGCCTTGTTAGCTGGAAGGCCAGGAAGTCAGCAGTTCGAAACCTGGGTATTGCATGATGGATTGAGCATCCGTCTCTGTCCCAGCTCTTGGGGACATGAAAGGAGCCTCAGTTGGCCATTCCCTGAGCAGAGTTTCTCCCACAAAAATCCTTTCAACTCAGAATAATTTCTGACATGAAAGTATTGTTATTGTTATTATTATTATTACTGAATAGTGCAGCATATGTCATTGAAACAGAGAAGAAAAAAGGCCCTTGAGTACTCAGAAAGAGGACAAAAAATAATAATCTGTGGCCCAATATGAATTTGGGATGGGCTATTGTTATAAAGCAGGCCTAAGATAACAAGAAAGATAAAATACCTTCAGATGTACAGTATTTCTCTTGAGACAAACTGGGAAAGCAGTCCAAATGAAATAAAGGAAAAATAAATCTAAGAACTGGATGAGTGGATTTTGTAGAATGTCTCCTGACAGCCATTCCTAAATGTATGAAAAAATAACACGTAAAAAAGAATGTAAGAGAAAACAAGGGGTTCAACTGAGTAAAATGTATTAATCTTAACAAAAAACTGGTTCACACAAGGAGTGATTAATGTGGTCCCCATGCATTATTCCAGAAATCCGTATAATGTCCTTGAAAGGTAAGCCAGCAGTATCACTCCTGGATTATACATCAGAAGTGGTGGTAAAGTCTGAGATATTGTGTTAGATGGTGTTCCCAGACTTTAATGTCAAAGTGTGCAGTCTAAGCAAGGTCAACTTTCCCTCAATCAGGTCATGAAACTCTTAGAACCCTGCCCCATGGAGCTTACAATCTATATTCCTAAAAAGCAGGGGTGCCCAAACCTTTTGGGCTGCCTGTAGGTCAAATGGTTGAGCGTGCCAGTCACGTGGTTCCTCCCACTGGCACTATTATGTGCATGCGTGGGTGCATTATGTACAGGCATGTTTTATTTCCACTTCCAGGAACGGAGAGGGCGGTGCGGGTCGGATGATTTGGCACTGCCAAACCCCTGATGGGGTGCAGTTGGAAGGAAGACAGATGCAGGACCGACTGGGGGGAAATATGTGCAAATACATTTTCACACATTCAAGTTTTCTTAACCCATAGGCTTTGTAAGACCTTAAATTTGGTCTTATTGGTATGTTGTGTAGCAGTCTAACAACCAAATGTTTTCCAGATGCTTTGGATGCCAGCTCCCATTAGCCACAATCAGTTGGGCAAATAGTCAGGGGTGACTGGAGGTTTACCTAAGAACATTTTCAGAGCATTATGTTCGGCAAAGGCTCTTGTTTAGGAATAATTGTTCTAGATTCCATACCAAAAATAGGATATTTGTGTCGGTTTTTTTACAAACAAGTTTGTTTTTAAACAAATCACAGCTATTTTCAGAGAGACAGCTGCAATAGTTTGTTCCAGCAAAAAACAGAAATAGAAACAAACTGAAAAACAGTGTGGCACCTTTAAGATCACCACACTTATTTCCGCGTGAGCTTTCACTTTGACAGTAATGACAGTACTGTAATCTTCCAATACACTTTTTATTTCAGAGGGTGGTTTGTAAAAGTTGAAATGAATTTATTAATCTCAGAAAAGCAACCAAATTTTGTTTTTTAAAAATGACATCCATTCCACTTACAATGAAAGAATACATCTCAAGAGTCTGAGAAGACAGAGAGTAACATACAATGTTACACATAAAACTAAAAAAAGAAATGTGATTTTCTCGCCATATTCAAGTACATATGAATCATTCTTGTGGCTCGAAGACTTGTGACTCCAGGGAGAGAATTAACATTTTTTTACTCTCGTATTGTTTCTTTCATGTGTTCTTTCCATAAAGATGCTAATAGTTATGTTGGGTGAAACTGACAGACGCAATAGTTACTGGCATTTCATCCCTCCCAGGTTAACAGCAGCCACAGGAGGGAGCAAAATTCCAGAACTATGGCTGGCGGATGGGGAGAGACTTTAACCTTTTCTTTTCTCTGTTTCTGTTCCCTAACTTAAACCCTTCTTTTCTCGATTTGCTGAAAATCTCATGGGGATGTATAAGTAAGAACCTATTCCCTTTGCTCTGTAACATACAGTAACTTTAGCGAGGGCAAGAGAGAGATAAAAACAGCTTGGGATAAAGAGCTACAGACCCCTCTCCGTGGCTGCCTCTAAAAGCAGACAAGGAGATTTTATCACATTTCTGCCATGTGGCATGATGAATTTGGCTTCTCTAATAAAGAAACCAGCCATCTCTGCTGCAAAATAAAGGGCATCTGGTAAGAACACAAGCCCACCCACGCTGGTCATATTGCTAAAGTTAACAAATGAATACAGTTGAATTGAATTGCCTTTCATCTTGGCTGTAGTTTGTTTTTCCATGTGGTTGTCTCCTGACTTAAGGGGCTTTAAGGTCATTGACAGCCTCCTGTCTGGAAGATTTCTTTGGTCCTCTCTGTACAGAATCAAAACGAAACCACATTTAGTTCTACCTGTTGGAAAGAAAAGGGCAAGGTAAATATGCAATAACACTTATATACCGCCCCATTGTGCTTAAAGTATTCTCTTGGCGGCTCACAAGGTAATTAGCATTTTGCTCCAAACTTTGCTGGGTACTCATTCTACCAATCTCAAAAGGACAGAAGGCTGAGTCAACTTTGAGTCCCATCAGGATCTAGACAAACCCAGTATAAAAGGATGGTATATCCTCGTGTCCTTGCTGCTCACCGTCAAGGTCATTGCTATTGCTATAAAGTGGCACTCTTAGTTTTAGACGCAGAATTGTGATTACTTATTCTAGAATAACTATTCCATTGGTTCTGGCCTCAAAATCCCCAACAAAGTCTGCAACACTCCATCTAGCCAACCTGTACCTTTTAACCGCTCCAACCGAGAACACAAGGGATGTGGCACAAATCAAAAATATATTAAGGCACTTAAAAAATTTCATAATAGGTGAAGGCAACAGACATAGCCTACACCAGAGGTTCCCATGGTGCCATTTCATGTTGCTCCCCACCCTTCCAAGGGCATTTGAGAAACAAAATGGCTGCCCCTTTGAAGCTGTTGGGACAAAATGGCTACCTCCATTGTGCAGGCAGGACAAAAGGGTTGTCCGGCCCTCAAAGCTGACACAGCGTGACCTGGCTTGAAAAGGTTGGGGACCCCTGGCCTACGTAAACACTGCCCAACAATACATTGCTCCCTCTCTTTTTAGCTTGTCAAACAACTGGTTTCGCGTAAAGCAAACTAGGAAAACAAACCTTGGAAGGCAGAGAAAAAAATGTCTCTTTTTCCTGTTCTGTCTGTAACAAACAGCTACACGCAACCACCTAGATACCAAGACTCTGCTGGTCCACTAGGGCAGGTCTCGGAGTCCTCTCTTGCGGTAGCCAAGTCCCCAGCAGCTTCTTGAGAAGAGCCCTGGTGGCACAGTGGTTAAACTGCTATATTTTGTGAGTTCGATCCTGATGGGGATCCAGGTTGACTCAGCCTTCCATGGTCGGTAAAGGAGAACCCAGTATGTTGGGGGCAGAGAGTGCACTAAGCACTATGGGGTGGCTGTTGTTGATCACTCAAGTCTGACTCCATGGACCACAGCACGCCAGGCTCTGTTATCTGCCACCCTCTGGAGTCTGCCCAGAGCTATGTTCATTGCGTCAATGATGCTGTCTAACAATTTCATCCTCTGCTGTCACCTTCTCCTTTTGCCTTCGATCTTTCCTAACATCAGGGCCTTCTCCAGCGAGTCCTCGCTTCTCATTTGGTGACCAAAATACTTGAGCTTCACCTTCAGTATTTGTCCTTCCAAGGAGCAGTCCGGGTTGGCTTCCTTCAGATTTTACTGATTTGATCTCCTTGCAGTCCAGGGGACTTGCAAAATTCTTCTCCAGCTCCACAGTTCAAAGGCATCTATTCTTCTGCACTCAGTCTTCCTTATGGTCCAGCTCCCACTGCCACATATTGCTACTGAGAAGACCATGGCTTTAACTATGCGGACTTTTATGAGCAGGGTGATGTCTCTTTTTACTATACTTCCTAGGTTGGCCATGTAAGTGTCTTTTGATTTCATGGCTGCAGTCACTACCTGCAGTACTCTTAGATCCCAAGAAGGTAAAGTCTTGTTTCTGCTTCCATTTCTTCACCATGTCTATGGGGGAAGTAAGGTAAAGGTTGCCCTTGCTCGAAAGCCAGTCGTGTCTGACTGTAAGGTACAGTGCTCATCTCCGCTTAGGGGCCATTCAACAATTATGTGATCCATTTTTTTGGGGGGAAAGGAAATCGACACCCCCCCCCCCGTGAAATCTGACCATAATTTTTGCTTTGAAAAAAAAAAAACCTTTGAAATTACATAATCCCCCCCTTAAAATTACGTAATCCAGAGTTTATGTATCGAAACTCTAATTTTTTAGTTTTGAAATAAAGTACAAGTGGAACCTCATACAACAAATTGCCCCGTATAGCAATGAAAAAACATAACAATTAGGTTTTGAAAAAAAAAATAGTATCCCGCATAACAACTTTCCCTATGGAAAAAAAAATCATACAACAATTTTTAAATGGGAAAAACCATTTAGCAAAAAAAAATTTGTTGTACGATGCATCCCATAGGGAAAATCGCTATACGATGCATGCATCGTATAGCAATTGTTTCATACAAGGACGTGTCCCATGGAATGGATTAAAATTGTAGTATGAGGTACTACTGTAGTCCTAATTTTGGGTGCAACACAGGGCTTTTCCCCCTGGCCACGCCCACCATACCAGGTCCAGTGTGGTAGTGATTTTTTGGGGGGGAGCCCACCACTGGACATATGGCAGGCATGACCAGGCACTGGAGCACACAGAACGCTGTTAACTTTTCCGCTCTTTGCAATATCTCTTGCCACGCTCACCATACCAGGCCCACAGTATGTGGTAGTGAAATTTTTTTGGGGAGCCCACCACTGGACATATGGTAGGCACGACCAGACGCTGGAGCACACGGAACGCTGTTACCTTTCCCGCCAAAGTGGTACCTATTTATCTCCTTGCAAAATCTCTTACTGTGTCGAACTGCTAGTTTGGCAGGAGCTGGGACAGGCGGCAGGAGCTCACTCCGGCATAGCAGCGACTTTCCAGGGGTCAAGTTCAGCGTCTCAAACCCCCCCCCCCCCGACCCCAAAGCCACCTGCACACCATAAGTGTCATATTGCAGTTGCGAACGGGTGAAGCAAGAATAGCAAGGAAGGGAAGGGATGGGAAGCTAGAAGCGCAACACCCACAAACCTGTTTCCAACTCTCTTTGCTGACTCAGAGGCTGGCGAAGGTGAGAGAGGCGCCTTCAGTCCTCCTCCTCCTCCTCCTCCGTGTCAATCCCTCGTTTAGCCGCCCTTGAGCTCGGCGTCGCCGCTGTCTTCGTGGCCTCCCCCCCCCCTCCGCCCCCTTGAGCCAGCCACCAGCCCAGAGCCGCGCTTGCAGTGAGGTGGCACTGCGACGCAACTACACACACACACACACACACGACAGACACGCACACACACACACACACGGAGGGAGAGAGGGCGGGAAGCGCCTCCCTCTCCGTCCCTCCCCGTCTCGAGCTCTCTCCGCTCTCGCTGGGCGCCGGCTGGCTCCCGGGTCTCCTCTGTGCTGCCGCTGCTGCTGCTGCTGCTACCTACGAGCCACGGCGAGGAGGTCTGGGCGCTCGTCGTTCCTCCTCGGGGCGCCCCGCGGCGGCGACACACCACGAGAGGTGGGCGCGGGAGTGGTGGCGGTGGCGGTGCGGTGGACATGGACTAACTGCGGCTGCGGTGCGGCGGGCTCTTCTGGCGCCCCTCGCCTCCGTCCCCGGGGTAGGGTTGGGTTTTTGGCACTGCCTCGGGGAAACCCGACGCCCCCCCCCCCCCCTCCAGAGCTCCAGCCCCGGACGAGGAGGTGGTGGAAGGACGCCAAGTGGGGCGCCAGGGAGAGACTTGGAGCTGCTGCCTCGCTCGCCCCCCCCCCCGGGGCCGGCCAGAGAGGAGAGGCATTCCAGGTAAGGGGGCGAGACCTTGGGGTGGGGGGGAAGGGAGGGCAGGGTGCCCATGGCACCGCGGCACGGGTGGGTGGGCAGGGGTGGTCCGAGGGTTTTAGGATGGGCAGGTGGCCGGGACTGGCTTTGGGGGAGTCTCATCCAGGAGGGGTGGCTGGGATCGAACCCGCGTGTTGCTGTGGAGGGAGGGGATGGGACGGCGCGTCTCCGGCGGGCGAGTGGCAGTGGGGTTTTTTTTTTTGGGGGGGGGGGTCGCTGGGTGGGCGTGGATCGGAGTGGCCGGAGTGAGAGAGGAAGGCGAGCCTGCCAAGTGGCGCAAAGGGCAGGTTGGGGCGTCGGTTCGCTTCGGGTCCTTCAGGTAGATCCGGGGTTGGGCTCTGCGGATTGGGAAGAGGAAGGGAAGGGAAAGGCACACGCCGGCCACCAAAGCCTCGGTCTTGCCTACGCCTTGCTTCTCGTGAGTGCGTGCCTGGAGGAGTGTGTGTGTGTGTGTGTGCATGTATGTGTGCATGTATGTATGTGTGTCGACAAGGCTTGATCTCGGGGATTTGAGTCCGAGCTTGGCTCTCGCCAGTGGCGCAGCGGCGCCTGGGTGGGATTACTAGGGCGAAGGCAATGCGCTTTGTGGTGTGGCGGAGCTATTTTGGAGAGGGCGTGTGCGGTGCGTGCAAGCAAAGGTGCAAAGGCTGCCTTGGGAGATGTGGTCTCTGCAAGGAGGCTAGTAGGAAGCTCTTGGCTTTGCAATGCTTCCAATGAAGACCCACACAAGGGACTGACTTGGCCACTGGAGGAGCATGGAAAGCCATGTGAATCCTCTCTGGATCCTGTGCAGTGCCATCGCTGTCACCCTTGACCTACCCAGTATAGTATTTACAACATTTCTTCCTGACTGTCTTGCAAAACACTACTGGCTGCACCATTCTGGATGTTTGGGGTTTATGTGATCATTAGGGTAGGCAGGGAAAGGAGGAAGATGGGAGAGATCCTCTTTTTTGAAGGTGCACATTCTCCCCCCCCCCCCCCCTTGCACAGGAGACAAAGGTCAGCAGGGAGCACATACTCCCAAAGGTGATCTAAATAAAGTGGGGCAGGCTGTTGCTCCCAGAAAGGCAGAATCAGGCTTTTAAGACATGTGGGCTTGCTTTGTTCCTGACATTAAGCTGTTTGGCACAGGGATGGCTTGGGGAGTTTTGACATGGTGCAGTGTCAAAGAGTAGTGGGCAGCTAGGTTTCCATTGTCAGATCATTTGTAAATCTGGCCCTGTTTTGTTTCTGGTGTTTATATCCCTCTCTACCCCCACCCCTTAAATGAAGGGGATCCAGGCGGCCAGATTGGGTCTGTAGGAATGGCTTCCTAGAAAATATTTGAATGGAGAGACAGTGTCGATGCGTGATGACGCACACGTTCCTGGATGGCTCATTTTTTGCACTCTGAACTATGATGCTCACCTCCAGCATTTTCTTGCGGTAGGGGGGATGCTGAACATTGCAGGAGATGTGAAGGTAGTAGATGTAATTTCAAGGTAGAGACCATGTCTATGTGTATGGGAAGCTCATGAGGATCTAGACCAGAGGTTTCCTGTAATGCATCATTTTAGCAAGTGGCACAAAGGTCTCTGGTTATTGTAGAATTTCCTGACAACAGAAGGAAAAACATCAGTTTTCTTTTCCCACAGCAGTGTAAAATAGTGAGCATTTTTTTCACTGTGCTGGAATTTGAGGCTATGAAGCCTGTTGATCTGAAATGACTAATCTGTCAAAATCTCCTTCAGTGTATTACTCCCTTGCTTAGCATGCAGTAATCGTTGCCACATCAACCCCTGAGTCAATCAGGCAATGTGGGGGTGGTGATTGATCCCCACCCCCACCCCAATTAGGTCAGAAACTCTCTGGAAGCAAGTAAAAAGGGGTAAGGGTGGCTTGCCAGCAGAGAACCTATTTCCATTGTAGAAATTCTCAGGTTCAGTCTTTGCAGAAGGACAGTTAGTACCTGCTCCCTTTGGCATCTGCACTTGCAAAAGAAGAGGTGCCAAATTATGGAGGAGACATCTGTCTTGTTAGATGTGCAGGGAAGGCTTGGAATAAACAACAAGGATTATTAAATTGAAAGCATTTATGGTAGAATATCTACCTAGAGATAAGGTTGGGATGCTGTGGGTATGCATCGGTTTGGGAGAGAAAGAAGATAGGATTGAAGGAGGGAGGGAACTGAAGTCATCCAGTTTGTGTGAAGAAGAGATAGAATGCATAAGGTAAAGAGGAATAGCCAGTATGACCAGGTTATCCTGCTATGGTAATAGAGTAGATCAGTGATGGCAAACCTTTTTAGAACAGGGGTGCCCAAACTATGGCCCATGGGCCAGATCTGGCCTCTGACACCAATTCATCTGGCCCGCACCGCCCTCGCTGCTCCCTGAAGCTGAAGTAAAACACACCTGCACATGCATAGAATGCAGAGTGCCTGCACATGACATAAATGCATTTATAACTGCTTTGGGTGCATTTGTGGCAGCATTTTGCACGTGCACAGGTGCATTTTACTTCCGTTTCCAGTGGGAGGAACTGTGTGACCGGCCCGCTGAACCATATGACCAGCCCGTGGCCTGAAAGGTTTGGGCACCCCTGTTTTAGAGACTGCCCAAACTCACTTTTGCAACAGACTCAACAGGCTGCTGTTCGCACTACACCCTCTCTGCATGTAAGCTGCCCACCTTACTCCAGACAGGAGAGGGAGGAAGCACTCCCATTGGGCTCCTTGACAGAGGGGTGGGGTGAACTCTGTGCTGGGGGCAGGAGGAAGTGCTCCCGTTAGGCAGCAAACTCTGTGCTGGGGTGACGGCGCGTGTGCCCACAGGCATAGGTTTGCCACCACTGGACTCAACGCTGATCATCAGGTGGTGGTTAACTAACCTGACAACTCTGAGGACTAACAGCCTTGGGTGGTGAAGTCTGCAGAGAAGGGTGGATTAAATCCCACTTGAATCCGTCTTGATGGAGGGCAGCAGCTTCATCAAACTGGCCTGGGGCTGAGGAGGACTTTGTGTGCCAAAAGGGCTCAGGACCAGAAAGTGACTCACGGAACTAGATTAATGTCACAAGGTGTCATGCTGCAATATGGAAGGCAAATGGAAGCCCAATGCATTATATTCCTAGGACAATCTTCACGTTGATCGCCATGATGGTAGCCAATATTCGGAATCGGATACAGCACCTGAAGAAGAAAAAGAAAGAGGAATACCTGGGTAGCCTCAGTTATCTGTTTCCAGCATTATTACCACCTGTTGCCATAAATTGCTCACACATCCATATTTGTATTCCCCCCCCCCCCAAATACCATTGTATCTGGGACCATTCTCATCGAAATCTATTGTATTGTCATTTGGCAGGATGGACTGCACTTAGATGGACAATGCATCTGACCTGGTGTTAGGCAGTTACCCGTCTTTCCAACAAGACAAGGCAGAATGCTGATGAAAGGACTATAGATTGAACCCTGGGATGATGGTAGCTGCAAATAAATGAAAAGAGTTGTCTCAGGAGAGTTGACAAAGTTCCAACCATTTGGAGGATACAAAAATGGGAGTAGGTGGGGGATTTTGGAAATGCTGGGATCAGAAGCTTACCAAGTGCATCTGTTCACAGAGTATTTGTAAATTTGAGGTTCTGCTGTGTTTACTAGGCTTCTCTTTTCAAGCTGACAGCATGCAGTAATCGCACTTATTTCTGCCAGTTTTCTTTTTCGTCATTTTCGCAGTGAATGCGAGTACGAAACAACTGAAGGGGGGGGAAAGTGCTTCCCTATAAAGAGGTGATTCAAAGCTAGACTCCTGGGTTTTTATTTTTTCTCTCTCTCCCTCCTTTCTGGTATATGTTCCACTTGAAGTGTTAAAATCCTCTAGTGGCGGAGGTGGAAAAGCCAGAGTGTTGGTATGGTGGGAGTAGAGTGGCTGATGGAAGAAGGTTTTACTCACACTCTACTTCAAACATTTCCTCCTGCTGATGTTTAAAAAGGGGATAAAAAGGAAGCATGTTCCCAAACTGGTTCAGTGCTATATGAAAGTGAAATATTAATGACCTGGGAAAGCTTAGACAGCAGATCTCTTTGCATGGAACCGTTTTGGAGGGATTCTGTACTTCTTGCAACGCCTTTTGGTGTATGAAATTGTGTCTCTGTGGTACAAATGCAATTAAAAACTTCAGGGCTGCAGAATTTGTAATTACTGGGGGTGGAATATTGTTGGCCAGTGGGTCATGTAACAAATCCAATCATCTTTTCCATTGGAGAACATCTGTGATTTGAATTGTTTTTATATTCTTGGAGGAAGCTGTAGGCTGAATTGCTGTAGAAACGTTTTGAAATTCTTATACATGGGTTTCTGTCAAGTGTCTGCAGAAAGTGTTTGGCTTAGTTTTAAACCATGAAAGAACACATTATTTTGGCTAACCTCAAGTTTGTCAGAAGTGTGTGATGTAAAGTAGCATAGGAAACTGGAAACTCCTTCTGTTGTTAGTCCAACAGAACAATTCCAGCATTACATTTTTTAGACATTGAATATACCTATTTTCCAGGAGTGCAGGTTTTTTTTTAAAAATTGTGGCTTGAATTTCTAGGTGTGTTATCCCTATCTATTCTTTCTTCTCAAATGTAGTTCCTTTGTGGGAGTGTACAATTAGAACTCTTATATCAGATGCAGTGTCAACTGTAGGAGTTTTTAACATGGAAAAGAGCTGTCTCTTGTTGACTCTCAGTCTAAAAAAGTGTTTACCAACCTTTAGTTTTTGGACTTCAATTCCCAGAAGCCTAAGAATTCCCCAAAGAACTGATCAGCTAATGTACTGATTTAGGCTTCTGGGAATTGGAAGTCCCCCTGTGGGGCATGTGCCCCACTTTGGGAGCCACTGCTCTAAATGGTCTTGGGATGGAGGTTCTCCCCAGCACAGCTACCTCTTGCCCTCTGTTTTATCCCTGGCTTGATCAATGTAACATATTGTTTTACCTTGCAAGTAAAAGAGAGCGAATGGCTTGAATTTCTCCTATGTTTCCTGAACCCTTTCTTTCATTTCCTAGCCTTCACGTTCTGGAAGGGATTTCTCTCTTCCCCATTGAACATAAAAGGGCAGGGCTTGGCCATATCTTTTCCAAGGTGTGGAGACATCACAGAGACTGGGGGTTGTATGAGATGGAAGGAGAAAGAAAGTTGGGAGAGGAAGGGAAGGAATATGTTATAGACAGTGTGGACACTCAGCTTGAATTATAGTCAAAGAAAAACTAAAACAGATAAGCTTGGAGTGAGTCATTCTGGATCTTGTGGGGACAAGACATCACAACTCCAACTCACATTAATCTGAGCCACACATTTCATGGGGATTAGCTCTTGGATTACTGCATCTCTCAATGATTCTTTTTTATCTTGTACACTTCATTATAAATACCACTTTGCTAGTTACATTTCTAAAACGAGTTCAGATTGTGACAGAAATGTGGCAGCAGGAGCTATGTTTTCATTCAAATTTTACATTGGAACACTGGAATGGAACCATATTTCCCTACCTGTATTTTGAAGATACATTGTATACAGTATTAATAAATGTACTGGGATAATGATTAGGATTAGAGTAGACTCTTTTCTCCAGAATGGAGATTAAAGTTTATTACCAAATGCTTGTCATCTCATAGAGCCCACTAAGGGATAATCAGGTATGTTTACACACAGTGACATTCCAGGATTGTCTAGCACTGAAGGATTGGGGAGCTACTCCATTATTCATGAAATCAATAAATACAGATCAAAGTGGTAATTGGCATCCGGGGGAGCTGAGGTTTAAATTTAATCCTGAAATTAAACTAGGTGAGATGGTCCAGTAGACCGAATATTAGTTTTGAATGTTAAAACATTGATTTGCCTTAAAGTTTCTGCACAGCTATGAGGTTGAGCTAGTTTCCATCTGTAAATGGAGATAATACTCAGTTGTCTGACAAGACTGTGTAGATCTGTGGTTCCCAATGTGGGACACACACCCCTCAATGGGTGGGGGAGTAATTTGATTTTTAAGGGGGCAATTCAAGAATGAGTTATTAACAGTTAATGGCCTTTTAGGCTTCCTCTACATGAATAGTTCACTTTTTGAATAATAAGAATTATATGTCACAGGGGATGTGGCATCAGGATTTTAGAGATGCTTAGGTGGGGCATGGCCAAAAAAGGTTGGGAATCACTGGTGTAGATTGATGATGCATGGGTGACAAAACATTTTTGCAAAAGAGATTGAAAGAAACTGAGAGGCAGAAATTACATCCTGGCCATGATTTGATGTAAGCCTCCTTAAAACTAATGGTCTGTTCATTGAAGAATACCCTTAAACTTATTTTAGGCCACAGGAGAAGAGTTTGCAATGAGTGAATTGAATGGTTTGACTGTTGGTTCCAAGAGGCCTACGTTTAAGTGAGTATATTTTCAGTTTCTTTTTCTTTCTTGAATTTCTTTATTTTATCAATCCAATTTGCATCAGCCTCTCTTTTTTTTGTCAGCTGACTACAAGCTGCAATAATAGTATCCATGTACTTTCACTTCTGCTATGCGTGCATATTACATGCTGTCAGGTTGCTTCAGACTTATGGTGAGCTTAATAGGATTTTCAAGGTACGTGAGATATTATGAGCAGAAGTGCTAGCTCCCAGTGAATTTCTGTGGCCATGTAAAGATGTAAACTCAGTAATCCTTGTCTTACATTCTATCCACAACACCGTACTAGCTCTCTGCTGCTGTAATGAAAGCAAATTGGGAGGCTTGGCTTTGTTTTCTCAGTACAAGCTTTAGGCTGCTATGCCAGTCATACAGCTTTTTAGGAATCTTTGGCTAGTATTTCTAAGGTGCTTGCCACCGAACATTTAATCCAGGAGTTCTCACCCTTTTAAAGCCAAAGGCCAGGTCACGCTCCCTTAGACAGCCTCGGGGGCCAGACGGCCATTTTGCCCTTCCTCCACCACATGGCACTTCCTGGAGTGGTGGAGGCAGTTGGGGGGGGGGGGGACACATGAAATGGTGCCATGGGTCACATCTGGACCAGGGGCCGCATGTTGATAATCCCTGATTTAATCTGTAAAGTCAGGTGGTATACCTTTTTGTTCACTACGAGCTTCTCTACAGAATACCACTGAACGGGATCATCCAGGTATTGACAAAACTGACAATATATCCCTCCTAATTCTGGTTCTCCTTTACATCTGATTTAGATGAAGCAGTAGAATGGCTAAATAGCTGTCTGGGCATAGGAATGGGCCGGGAGATGTGAATTGTGCAGTTTATAGGCGGCTGATCATAGCCTTCTGTCGAGCTCCCGGGCCCCTTCAGAAACACCCAAGGGCATGATTGTCTTGATTAATGTTACACTTTTTTTAAGAATATGGACCCAAATGCGGAAGGGTTCTTTCAGTCATTTCTGGTTTTATGAGCAGTGATAGGTAGATTTGGAGGTGGTGTAAAATGGAGTTTCAATGGTTCCTGGAACCTTTGTAGTTACCCATCACAGTCTCTGTTGTGTTCTAATGGAGTAATCGTCTACAGGGATGACAATGTATCTTAACCAATGTAACCTTGCCAACGGGTAACATTGTAACCTTCAGCTGTATCACATAAATCCTGTAATAGGACGCGAGCTAATGACCACCAGCTGGCAGCAGCGAGCGTCCAGGCTCTCTCGGTCCAAACTCATCAAAAGGCAACAGCGCGGGAAGTCTCCCGCCACCACCTACACCTGGACAAGAAGGGCGTGACCAGCAATGACGTCACGCAGACAGTAGCCAATGGGCTATCCTGGAGCCACGTTCAAATGTGTTACTACCGTATATAAAGAGCTATTGATCCGCCATTACCTCATGTTCCCTCTGACCACCATGCAATAAACCTGAGTTAACCCAGCCCGAGGCTGTGTCCTGTGTCTTGGTTTTCATACACCAAATTGGCGACGAAGGTGGGATGATGGATCCCCAAGGAGCCAGGGCACAGAGCGGGTTCAACATCACCACACCGCAAGACTGGGAGCTTTTTGAGATGGACTTCCAGGCGGCACTGGTGGAACTCAAAGTCAAAGAAGACGACGAGGAGAGGAAGAGGGCCATCCTCACCAGAATGCTTGGGATAGAAACCAAGCGAACGCTGGTGGGCATCATTGCACCGAGGAAGGTGAGCGATTTCAAAGCCGATGACATCATGAAGCTGCTGCGCGAGCGTTTCCGACCCTCGAGGGCAATGTTTCCCGCTCGGAGCGCGTTTTGGAGGCGAGTCCAAGCGCCGGACGAGTCGGTTGAGGCATTCGTAACAGCCATGAGAATAGCCGCCGCCCCCTGCAGATGGGACAACCTAGAGATGGCCCTCAGGGACGGAGTTCTGTGTGGCCTGAAGGACAAGGAGGTGCAGCGCAGCTTGATGAACAAGGAGCCACCACCCACGCTGGCAGAGGTTGTAGAGGCCGCGGAAGCCGCGGAATCCACGAATGCTGGAGTGGACGAGATGCATCAGTGGCGTGAGTGGCGTCCTAGAGCCGGCAAAGCGGAAAATTCGGTGCACGGAAAGTCCGGACAGTCGGTGCACGCAACCTGACGGGCCTCGAAGTCGTCCACGGAAGGCAGCGACGGCGAGGAGGTCCAGAAGGTCCGAAAAGGGGGGCGCCGCTGCGATGGTTGCGGAGCGGCCCATGAGCGCGCGAGGTGCCCATTCAGAAAAGCCGAGTGTTACACCTGCGGTCGTCGGGGGCACATCGCCAAGGCATGCAGAAAGCGGAAGGAGGGCCGGAGGCAGTCGCAAGACCGTTTGACCAGACCGGACCGTCCAGCGAGGTCCAAAGATGGCGCCCAGACCACGAGGAAGCAGGACGGCGTGGGCCGCATCTCGGGCGACGGCGAGGACGACGCTCCCGTGTTCAGCGTGTCCGCGGGACAGTCTCATTACTTCATTGAGGTATTAGTACAAGGGGCCCCTATCATGATGGAAATCGACTCGGGGTCCTCCTATTCCATAATTCCCCAGAAAGAGTTTTTGAAAATCGACCCCCACGTGTGGCCCAAACTTAAAACGCTGAGGTCCACGCTGCGAGACGTACAGGGGAACAGCATTCCAGTGCTGGGGGTCGGGAAATTTCGGGTCAGTTTTAAGAGACATTCTGCAGAACTGCCCCTAGTTGTCCTTAAGGGGGGAAATTGCAGCCTCCTAGGGACGCAGTGGTTCCAGCCCTTAGGTTTGTTCATAGGGGGAGTTCATACAGTGGGGGGGGGTCCAATACAAGCGGTGTGCGACGCGCATCCCGCCGTCTTTAAAAAAGGACTTGGAAAGTTCAAGGGACCCCCTGTAGCCTTCGACCTAGACCCGGAGGTCCGCCCGATAAGACTCAAACCGCGCAGGGTGCCATTCGCACTAAAGGACAAAATAGAGGCGGAACTGGACAAACTGGTGGGCCAGGGGATTCTTATTCCTGTCGATTCCGCGGAGTGGGAAACTCCAATTGTAACCGCTCTGAAGGCTAACGGGGAGGTGCGCATTTGCGCTGATTATAAGTGTACAATTAACAAGGCGATCCGCCCTAATGCATACCCGGTGCCGGTGGTCAGCCACCTTCTGGCCAGGCTGAATGGGGGAAAGTGTTTCGCTAAACTCGATTTGGCACAAGCCTATCAGCAACTCCCTGTAACCCCCGCCACGGCCGCGGCACAAACAATAGTCACACATAAAGGGGCGTTCCAGGTGTCGCGTTTACAGTTCGGCGTGAACTCGGCACCCGGCCTTTTTCAGTCGCTTGTGGAACGCCTCCTGAAGGGGCTGGAGGGGGTGTTGCCTTATTTTGATGACGTGTTGATAACAGGGGGGAGTGAGGCCGAACTGGCAAAGAGATTGGATAAAGTACTGACGGTGTTCGAGAAAGCGGGGCTGCGGCTGAGAAAAGACAAATGCGTCTTTTTCGAAACTGAGGTTGAGTTTTTAGGGTTTCGGGTCACGCCAGAGGGTATTAAGCCGTCCAAGTCCAAAGTAGCCGCCATCAAGAACGCCCCTCGCCCCACATCCAAAACGGAGCTACAGTCATTTCTGGGGCTCCTCAATTTTTACCATACCTTCCTTCCGCGGAAGGCGTCCGTGGCCGAGCCACTCCATCGTTTGCTAAAAAAGGAGGAAACATGGATGTGGGGTGACGAGCAAGAGAGGGCGTTTAAAGAGTTGAAGCAGCTCCTAACATCTGAGGCAATCCTGACGCACTTCGACCCCAAACGGCCAGTGGTCTTAGTCTGCGACGCATCCCCGGTGGGGGTGGGGGCGGTGCTTTGCCACGTGTTGGACGACGGAAGGGAGGCCCCGATAGCGTTTTATTCAAGGTCCCTGTCCCAAGCAGAGCGTAATTACGCACAGACCGACAGGGAGGCATTAGCGATAGTAGCGGGAACCAAAAAATTTCACGATTTTCGGTATGGTCGGCCATTCAAAATCGTGACTGACCACAAGCCCTTGTTGGGAATTTTCACCGCAAATAAGCCCACGCCACAGATCCTGTCCCCAAGAATGCTGCGGTGGGCTATCTTTCTCAACGCATACCAACATGAGTTGGAATACCGGCCCGGGAAGGAGATCAGCCATGCAGACGCACTCTCAAGGTCTCCTTTGCCCTTGTCGGGCGTCCAGCAGGCAAGGGCAGAGAGAGACCACCAGGTCTTGTTAATAGAGGTTTTAGATTCACCCCCAATCGTACCAGCCGACATTGCCAGGGCGACAGGCAAGGATAGAACGCTGGAGAAAGTTAGCTCATGGGTACAGAAGGGGTGGCCGGCGTCATCCCCGGGTACGGAATTCGACCCATTTTTTCGAAAAAAAATAGAGCTGTCCCTAGAGAGGGGGTGCCTTTTGTGGGGCCAGCGGGTGGTGGTCCCTACGTCCCTGCGTCCGAGGGTGCTAAAAATGCTGCACATCGGCCACCCGGGCATCGTCCGTTCCAAGGCGCTGGCCCGGAGTTACTTCTGGTGGCCACAGCTGGACGCGGACATTGAGCACATGGTCGGCACTTGTGAGGCATGCCAGGGCTCCCGACCGGAGGCGGCCCGCCTCCCGCATAGGGAATGGGACGCAGCAAGGGGGCCATGGTCCAGGGTGCACGTAGACTTCGCTGGTCCGTTCCGAGGAACCATTTTTCTCCTGGTGGTGGATGCGTTCTCCAAGTGGCTGGAGGTTATCCCAGTAAAGAGCACGTCCTCCGCCACTACAATTGGCCAACTAAGGAGAGTCTTTTCCACGTTCGGTTTACCCGACACTTTGGTCAGCGATAACGCTAGTTGTTTCACCTCCGCTGAGTTCAGGGCATTCATGGAGGCAAACGCCATTCGGCATGTCACATCCGCGCCGTTTCACCCGGCCACGAATGGCCAAGTGGAACGGCTGGTGCGGACAACAAAGGATGCGCTGCGGCGCATGGGCCCGGGGGACCTAAATCACCAAGTATGTCAGTTTTTATTAGCGTATAGGGTGACCCCCTTAGCGTCAGGTTACTCGCCGGCAGAGCTGTTGATGCGGCGAAAACTGACCACGATCCTGTCCAGGCTAGACCCGACGAGAGTCGAGGACAAAGGAAAAAACATAGGGTTGGCAGTCTCGAAAGGTTTCGCCGTCGGCGATCCTGTTCACTGCAGGAACTACGCCAGCGCAGGTCCAGCCTGGGTACCGGGGACGGTTGTGGAACAGACAGGGCCAGTGTCGTACCGGGTCGAGACTAGCACCGGTCTCCTCTGGAGGAGGCACGCGGACCAACTTAGGCACCGAGTGAGTGGGGGGCCGGTCAGTGGGGCCCAGCAACAGGATTCAGCGTTAGGGTTCTCCCCCACCCGTTTAGCCCAAGGGGGAGACAGCAACGGACAACAGTCCCAAACAAGGGGGGAAAGCAGCGGCCCCGACTCATACCCTTTTGATGCGCCAGCTCTATCAGGGGCCGGGGAAGGGGGAGAGGAGTTCGCGACCGCTGCCCCCGAATTTAATTCTGATTTTGATTTTGCGAGCCGGGGGGGTTTTCGGGAGTGTTCCCCCACCCATCCAAGCGAGAAGAGGGGTTTTTCGTTAGCCCTCAGTGCCCCCGGTTCTTCCCCAGTAAAGCACACACCTCCCAACAACGCCGCGGAGCCGCGGCAAGTCACTAACGAGTCTCCCTCTCCAATTACAGGACAGGAAACCAGGGGACAAAGAGAAGGTAGCAAACCCGGGGAAAGGCAGCCCGCATCGAGACCCCAGCGTGTTCGAAATAAGCCATCTTGGCTGAGAGACTTCGTCTCATCCTAGGGGGGGGGGAGTGTTGAGTTCGAGACTTCGTCTCATCCTAGGGGGGAGGAGTGTTGTGTTCTAATGGAGTAATCGTCTACAGGGATGACAATGTATCTTAACCAATGTAACCTTGCCAACGGGTAACATTGTAACCTTCAGCTGTATCACATAAATCCTGTAATAGGACGCGAGCTAATGACCACCAGCTGGCAGCAGCGAGCGTCCAGGCTCTCTCGGTCCAAACTCATCAAAAGGCAACAGCGCGGGAAGTCTCCCGCCACCACCTACACCTGGACAAGAAGGGCGTGACCAGCAATGACGTCACGCAGACAGTAGCCAATGGGCTATCCTGGAGCCACGTTCAAATGTGTTACTACCGTATATAAAGAGCTATTGATCCGCCATTACCTCATGTTCCCTCTGACCACCATGCAATAAACCTGAGTTAACCCAGCCCGAGGCTGTGTCCTGTGTCTTGGTTTTCATACACCAAAGTCTCCATGTGCAGTCTCTAAATGCACATCTCCAAGCTCTTCTGGCTGATAATGAAGATGGGTGGTGTTTTCTCATCCTTTCATCCCTTCTAACTCAAGTTCCATCCTTTCTGAGTAAAAACTCATTTCTGAGAGTTGTTAGTTTCTTCAGAAATGAACTGAAACAAAATTCTCTCCTTTCTGCACTGTCCGTATTAAGGAGGTTCAACTGCACTTAGCGTAGAAAAGTTTACATTGCACCTGCCTGGCATGCCAATGATAAAGGTGAGGATCTGTTCAGGAAGGTAGGATGGAAATCCTGGATCAGTACTAATGTGGCTGCATATGTAGAGCTTCAAAGTGTTCAAGACCTTGAGCCTGATTGTTGTCAGTTTCCCCACCTTCAACTTCTTAATATCTCAGGTTCTTTATTTTACAGATGCAACACATTTTCTGAAATTTGGGCCAAATGGAAAATAAACAGCTCACATATCTGTATGTTCATATTGGAAATACAGTAAAATCCCGACTTACATGTACCTCGAGTTACATAAAATTCAATTTACATAATGATTTTGTGCTAAAACCATGTCCCAATTTACATGATTTCCTATGGGTTTGCTTCGAGTTACATAAAGATTCTTTTTCCTGTGAGTTTGCTTCGAGTTACGTAAAAAATCATTTCCCTATGGGGTTGATTTGAGTTACATAAAAATTTCATTTTTCCTATTGGTTTGCTTCAAATTACTTAAAATAATAATTTTTCCTATGGGTTTGCTTCAAGTAACATAAAAAACTGATTTAAGCAAAAGCCTATGGAACAGACTTTTTTTTCGTAAGTAGGGGTTTTACTGTATTCCTCTTTTTTCTCCTAGGGTTAGCAGAGTCATGATGAAATTTCAGAAGGCTATTTCATGATATTCTGGACCCTGGATTGACTGGTCATTGAGTATATTTTTATTTTCTGTAGCAGATGTTACAACATTACTGGTTGTAAATGGGCTTGATTCTGCTTTCAGCATTTTTCTTTTTTAAAAAGAATTTTTGTTTAATCATAGACAACAGCAACAAATAATTACAATCCAAAAAATCAAATATACAGTATTTCAAGATATTAACTCTATGTGTATCTCACCACCCATGAGAATTTAAGAAAACAATAATATCCGTTTATCTTCTTAACACCCCCATTCATCTCCAAAAAGACATTATTTCCTGTGCTGGCATTTCCTCTTCCCCCTTCACTATGATATATTCCATGAATTTCTCCAATATTTCTTTACATTTATTATATTTGACCAATCCTTTTTCAACCTGATCTTACTTGTCAATTTATATTATTAGCTATATTCCAGGGGTTTACAGAAAGAGCTCCTTCAAAGATTGTGGTATTATTGAACCACAATTGGGCGTACCCTGGTAACAGCACTCTCGTGTTGCTGGCTGATGTTTCTCATATTAGGTCAGGCAAAAGAAACTGCAGAATGAGCTTACCCAAAGGTGCCTTCATTTTGGCAGTTTCACGTCTGGACTACTTAGTGGTTAAGTCACTGAGCTTGGAGAATGGAAGGTCGAGGTTCGATACCTGAGTGCAGCATGACGGATCTTGGGGACATGAAAGGGGCCACATTCGGGCTTCACCTGAGTGGAGTTTCTCCAGCAAAAATCCTTTCAAACCAGAGTAATTTCTGACACAGAAGTTATTTATTTTATGGAAGAAGAAGTTATACAGTGGAACCCCACATAACGAACGCTGCGTATAACAAAAATTTCATACAATGCAGTGTTTGTGCTGCAATCGCGATAACCTGGTTAACGAAACCCCCTATAACAAACCTTTTCATTATGCTGGGTATCGCCCATTTGATCCACATAGCAAAGAAAACCGCATAGCGAAGAGCTCCATGGAATGGAGCTTTTTCGCTATGCGACATTCTGTATTCCAATTATTATCTATAACCTTGCCAACATCTCTCTCTCTCTTTTGCCATTTCAACTGCTACTGTCCCAAATTAGATAACAATGTAAATCTTGGACGCTCATTCAAATTAATATATGAGGTCTCATTCATTTCATCAAACACATATTCCATGTTTTCTGTGTTACTGTATACTCCCAGCATAAATGAAAATAGGTACCAACCTCCTGATTACATCTCCAGCATTTTTTTGAGTATATTGATTTGTAACTATTCAACTTTACCGTTGTTAGGTACCATCTCCATATTGTTTTAGAACAGTTATCTTTGATTCTAACACACATGTTCTTTAAAGTCCTTCTCCTCTGCCATATTTTAACCTATTCCTTCTGTTTTATATTTATACCTAGATGTATTTTCCAGTTGGTTCTTAAACCCTGCTGTTGGTCATCAGCTCCCATTAATGTTCCATATATTTTACTTACTAATCCTTTCCTTGTATTATTTGATTAATTTTGCTTTCTGTTCAATTGATTCCTCAATATTTTCAGCTCTCTACTGTTTCTGTACTTTTTAACCCACTTCCTAGTCCATTTGTAAGCATTTTCTTTGCTTTTCTTGATTTTGTGTTGTTATATGTAAAATTAATTTCATCCCAGGATAGCTGCATGAAGAAACTATAATGCTGGGGTAACGGAAGCTGCAGATGTGTGTTATACAGACAGTTGAATAAATAACAGCTTAGCTATCCACTAGTTAAATTTATGAGCATGCATATGCATTGCATTTCCCACCCCTGTTGTGCTATGTGTCAGGGTGTATTGCTCTGATACTACTGTACATTCATGCTCTGGGTGAGTGGCAAGTCTAGTGAGATTTCTCTTCTGGATTGTAACAAAATACTTGTGCTTTATATAGGAAGCTATTGCTTTTATCAGCACCATCGTCTGTCCTATAAATGATAGGCAGTTCATAATAAATAGTCAGGATTGGCTATGAGAAAGAAAGGGACTTGTAGCTGAGATAGAAAAGAGCTACTGCCTAAGCAAAGAGAACAAACATCCTAGGGGAAAAGCAAGAGAGAAATTGTAAAAATATCTACATTACAATCTCCCTTTCTGCATTATGCGAGTGTTTGTGTGTTTTAAAGCAAAAATTAATTTAGATGGAGACGACTGAATAAGCAGCTCTGTAAGAATTGTTAGACTAAATTGAGTTTGGTACACACAATAACTTGTCTGCAAATATCCAGGTTTTTATTATTGTTAGTATTAACAATATTTTGCTCAGGAGTTTAGAGTTTTCGAAGATGGAGATAATAAGGAAAGAAGAAAATTATCACCAACACTGGATATTATGAGTCATGATTGTTCCAACTGGGGCATGTGGCCAACCCCGGTTTTCTGTAACAGGAGTGAATGAGGAAATCAAGTGAAGCTCCCTAGTGATATTTTGTGGTCACCTGTGGATGGCAATTTCATATATTTTGCACTATAGTAGCCAGATATCTGTTGGACTTGCCCTTTTCAAAGCCCTCTCAGGTGTCCGAATTAACTAACAACAGCTTTTGAAGAAAAAAACACCGGCCAGAGCAAATTGTTCCATTTCTGAGCTGCCGGGCTGTGTAATGGTGGAGGAATTGGCTGGACATGGTAAAATTCTGGGCATTACAGAATGTTAGGGGTGTTTGTAGGACCTACACAACCAACTAATTCCTCCATCATACATCCTGATAACACAGAAAAGAAAGTTGTCTTATACCATTTATTCAGCAGCTGTTGCAAATTATTTCATACACCTAAGAAGGCATTTTTTCAGGATGGGGGGCAGAGAATCCAGAATGCTTCTGGGTGCTGTAGGCAAAAAAGAAATACAAAAATCCCATCCCTATTACCTACTATAACTACGACCAGGTCCAAATTTGGAGGAGGGAGGAGATATATGAGTAGTCAGTTGCCATCTTGGATTTTGCCAAGGTGGCCATACATTGCCCCTTGACACGTGAAGGGGTAAAAGAAGTAAGGAGGAAGAAGAAGAAGGCCATACATTGTTGTCTAAATCTAATTGTGGATGCCAACTTGAACAGCCCCACTCAGTCTGTTGCAGAATGGTAAATTAATATTTATGTTAAACCCAAACCATTTCCCCTCAGGTGGAATAGTCATGAATACTCCCTGCTCGGCATATACACTAGTTCAAGGGTGGCTACCCTTGGTGCTCTTGCTGTTCTTCGACTTCAGTTCCCAGAAACCCTGATCAGCAGATGTGCTGACTTGGACTTCTGGGAATTGAAGTCCAAGAATAGCAGGAGGACCACGGTTGACCACCCCCCTGTCTTAGCCTATTCAACATATATGCCTATGCATGTTTACAGTTAGCAGTGAAAAAGTGCACAATGCAACCACCTTGGGGTTCCTCTTCTCCTTCCCTCTCTCAAAGCTTGTAATCGCTTGTGTGCTACCCAACTAAAGGCTTCTTGTGCTATTGTAGATAATAGTTCTAACATGTTGGGGTCTCTTGTACCCCACCATTCTCTGAAAAGCAAATTTCTTCTTTTGTCCACAGATGGAGGTGGCCTAGTTAAATATTTTGATTCAGGATTTGAATTTGAGACAGAAAATAAAAATATTGTCAGGCTTTCAAAAATGGTTAATTTGGAAGAAAATTCTAGCTCCACCTTCCAATCTGTCACTGCTTCCATGCAAGGAAAGGACTGCCTGAAGGAGAAAGCTTTGGTTACGCATGAAGTTTCTCTGAACAGCTTGAGATCCTGAGAAAACAGGATCCCTGATCATAATGAAAAAGTTCAGTGTATAGTAGACTCTCCATTGTTCAGGTGGAGGGAGACAGGGGAAGGCACGGTTAGAATCTCTCCATATTCACACTTTCAAATACTGGAATAGGGCTCTTGACTTCTTGTAGCATTTTACAGGTTACTTCTGCCTTCATTTGTAATGTATGATTGTGAAAGTAACCATCCAGAGAATAAATACTGGTGTGTTTGAAAACCCTTCTTGTACAAAACAACACATTTGTTTCATGCAGTCGTGACAACCTTTCGTTTGTTGATGTGGTCGCTTCTGTACATTGCTCCACATTACAGTATTTTCTTTTTAAATTGGCTAGCAGGAAGTTCCTTTTAGAAAAGCTTCCTGCTATAAGTACATGCACATTTCATGGTCAAGAGGGGATGATGGAGGGAGAGCACCCTGAAAAAGTAGCAGTGTTTGCAGAGTTATACAAAATTGTTGGAATGCAGAAGCATTCAAGGGAAATTTGAACAACCATCTGCCAGATCTGCTTTGATTTAGATTCCTGTGGTCTCATAGTTCCCTAATTATTCTGATTTCTTTGCCCTCATTTTTGCAGGTTAGCATGTTTTTGAAAACCTGTTGGGTAGGCAGCAAGAGATGGAGATCTACATGGGAGTGACCATGAAAACCTTTATGTATACCATAGAATTGGAATAAATAAGGCAACTTCTCTGGTCCAGTGCTATTTATAGCCTGCTAAACTGTTAAAGCTCTCTTGCATTTTTTGTCAATGAAGTGGGCTTGATACACTAAAGCTGACATCAAAATACAGGAGTTAGTCTTTAAGGTGTCTTTTTGTTTTGTTTTGTTTACTCTCTGATATGCTTGCATGTTTTTGGAAAGTGTGCCTTCTTTTCTCATCACCAAAGGTTGATCAGAAAGATGCTGGCTGTGAAGAGGTATTAGTTGTTTCTCAGTCTTTGGGAATGCTTCTGTTGATTTTAGCAAAGGAAAAATCCCACCCTTGGAATTTAGGCTATTAATCATCATGCATTATGCAGCCACCTGTTAAAAGCAAAATCAATTGTCAATCCTTTGGTTGCCATTCATTACTGGTTTCACCGTAGGTTAATGATTGAAAAAGAAAAAGAGGGAAATCTCCCCCCCCCCCCCCCCCCGGGGTGTGAGTGGACAAATAGACTGTTGTGCATCAGAGAAACAAAAGAAGTGGTAAGCTGGTCAGGACCAGAATCAAAAATAGCATTGTTTCACTGCCATACATTTGTGTGTGTGTGTGTGTTTAGTGCTGCAGACAATAAGAACACTAATTGAGATAATTATCTTAGAGTCATGGGGGACAATGTGAAGGCATTAGATAACATTGCCTTATGTATGTCTACAGGAATGCACATTGGTCCAGATGTGCGAGAAGTTCAGAAATATTTGGACATTGGCACAGAAAGGACCTCTCAAATGACATAATTCTTTTATGTGCTTCTTCATGGGCTGGAAGCCATATTTGTCTGGCACCCATGGAAATTGTCGAGTAGGTACTTTATCTCTCTATGTAAACGTTTCTGGAATGTAATGTAACTTGCCTGCCAACAGGACCTGTTTAGTTGGCATACTGCATTGTCTGGCTTGAAAACTGACCTCAAAGCATAGCTGCTGTGCACTGAATGCTAGAAGTGAGGTGATGATATACATCCTTAACAGTATGGACAAGACCCAGATGTAATGCTGAACTGCAGATTAGCATTACAAAAGGAGTTTGCTCAAATAGTCAGTTTCATATAACTTTAAGATTTATGTCCGAGATTAAGCATAGATTTACAAATGTCTAAGGGTTAGTTTCTGCAATTTTTGACCTGGAAAGATTGTGTTTAGTACAAGGGAATAGGCTGTCCCTCAGTGTGTAGTATGTGGGGTGGCCTGTCCAAAAATGTATACTGTACTAATTTTCCTCAACACAAGGGAAGTTTGGAAAGGACTCGTTGATGTATTTGAAGTCTTGGTTGGCAAATTAATGCTTACTATTACTGATAAGAGAAGTGCTTGAAATACACAATTATGCAGAAATAGCCTCTCCTTCCCTTCCGATGCAACATTTTGTTGCAGGGTAGCTCTGGAAAAAATCCAGGCCACCTCACATGCCTGGAAGTAGGATTAATTAAATTGAAATCCTGTCTGATAGAGACATGCCAAAAGTAATTTTAAAAACTTACTGTGTCTGAGATCCCAGAACCTCTCATGACAGTATTTTTCAATTTTCAAAATATTATTATGGGCAGAACTTTTCCCTGATACTATTTAATCTAAATCTCTTTTTTATCTCCTGCAGTTTAAGCACATTACTATTTTTTTCTATCCTTAGTAGCAATACAGAACAACTGGTTACTTTCCTACTTATCACAGTCTGATGCATATTTGAAAAAATCTGTCATGCTTCCGTAATGTAAACTCTGCTTGGAACTAGACACTAAACATATCTTTGGCTAGTTTTCTCTGTGATTTGCACCTACCCAGAGATGTATGTTTTCTTCGCTTAAAAACAAAACAAGCTTGCAAACGGCAAACATAGTTCTGTGTTAAGGAAGAAGATACAGTATCTGTGTTTTACGTTAATTATGTAAATTCAGCGAATGTAGGCAAAACCATTTAGCCTTCTCCTTGTGGTCTATTCAGAATGGAGGTACATGGTGAAGACAAAGTTGTGAAGGAATGTGATCCTGCCACCATCTGAAACAGGTCTTGATCTGGTCAATGCTTAAAAATATTTGCCACCTTGAACTAGGAGAAAGATGAGCTAGGTAGACAAGTAAGGTAAATCATGAAGGACCTTGATCCTGCTCGGTCTGTTCATTAGGAATCACGTCTAGTTCCTGTCCCACTTCCCATTATGGATAATTGTACATTCATATCTCTTCAATGATGCATAATTGACTGTAGCAATGGTTTCTGAGTTTGGTTATTATGTTAACATGTACGCAACACAAGCATTATTTTGCTAAACTAACTATGATTTCTTATTAAGGCTGGCTGAAAACCATTGTTTTTAAAAAACATTTAATCATGCTTCAAATCATGGCTTACTTATCTTGACAGTTATGCGGGGTGATGTGTGAAAATTAACCTGATTGAATAGAAAGAAAGGAGAGATTGAGAGGGAGGAAAGTTAAGACAGAGAAGTAGGGGTTCAGAAAATGTGGCTAAGACGCTGACTGGAAGGCGGGAGGTCAGTAGTTCGATTCCCGAGTACTGCAGGATGGAATTTGCTTCCGTCTTTGTCCCAACTCCTAGCAGTTCGAAAGCAAGAAATTGCAAGTAGATAAATAGGGACCACTTTGGTAGGAAGGTAACAGGGTTCCGTGCGCTCTGGTGTCTAGTCATGCCTGCCACATGACCATGGAAACGTCTGCAGAAGCAGACAATGCTGGCTCTTTGCTTTGAAACAGAGATGAGCACTGAACCCTAGAGTCGGATACGACTAGCTTTCGAGCAAGGGAAACCTTTACCTTTAAAGAAGGAAAGAAAGAAAATGGTCAAAGAGAGAGAGAGAGAGAAGGCCCAAATGGAAGGATGGTCCCCGCCTGTTGGCTTATTAAATAAGTCCCCATTTCTTTTAATTCCAATGCAGGCAGTTTTTAACGTGAGCAGTCTTTTAATGATAAATGGGATAGGTGGGTGGGTATGTTGGGTTTTAATGGCTCAACTGTTTTTTATGTATGTTTTAACTTGTTGTGAGCCGCCCAGAGTCGGGTTTACCTGATTGGGCGGCATAAAAATTTGAATTTAAATAAAAAAAATAAGGCATAGCCCTGTTCACTTTTGACTGTAGATAGATAGATAGATAAATCTTTATTGTCATTGTCCCCTTACGGGAACAACAAAATTTCTCGGTTGCTATATATCAACTCGAATAAGGCATACCCCTTAATTTAAAACAGCTACAGAAACACCAATTAAGATAGTACCATACAGTACAATTTATTTATTATTTATTTATTTAATTTTTAAATTTTTTATTGAATTTTTCAAAGACATACAAAAAAGAAAAGAAAACAATGACTAACAATACAGTACATAAACAAATCCATAGTATCATCTTAACAAACATTACTGAATGTTAGCACATAACAATATCTAGACTCATTAATTACTATATAACCACAGAATATTAAGAAAAAACCATTGTTTCAAAATCCAAAATAATAAGAACTTTCTGTGCTACCATTAATCTTTAGATAAATAATAAACACCCTGTGAATATATACAATGCCCGGAGAGTTTATTTGCTGCTCAACTCCAGAAACTTCTTTGAGATGGTACTGGTCCTGAACTATCATTTGCCGTACAAGAATGGTCCACAAATGGTTTCCATATATTCCAAAATCTGTTCTCTTTTAAGTTATCCCTTTTCACTTTAATCTCCCATGTCAGTTTATCATTCAGTGCTAAACTCCACATTTCTTTATACCACTCTCCAATCTGTATTTCTATGTCATTTTTCCAGTTTCTAGCTATACATTGTCTACCCGTTGTCAATACAATTTCCAATAATTCCTTTTCATCTATGTTTAAACCCAAACCTTCCACATTCGTTAAAAGAATGATACTTGACACCAACTTAACACTTCTACCCAATATTTCAACAAGCTCACCTTCTATTCTTCCCCCAAAATCCCTTATTTTTTTACAGCTCCACCACATATGTTCATATGTTCCATCAAATTCTCTACATCTCCAACATAACTTATCTCTTTTATTATCCATCTGGTAAAGTCTTAATGGCGTCAAGTACCATTGCCATAACATTTTAAAATTATGTTCTTTAATTCTTACAGACATTGTTCTCATAATCCTCTTTTTCCATTTATTTTTCCACTCATTCTCCCCAATTGTTACATTCAAATTTTGTTCCCACTTCCGTTTCAAATCCTCCTGTGGATCTGCACCTCTATTCAGTATGTTATAAAGCTTACTTACAAGACCTTTAATACTATTTTCCCCTTTTCTAATCTTCCTTACCAACTCCTCAAATTCTGTATATGTTCTATCTAACCCTACTTCTTTTTTGTATTTTTTGTTCCAGTTGTCCACCTTTAACTTCTGAAACCAATTCAAATTTAATATCTCAAATATTTTTTTCCGCTCAGCATCAGAATCACAAGTTTTTAACCAATCCTTCAATAAAAGCATCCCATTTTTATCCAATATTTCCATTTTTTCCTTATCCAACTTTATTGGGAAACACATCATATCAGTCAATTCCAAAATTGGAGAGAGATTTGGGACCATATCCTTTTTTACCTTCTTCCACACCTCCATGAGACCTCTCATCATAGTATTATTTGACCTTTTCACCTTATCCTTTATTCCCAAAAAAATCATATTTCCAATATTTCTATATTCCTTCATCTCCAATTGCTCCCAAATTGTCTTTTCTCTTGCCAAAATCTTCACAACGTTCTTAACTTGGAAAGCTCGATAATATGCTAACAAATTTGGCATACCCAGTCCCCCCTTTTTTTTGAGACAAATACCATAACTTCTTTGGTAGCCTAGATTTTTTGCCTCCATTACAAAAACTGTTGAACATCTTTTGAAACTCATTAATTTCTTTCTCTTTCAGATGGATCGCTAATGTATCAAATAAAAAATTAATCTTTGGTAACAATATCATTTTACACATTGCAATCCTTCCGAACCATGACAGCTTTGACTTCTGAAGCTCTTGTATTTTATTCTTAAATTCCACTTTCAAGCTGTCATAATTCAATCGTTTAAGTTCTTCTAATTTGTTTGAAATAATTATCCCCAAATATTTCAACTTATCTTTGATTTGTATATTAAGTGTCGACACTATCCTACCCATCTCACTTGATTTCAAATTACACAACATCAATTCTGATTTATCCCAATTTATCTTTAATCCTGTTATAGCTTGAAATACCTGTAAATGATCTTTAATCCTGTCCATTACCAGCTCCGGGTGCTTCACCATAAGCAGAGTGTCGTCTGCATACATACTCACTTTATTACCCATGATCCCTTCTATATTTAAATCCTCCCTTATACTTTTTGCTAAAATCTCCATTGTCATAATAAACAAGATAGGAGATAATGGACAGCCCTGCCTTGTGCCAGCCTCTAGCTTTACCACATCCGTAAGCTCCTCATTTACTCTAACCCAAGCATTTCCTTTTTGATATAATAAATCTATAACCCTATTAAATTTATCCCCAAACCCATATTTTTTTAACTATTTCCTTAATTGAAGACCACTGCAATGAGTCAAATGCTTTAAAAATATCCAATGATAATAATCCCACCTTTTCCTTTGTATGATTAACGTTATCTATTAAATCTAATACCCTTCTAGTCAAATCTGCCATGTGTCGTCCTTTTAAAAACCCAACTTGATCAACATTTATATATTCCCCCATAAAACTATTTAAACGGTTAGCCAATATCGCTGTGAAGATCTTCGCATCTTGATTTATAAGTGAAATTGGTCTGTACGAATCCACTCTTTCCAAATTCTTACCAGGCTTTGGCAGAAGAACGATTGTAGTGTTATACCATGAGGTCGGAATTGATCCTCCGTCTAGTATATAATTATATAACTTCACCAATTTCGGAACCACCACCTCTTTAAATTCTTTATAAAACTCTGTCGATAATCCATCATCCCCCGGGGCTTTCCCTATCTTCAATCCGCTTATTACCTCCTTAACCTCTTTATCAGTTATCTTTTCCTCCATTTTCTCCCTATGCTCTTGTTTTATTCCATTCCCTAACTGTCTCTCCAATATCTTTCTAAGCTTCTCCAAATCCACTTCCTTTTTTGCATATAGTGCCTGGTAAAATTCCCTAACAATTTTACATTTATCTCTATTCTTATTGCATCTTGAACCTTGCCTATCAACCAATACCCCAATTTCTCTTTTTTCCCTTTTAACCTTGGCTGCTCTTGCTAACAGTTTTGAGTTCTTATTACTAAATTCAAAATATTCTCTGTTTAGATAAATCAAATCTCGTTTAATTTTATCAATATCCTTACCCATTACTTCTGCCTTAAGTCCTTGTAATTTCATAAAAAAATTTTTGTCTTTATTTTTTGCATGTTCCTCCTGTAATTGTTTTATCTCTCTTTCTTTTTCTATCTGTTCTGCTTTATATTTTTTATATTTGAAGCTTGCCAATTTTATACTTTCCCCCCTGAAAACCGACTTCATGGTATCCCATACAACGTTAAATTTAACCTCATTGTTGTCGTTCCACTGCCAACTTTCTTTCCAACTTCCCATAATTGCCTCTTTACTTTTCTGGTCTTTGAACAAATTAGGATCGTACCTCCAATTTCTTACTCTTCGAAAATTTCTTTGTGCTTTCAATTCCAAGTATACTTTAGCATGATCCGATTCCTTAATAATCCCAATTTCCGTACCTTCTATATCCCCAATTAAATTTTCCGAAAGTAAAACATAATCTATTCTTGAGTAGGTCCCATGGACGTGCGAAAAAAAGGAATATGCCCTTTCCAAGCCCTTAAACTCTCTCCACGAATCCTTCAAGCCCATAACATCCATCCAATTATCCAACACCTTCCCTTTCAAACCAATTCCACTTCTAGCTATGTTTGTACAATCCAATCCTGATTTTATCAGGTTAAAATCACCAGCAACAATAGTTTTTGCAACATTTCCCAACTCCACTATTTTCCGAATTTTTTCAAGAAACTCTGCTTGGTGGGCATTTGGAGCATAAATGTTTACCAACATAATTTCCTCATCCTCTATTTTTCCTCTTAACAACAGATATCTACCCTCTTGATCAGCAATCTTTTTTGTAATTTCAAATCCCAACTTTCTAGAAATCATAATTGCCACCCCTCTTGCTTTCGAAGTGCCAAACGCCATCTCATAATGTTGCATCCATCCCAAATAAAGTTTGTTCGTATCTTTTGACTTCTGATGTGTTTCCTGTAAAAACAATATATCTGGTCTATCTTTTTTCAACGCCAATTCCAATCTCCGCCTTTTAAGAACAGAACCTGTACCTTTCACATTCCACGATATTATTTTAATACTTCCCATAACCAAGTTCTTTTCCCAGCTTTAAACTCTCCATCGGGCGTGCCACCAACAACCCTACCATCATACCAACTACATAAAACACACACTTTCACTCTCCCCACCTTCCCACGAAAAGCCGCCTCTGTTAACCAAAGAGGGGAGAGGGGGGACATGCAAGATGCGCCTTGCTGTCAGTGCTACGCGCTATTTACCCATTCTACCTCTATTGACTACTTAAAGCTACTAAAATCTAATGCTCATTGCTCCTTACCTATCTCCTCCTCCACCATGATCAAAGACGGCTCCTCTTCCTCCTCTCCCCGCTGTGGTGTTCCACCTGTAGCCCCTCCGACTTCCTCCCTCTCATGTTCCCTCCCCAAGGCTCCAGACTCCATCAATTCCTTCTTAAGGTTTTTCCATTCTTCCGAGTCTACCTTTACCAGTTCCAACAAACTCAAATATTCCAATGGATTGGTGCCTTCATCAATAACTTGCATTCTTTTATCATAAAGAAAACGCAGTTGTTGCGGGAATCTCCAGTTGTACCTTATATTTTTACTCATCAATAGTTTAGTAACAGGCCTCATCTTATACCTCCATGTTCTTTCCTTTAATGAAATATCATTATAAACTTCAACGTCAGAGCCATCAAATTTCAACGCATCAGGACCAACTCGTTTCAAATGGGCCATTACTTTTAACTTATCTGCCCAATTCGCAAATTTAACCAACACATTTCTTTGAACCACCCTCCCTCTTCTTGGACCCAGAATACGCTTACAAAATCCTCCTGAACAAATTCTTTCCCCATATTCAAACCATTTAACCACTGAACCACTCTCTCTCTTAACAAATCCGGAGTGCGTTCCACCACCTGACGGATCACAATGTTCTGCTTTCTCATCATATCTTCCACAGCATCTATCCTTCTCTCTTGTTCCTCCAATTTCAGCCTGTTCTCCCGCACCACCTCCTGAGTCCCTTTTACTTCCTTCTTTATGGCATTTATCTCAGTTTGAACCAATTTCACATTTCCCTCAATTTTTTTCAAACTTAAATCCACCCTTTTTGAAAAATCTGCAACTGATGACATCATCTTATCTTGTTTTTTCATCATTTCATTTCTGTCTTTCACCCTTGAATCCTCATTTTTCTCCAATTTTTGAAACAACTTGCCGATTTCCACCATAATTTGAGTCTGATCATATTCCACTGTGGGCGGAGATGAAGAGTGAGTGGATTACTCCATTGGTACTTTTCCTTGCTTCTTAGGCTTTACAACTGGTTCTTCTTCCTTTGCTTTCCCTCTTGTGCCTTTATCCATAGTACTGTAGTATGTAAGAGGCCCAATGCTGCAGTTCGTTGTAAAAGATAGTACTGAGATGAAGCTTGTAACACTGCAACCACTGGTTCCACAGATCCAATAAAAAAATTTATATGCAAGCAGAAGATCAAAAAGTTACTGTAATCCACAGAGATAAACCAGAAGGAAACAACTCTCCCAACAGGCAGATGCAGGGTATTTTCATATCAAACAGCTTCTTGCCGCAACAGTCTTAGCTCTTCTAGGCCTCTGCCCTTGGAACTAATCCAGCTCTTCAGCACTCCAAAGCTTCCTTCCAGTTGCTATATTGTTTCAATGTAACCAAGTGTCCAGACAGATTATATCCAAATGCCCAAGAGACCAAAAAAATACTGGGAAGGAAGCAACTTTAAAAACACTGATGCTGTTACTGTAACTCCAAAAGTGATGATGAGAAAAGGGGAGAAGAAGAGAAAAAAAAATTGCAATTCCAATATCCAAGCTCCAATCAGAATTATAATCCAGTTAAATGATCTAGAAACACTCCACTTTTATAACTAAAAAATCCCAATAGCTGCATTCCCAGAATCAAAACAAAAAAAAAAGAGAGAGGGAGAACGGTAGGGGGAGAAAAAAGAAAAACAATCCCCCCCGACTCCAAACCCCAACAACACTTCAGGTGTTTCCAATTAGAGAAATCATCCAAACGGAGCAGATCCAACTGAGGGAGAAAATAGGCAAGCGCAATGAGGAGAACAAAGAGAAGCTCAAAAACAAAAAAAACCAAAAAAAAACCCAACAGCCCTCTTTCAAAACTCCAAGCCGCGGCGGCAGCTTTCAATCACTTCCCAAACTCAAACAAATCCAATCTTCTCTTCCTCCCGTTCTTTCGTACTCCTCCACTCTTTTCACTTCACCCCCAAAACCTTCTTTCCAAACTCCAGTCTTTGTTCGCCTTTCGGCACTATCAGCACCTTTTTAACTTTCGTTCTTTGCCGCCATTACTCCTTCTCCCCTTCTCACCCACTGTAACTTCCGTGCTCCTTCGCAACTTCTGCTCTCCTTCTTGCAAACTTACTTTTTCCTTCTAGGCTTCCTTCAACAGCCGCCGCCACAATTCTTTTTTAATTCAGTTTAAATTCCGGGCTCCGAAATCCACTTTAATTATAGAGGTCCCATCCAGCCTCGGAATGGCTCGGTCAGCACGGAATACACTGCGCCTCCCTTGCCGCCCGATCTCCAGACTCTGACCTCAATCTCAGCCGAGTTCAGCCCCAGGTATTTAGAGCTTCGGATTACCCTCTTTTTAAACAAAAATCCACATTACTTTAGGTTTTTTCGCTTTAATTCCACATTATCCAGCGTGACCAGACCAAACTTCGTGTTACTCCATCGTACTCCTAGCCACGCCCCCCATACAGTACAATTTAAAAATTAAAAAACAAAAACAAAACAAAAAACAAAAAAAAAACTTCAAAACTTGAAAATTTCAAAATTTACTACTACTGGCTTCATCCTTGCCCATCAAGCCCCCAAAGATATTACCCACTTTGGAACCTGCTGAATATGTGCTGCCCTGGAATATGTGTACTTTATTTCCTTGTGTGTCTCCCATTCTGGCCAGGTTATCCTCCTATGGCAGGGGTTGGCCTGTGGGCCAAATCCAGCCTACAGCACCAAATCATCAGGCCCCCCCCCCCTCGCTCCAACTGCTGCTGCCACGGGAAGCGTTTACGATGGCCGCAGACACGTTTACAGCAGTGCTTATGGCAGGGGGACCACCAGTCTGGCCCCCTCAATTGTCTCAGGGAGCATGACCCAGCTTAAAAAGGTTGCCAACCCCTGCCCTATGGTAATAGAGTAGACCAGTGCTTCTCAACCTTTGGTTTTTGGACTTCAATTCCCAGAAGCCTAAGTCAATTCCCCAAAACACTGATCAGCCTAAGTACTGGCTTAGACTTCTGGGAATTTGAGTCCAAAAACCAAAGGTTGAGAAGAACTGGAGTAGACCATACTGCCAGCAACTCAACGCTGAGTGTCAGGTGGTGGTAAACTAACCAGACAACCCTGAGGACTAATGGCTTGGGTGCTAAAGTCCACAGGGAAGGGTGATGGTCCCCAAGTGGATTAAATCCCACTTGAGTCCATCTTAATGGAGGGCAGCAGCTTCATCAATAGTGGCCCGGAGCTGAGGAGAACTATGCGTGCCAAAAAGGCTCAGGACCAGAAGGTGACACATATACTGGATCAGTGGTATGGGTGGTCATGCTGCAGTGTGGAAGGTAGATGAAGGGCCACTGCATTATATTCTCAGGACAGTCTTCATGGCTGATTGCCATGGGGATTGCCTATTTTCGGATACGGAAGAAGAAGGATCCCATGAAAAACATTTGGGGCAAGCAGAATCTAAAAGTTATGCCAAAAAACAAAAACAAAAACAAATCAGAGGAATGACACTATGAAATAAGAAACTTTACAGTGGAAGGTGGTGGTTTGGTTACAGGGAGGAAAGATTTTTAGTTAGTTGCTTGGTTGGTTGGATTTTACTTTTCACAGGACTTTTTCTGAAAGTCTGGTGTGTCTGGCAGAGTTCTTTTTTTGTGACAGCCCTTATTTGCTTCCAGAATATCTGTGACTGATGTCTGGTTTGGCTACATATCCTGTTCCTACCCACCCTCTGCGCAGTGGCAGATGGCCTACAAGGGTGATGGGAGTAAAACCTATCCAGCCTCCTGTTTGCAGCTGTTCTGCAGAAATGAAAACTCTGAAAACAACAGTAGCTGGTTGCGTGTTATTTTCTTCTCCAAGAATGTGGAAACAGAGGCAGTATTGGTGTGCTGGAAGGTATGATAGTCAGGTTGAGCCAGTTAAACTAGATTCTGAGTATAGTACATAAAAGCATGTGTGTGGATGTTTGCACCTGCTGTCTTGGTTTACCCATGACACTAATTAGAGGAAGGAGCTTTGTGATGTGAGACACCTCCCCACCTTCCATTCCCTCATCTGCTCTCTCTATTCAGATGCTTTGCTATGTCTGTCGTGCTTCTCTGTAGAACCAAGGTTCCCCACTCTGGGCAGTTTACAGCATTAAAATACAAACATACATAAAAGTTAAATAGTTATTTGTTCCGAGTTATGACATCTGGACCTGCAAATTTGAGTTCCCAACTGGGATTCTCAGCCAACCTTAAACTATAGTAGATTGTCTTGAATGTTGAGGCTAAGAACAAGATGACACCCCAACATTTCACACTGAATACCAATTGGAATACTGTATCTTTGTTCAAGAGTGACAAGAGGAGAGCATTGTATACTTCAGGGGTTCTCAATTTAAGCCCCGGGGGCTGGCTGCGGCCCACGACACCATACCATGTGTCCCCCCCGCACTGCTTTGCTACACCTGGAAGTGCCATGTGTGGCAGCCAGGGCAAAATGGCCACCTGGCCCCTGAAGCTGTCTAAAGGAGCGGGACCTGGCCCTTGGCTTGAAAAGGTTGTGAACCCCTGTTATACTCAGACGTTACCTTAATAGTTCTTAGGGCTTTGGTTGTATTCTCTCTCTCTCTCTCTCTCTCTCTCTCTCACACACACACACACACACAGAGGAAACAAAACCAGATGGCATTAAAAAAGTCTTCAAACCACAGCACTATTCAAATATATACCAGTCTTTGACTGTGAATCTAATGGTTGATTTTTATAACAACAAAGAGCTGTCAAGTCAATACTGACTTATGGTGACTCTTTTCAGGGAATTATAGGTGGAGAGAACTCAGAAGTGGTTTATTCTTCTGTTGGCATCCTGAGATTATGCAACTAGCCCAAAGCTATACAGGCTGAGTCTTCTGGGATGTACAGTAGGGAATTGAATGGGCAACCTCTGGCTCAACACCTGGATACCCAAACCACTGTGCTATCCATGCAAAAATGTTTCTATAGGAAAATTCCATACAAAAATGGTATATAAATGTCATGTGGAAACTAAAAACAAAGGCTAAAATTCAGATGTTATTCTCAACTATAGTACATCCATTGAATCTGTGGAGTGTACTGGGGTACACAGAAAGAGCCTCTTAGAGAATTGTGGAATTTTTGAACCACAATCAGGCATACCCTGATAATGGCAATTTGGTGTTGCCAGCTAATCTTTCTCACACTCGGGTGAAAGGAACTGCAGAATGAACTCACTAAAAGGTGCCTTCATTTTGGCAGTTTCATGACTGCCCTAGACATGGAGGAGGCGGTGGCGGTGGCAGTAGTAGTAGTAGTAGTAGTAGTAGTAGTAGTAGTAGTAGTAGTGTACAGTACTCTACTACTGTATGTAATTTCTACATAAACTACTTTATCAAGCTTTCATTTATTTCGATCAGTCTGTGTTTTGGAAGTTACAGTGGAATTTAAGTTTCACAACTTGATACAAGGAAAGGATGGGCCTGGGATCACAGTAGGATTTGAAGAAACACAACAAAACCTAGCCTGAGAGTGATTGATTGATTGATTGGTTGGTTGGTTAAAAACTAGGGTACCATATTGTTTCAGACGAAATGTTTGTAAAAAGAATAAAATCACAAGAAAATAATATTTTCCCAAGCATTTCCCCTTTGAATCTTGCATAACTTGGCATACCAGAAAAAGGAGGTTGCCTTGCCAAGGAATTTGAAATGATAGCCTTCAAAGAAAATACAAGGAAATTACAGGATAATTCTATAATTGCTTGTGCTTGCTAAAAATAGAGAAAACTTTCTAACCACAAGCCTGCTTTTAAAATGGAAAATTTATTCTTTGCCTCAGTAACAGGTTTGCTGGTGAAGCCAAACAAGACATGCAGCCATTTTATTATAATTAAAGAGAAGTGCTTTAATCCTTTTTGTTTGTACTTAAGTGCGGTGGGAAGATGATAATCGGAGTTCTCTAAATAAATAAGTATTAACATTTTGGGACTATGCGGCCAGTCCTGAAAAGCAGTGAGGCTTGAGCGTTGCATTTAAGCCTTTTGGCACTTTGCTGCTAAGCTCACTCATTTGGAAATAAGCTTTGTAGAAATCAGTGGGATTTACTTCCATGTAACTGTGCTTGGCTCTGGAGTGATGCCTGATTGATTCTGAGCCTGTTAAGTAGAAATTCAGAATTTGTATTTTAAGGCGACAGACCCACTCTTACTGTAGCTTGCCTAACTGCCAGCAATCAGTTTCATCCTTCTAGTCTCACATCACTGGTTCAAGTTTTACATGACGAGGCTGAAATTTTAGGCCAGGGGTTCCCAACCTTTTCAGGCCATGGGCCGGCCATGTGGTTGAGCGGGATCACATGGTCCCTCCCACCCAGAAGCAGAAGTAAAACATGCCCGCACATGTGCAGAATGCTGCTGTAAATGAACTGTGGCTCTCATAAATGTGTTTACGACAGCCATGGGTCATTTATGGCAGCATTTGCACATGCATGGGTGCATTTTACCTCCACTTCCAGGAGCAGTGAGGGTGGTCTGCGGGCCAGATGAATTGGTATCAGGGGCTGGATCCAGCCCATGGGCCGTAGGCTGCGAACCCCCGTTTTAGGCTACATTTGCAGAATTGCTCAGTAGTAGATGGTTACTCTCTGTAATCAGTGGTTCGTACAATCCCTGCCTTCAAGATACTTCCCACAGAAATCTGTCGTCTGAGGAATAGGGTCAGTCCATGACGTTTTGTTGTCTGAGGCAGAAGATAAAATGGCACCACACCCATTCCACATAGCAAACTAGCTGGCAGTAGACTGACAGTTCAACACTGGTTGTTGGGTCAGCATTTTCCACCACAGCTGAGGACAACAGATAGTATAGGGGATACAGGGAAAGCCATAGTGATATAGGCATACACAGCTTTGCTTTGCCCCTGTGCAGGATCTGCCACCTAAGCCACTTCATTCACCTAAGATAGTCACTTCATTCAGGTTGACTCTGATTAGAAAGGGCCTCAGACAATCGTAGATGATTTGGAAGGTGTGCTATAGACACTTAGCAGGGTACTGGTTAGAATGCTTGGCTTTGATATTGCTGGGGTTTTAAGGTAGAGAACATGAGAATGGTGGTGCAGTGGTTAAAACTGCTGTACTGCAGCCAAACATTGTGAGTTTGATCCTGATGGGACACAAGGTAGACTCAGCCTTCCATCCTTCTGAGGTTGGCAAAATGAGTACCCAGTACGTTGGGGCAAAATGCTAATTAACTTGTGAACCACTCAGAGAGTGTACAAAGTGCTATGCGGTGGTATATAAGTGTTATTGCTATTGCTAATTTAAAGTTTAATTGTTCTAGTCTTGTGTGGATTTTCTACAAAGCATACAGATAATACTTGAAGGCCAGTATGGTTCTCCAACAATTGGTATCCAGTAGCATACTGCTTCTACAAACAGATTCCTGTCATAACTAGTAGAGTTAGCTGATTTGAATTCTGTAGATTAGTTGTGCTTTCTTTCTTTCTTTCTTTCATTCTTTCTTTCTCAAGAATAAGAAATAAAGAAGTCTTATTTTTTCATTTGTTTATTTTCGTTTGTATTCCTGCTTTCTCCCAAGTCTTCATTTTCTTGTCATTTGTGAATCAGAGAATGAAGATTCATTTGGGTTAAACCTGACTCCAGGCTTGAATGTTCTCCAGTAGGCGTAGATTAGAAAATTGCTAAATGACATTTTTCAATGCAGTTTGGTAACTTCCTATCACTGCAACACATATGAGGTCATTGGTGGCTGGCTTAGAAGTAGCAATGCAAGGTTGTGCCTAAATACTGTACTCCTTAAGGCAAAGCAAAAAAATAGTACACATAGTCCAAAACAATCTTGTTGAACAGGGCAGCTTTCAGGCTTAGAATTGTAATCAAGTTCTCCAAGAATTCCTCTGTATCTAAATCAGGGGTGCCCAAACTATGGCCCGCAGGTCGAATCCGGTCCCTGACACCAATTCTTCTGGCCCATGCCACTCCCTGAAGCAAAATACACCCATGTATGCACAGAATGCTGCTGTAAATGAACACGTGGCTGAGGTAAATGCATTTGTGACAGCCATGGGTACATTTATGGCAGTGTTCTGCGCATGCGTGGGTGCGTTTTACTTCCGATTCCGGGGTAGGAACCACATGACCGGCCCCACTGAAACACGTGACCAGCCCGCAGCCTGAAAAGTTTGGGCATCCCTATTCTAAACAGACCATTGTGCTCAAAATCCTGACATGAAGTCATAGGATTGTTAGCAGTGAAAAGTAGAATACTTTAGCCTAATTAAAAGAAACCGATGTTTTCACTCTCTGTTACATGGCTAAGGAGGGAGCTCTGTAGAATGAATGCCTCACATAATAGAGCACCAACTACAAGTGATTGAAAGACAATAGCAGAGCCAAGCTAGTTGGCCTTGAGCTATAAGGGCAGTCATTTCCCAAATCAAAGTCTCATCATCTGGCCTGGAAGGCTGGAGAGTTGGCAGTTCGAGACCCGTACTACATGATGGAATGAGTGGCCATCTGTCCCAGCTCCTGCCAACCTAGCAGTTCGAAAGCAAGAAATTGCAAACAGATAACTAGGGACCACTTTGGTGGGAGAAGATCTTGGGGACATGAAAGGAGCCTCATTCAGGGGTCCCCTAAACGGAGTTTCTCCAGCAAAAAAAAATCCTTTCAACCCAGAATAGTTTCCAACACAAAATTATTATTATTATCATCTGACTGATTCTTGAGGCTTTGGACAAAGCAGCTGAAGCAGCATTTTTACTAAGCAAGCAAGGAGAAATCAGTGGTTGTGCTATGTTTGCTGGTTATTCTTTCCCAAGTCTTCTCTCCTTCTGTAAAAACAATTGGTACACCCACACGTCAATGAGAAGTGATTCACACAGTTGAATAAAACATTGTAGATCTAATCTCAGGGGGAGAGGGAAAATGTTAACTCCACCTAGTGTCACTCCAGCTTCAGTCTTTTTTGGCTCTGGACCAGCATACTTATTGTTGACATCGGGGCCTTGCTCGATCATTTATGCACATGTATCAAAGAAGGAGCACAGTGGTCTAAGGTATTTAGTGTGGATAAAGTTCCACTCTTAGGGAGGCATGTAATATGAGGGAACCCCTGATAACTGCTGACCAGAAAAGGTAAAAGAAGGCTACAGGGGAAGAAGCATGCAAAAAATGATCTCTTTTTGATGAGGCATGAGATGGAGCCCTTGATTCATTTTTGTTGTACAGAAGAACATACCTGTACCTCTCTTCCATAATGCAAAGTAAGCTTCACCCTTAGGAGAGGTAGAGACTAGAAGCAAACAGTGCATGACCAAGTAGTGGATATTTTCCTATGAGCTAGCTTTATATTGCTGGATCTCCATTGCTACCAGGGAATTCTGAGTAACTGTTGTGATCCTGAGGAAATGGAGACCAGAGGTCTCATCTTTGGACTGGGCTCTATAAATATCCTTTAATTTAATTTAATAGATTTATATACCACCCTATCCAATGGACTCTGGGCGGGTGTACACAAGGAAGCCACAAACAGCTCATTCATTATGGGTGGAGGGACTGCTACAACAAGGATATGGATGGGATCTTGATTCTGTTGCTTTATATGTTATTCAATGGTACATCCTCGCACCATGATGGCGAACCTTGGCACTCCAGGTATTCTTGGACTTCAATTACCAGAAGCCCAAGTCAAACATTCCTGCTGATCAGGGCTTCTGGGAATTGAAGTTGGAGAATACCTGGAGTGCCAAGGTTAGCCATCACTGTAATGGGTCACATTTTGTGCTCTTAAATCTATTTATGTAGCAGAGAGATATAAAAAAAGCTTGTTATTTGTTTGCTATACACATCTCTTCCTTCTAGTAAGTTCATTCAGTATGCTTAATTGGATATTTTATTATACTAGACATTTTATTTTGTATTGCATTAAAACAAAATCTGTAGTATGTCTCCTCTCATTTTTGTTTTTACTATGGGAATGTTAATACATCAATGACAATAAGAACACTTACAGGAAAGCAGGAGATGGTTGAAAATTACTATCTTTATTTCCCAAGGGTTAACATCTGTACATCAAAATAGAATCAAGCAACATATTACATACAGTAAAAGGTTCCTGGCTACTGAAATCAAGAAGCCAATCCATTATAAAAGAAGATTAACTCTTTGAGCTCTGCATTGCTCTGCTTTCTATAGAATTAGTCCTAGGGATTTTTCAGGATTATGTTTGTTGATGTTGAAGTCCAGTTTTGTTAAGGGGGGAGGAGGAAAGCAAAGAACTTTAAGTAGAATTTTGGATGCCTTTGACTAATTATTGGATTTTTTCCAGCAGTTGATTGGTGTCATCTTTTATTCTACATTTCTTTAATGGAGGCCAGGTGACCATCTGCCATATCATCTGGACTAAATGAGGGCCAAAAGGCATGGTATTATCAGAGCTTAGAAAATGTACATTCTCGAGTACAACTCTCAGAATCTCCCAACGTGGTCACAACTTCTGTCCGGAATAGATACACAACTTGAGTTATTAAGAATATTCTTTATAATGAAGAAGATATAATACTTTACGTAGTGGTGGGATTCAGCAGGTCCACCCCAGTTCACCAGAACTGGTAGCAGATATTCTGGCTGGCCCCTCTCATCCAAGTTTTGAAATAAAGTAGACCTAATTCTGGTGCAATGCAGGGCTTTCCCCCTGGCCAAGCCCACTATACCACACCCACAGAGTAGGTAGTATTTTTTTTTGAATCCCACCAGACTTTATACCTGCTTCCTCCCACCCCCTGGCATTCAGAAATTCAGATTGCTCATGTTGAGTATTCTTATGGTGGCCCAGATCCATGCATATATCTGTCTCTGGATATTCTTTTGTCATTTTTGTCTGATTTTTGACTTTAAAGCTGTTGCTCAATGTAGGTATTTGAAAAAGGTGTGGAATGAGAAAGAGATGGGAGTGAGCGAGTGGGAAAACAAAGATAGGAAAGGGGACAGAGAGACTGGAGCTAGGAGGAGACAGGGAAATAAAATGAGAGAAAATAGAAGAGGAAAGGGAAGGAAAAAGAAAGTAAAATAGGAAGGGCATTTGAAATGAATGTGATTGAATGGAGATCTATGGATTTGTGTGATTGGAAGGAAATGTGTGAATGGATGTGAATAGTGTGTGTGTAGGTCAGGCTTTCTCAACCCTTTCAGGTTGTGAGCCTGACCACACCTCCTGGGCAGCTGATCAGGCCAGTCACGTGGTTCCGCCCACCTGGAAGCAGAAGTAAAACATGTGCTGTGCATGCACAGAATGCATTTAGCAGCATTCTGCGCATGCACATGTGTGGCATGCAGTTTTCCCCACTTCTGGGTTTGGTCAGAGCGTTGCAGGCCTGATGAAATGGCTTTGGGGGCCGGGTTTGGCCCATGGGCCATAGGTTGAGAATGCCTCATGTAGGTGGTTGAGTTTCTAGAGATGGAGCATGCTATGAGTGCGTGAATAAAGAATTTGTAAATACTGTATGCTTTAAAATGATTTGTTATGCAATTCATTATAACTCTTCACCCACATGACACATTGCTGTTAATGGTAAGGTATGTGTTTTATTATTTTGTTATCTCATTAGCTTATGTTTTTCATTGCTTTTCTGCTGCCTTTTACTGTCTTTGATTACTGGAAAAATCCACCTGTAGAAGTAGGGATATGGGTTAACTTTTAAACAAAAATTCCCTTTAGAATGTCCAAAGGAAGCATTTCTAGCCTCTCAAAAGTAGCAAAGAAAGAAGAAAAGGCTACCTAGTTCATGAAGAAATCTCAGAAGATGTAACATTATGTCTTTGTTTACCCCAAATGTAGTATATTAAAGGCAGAGATGCTATTTATAGTTGAGTAATATCAAACTCTGGATAGATGGATATGATTCTAGTAATTTTATGTAATGGTTGTGAGTGAATGTTGTGTGTATGTGTCATTGGCTAGCTTTGTTGCCCCCCCCCCCCAATTGGATGTACTCTAGGGCAGTGATGGTGAACCTTTTAGAGACCGAGTGCCCAAACTGCAACCCCAAACCCACTTATTTATCACAAATTGCTAACACCATAGCAACAGGGGTGGAAGAAAACACTCACATTTGGCTGCTGGGCAGAGGGGCGGGGTAAACTCTGTGCTGGGGGGAGGGAGAAAGCGTTCCCATTGGGCTGCTGGGCAGAGGGTTGGAGCGAACTCTGTGCTGGGGTGACGGCACAGGTGCCCACAGAGAGGGATCTGAGTGCCACCTGTGGTGTGTGTGCCATAGGTTCACCACCAATGCTCTAGGGAGCCAATGCTTGGGTTTCCCCACCCCATTTTCTATAAAAGCTTTATTGGATTATTCAGAAACTCCTTCTATTCCTGACAAATGGGATTATTCTCTTACTAAACCCATATGTAATTTGGATTTTTGTTGTTGTTTTAGGGTTTTTTTCCTACAAAGCGTGCCACAGAGAAGAGCAAAATATTTTAAAATAGGTAGTTCTAGCATCAATCTTTTCTTTTCAAGTTCTCATAAGCTTGTTGTATTTGGTTTGCACAGACGGTAACTAAAACTCTTCCTTGTTACTACTAAACTATAATGATGTGTAAGTGGATTTGATGCATAAATAGAATGAGCCCTGGAACAAAATAGGCTCTTAAAATAAGAGTGTTTTGTATGTGCTTCTGTTGTAGCACCAGAAAATTCCGTGCCAGACATTCAGTTTTATTATGGCTTGTGTGTAAAACATAAAACGAGGCTGTGTTGAATTGGAATCATCCTGCTAGTGTCGTCTCTCCCCCCCCCCCCACTTTTTTTTTTTTTTTTTTTGCTGAGATGCAATAAGTAGTTCATGGCCAATTTTATGGCTGGATATTGAGAAGAAAAAAGTGAATAGTTATCTCACCTGAAATTCTAGCTTGTGGAATCAGATAAAGAAAAAGGTGTTGAAGAAAAAGCTTGCATTTCTGGATCTTTGGGGAAGAGTCTCCTTACAAGCAGCTCTCCATGGGAAGCCCAGATATGTTTGGAAGCAGTGGATGGATGCCAGACGTAAGAAAGCGTGATTGCCAGAAAGGGTGGATGTAATAATAAGATCTCTTTGTCACTATCATGGCACCAAAATGCTGCCTTCTCTTTGACAAATTTTTAATCTTCTAGCCATCTCATAAATTTCATGTGCCAACACATACTATTCTTGGGCGAGTTCTTGGGACCATAGCCAAGGTCACCAAAGAAGGAAATTGAAGCTTATTTGCTAAATTCCTCATTCTTATTAAATTCCTCATTCTTATTAAATTAGATTCTCTTGATATGACTTGAATTTGCTCAGTCTGTGCAAAATTGGCACCCTTTTCATTCGAGAAGTGAAGCACAGTAGGACTGGATGGTCATTCAAAACAACTTACCCAACACCTCATTTCTAAAGGAAACATCAATGAAATAATATTAGCAGCTATCCCAGTTTTGAGTAGTGTGTGCAATTTGCAAACAAAATATGTTCTCACAAATGCAAAAGTCCTAATGGAGATTTTTTTTAAAATAGCCTTTGCAGACAAGTAGAAGATGCTGTGGTTTCCTATTCTCAATGCATGAGGATGAGACAAGTCAAGATTGATGTCTATGCCCAAAAGCTGTCAATTGCCTGCTGCTGCAATAGCACTCTTGCTACTTATTAACACAACTCATGTATCAACTCCCACTTCAGACATTACACCAAACACAAGGGGATGGAAAAAGACAGCTCACTTGTGTATTCTTTTCTCAGAACTTCTTAATTTGCCAAGTACGGTAATGGAAGGCAAAATATAAGTGAACCTGAAGATTGATGAGTAAGTGGAGAACTCTGGGGAACCAGCTACAAAGTACAGTGTATACAGCAGTAATAATCATTAAAGGTAAATATAACTGAAGATCTCAATCTCCCCTATGCCACCTGGAGGACCCTGAATAGGCTGAGAGTTGGAGTCCCTAAATGCAAGCCCAACACATTCAAGTGGTGAATGCTGGTGGACAGTAACACACGGTGTGAATGTGAAGAGACACAGAGTTTGGCCCATCTGCTGGTTTGCCAATTGCTGGCATCATTTTGGCAGTCCAAGGTCTGGTCAGGACACAAAAGAAAAAGAAGCTGTAATAATAAGTCTATGAATAATATCTCACATGAATTGAACTTTTTTTTCTGAGTGTGATCGGACAGCTACAAAAGTACACACCTGTTTGCATTAGAAAAGTTTGCTTTAAATGAATGTGATCTAATTTAATGAGTCCTTTCTGTTTGCTAAGAAATCATTCCAGCATGGCTCTCAAAAGTAGAAGCCTTACAACTAGACTGAACAGGTCCTGCTTGGACACCAATCAGGGTTGAGCTGGAATGCATTTCTTCATATATTGTATAATCGTCAGGAAACTGATTGCATTGGGGCTATTCCATAAGCCAGGGTTTCTTGACTTTGGGCCCCCAGGTGAACTTGGACTTCAATTGCCAGAAGCGCAAGTCAGCACACCTGCTGATCAGGGCTTCTGGGAATTGAAGTTGAAGAATATCTGGGGCCCAAGGTTGAGAAACTACAAACAATTCAAATTGTGATATGTTTCTGCATGTGATCATACTCTTTAATTTAACTGCTGTGTGGGAATAAATAGCAGAGGGGAGAAAAATGAGAGATACTAGAGAATAGAAGCAAGAGACAGAGTTAAGAAAAGATGAAAATGAAGGGGAAATGACATGAAGAAGAGAGAGAGAGAAAGGAAAAAGCAAGTGAGAGAGAAGGACATGGAGAGAGAGAAAGGCAGTGATAGAGAAACTGAAAGTATATAAATGGGGGGGGATACTTTAATTAATTTAATTTAATTTAATAGATTTATATACCACCCTATCCAATGGACTCTGGGCGGTATACACAAGTTAAAACCAATATAAACCAATTAAAAAACCCTTAAAAACATAGCAATATTACCCATCGCTGTGCCATTTACTATCTAAAAACAAATCTGCATACCTTAACATTAAAAATTAATTACAGGAGGGGGGAGCCAGAAAGGGGAGCTTGTTGACAATCTTGGCCCCAGACCCATTTTGCCAACCACACCTTCAGTTCTTTCCTAAATAGTAGCAACTGGGCCTGGAGGCGTAGTTCTACCAGGAGGCGGTTCCACAGTGTGGGGGCTACGGCCAAGAAAGCCCTTTTCCTTGTGTTGGAGAGGTGAGCCTCCCCAACAGATGATACCTGAAGGGTGCCCTCTCGATTTGCTCTTGTAGGATAGGTCGATGTCCTAGAAATGATGCGGTCTCTGAGGTATACTTGATTGAATAGCTATATGTTAAGAGACTGGAAGTGTGTAAGTGGATGAGTTTGTACATGCGTATGTGTGGGTGGACAGAAGACTCTCACTTTGATGAACACTATTCCCAAAGATTACCACTCTACAATAGGGCATGACAGCAGACATTTGCCTTCTCCACATTTTTTCTTAAAGTGACTCTAGTCTAGAAGAACTAGTTGCTGATCAAAGAATAGGATATACAAGTCATTTAACATGTTATAAATTAACTTCAGTATCTCTGCCTCTGCTTGAAAATTACTGAGGAAAAAGAGCTCTTGATTGATTAATGCCTTAAAAATAAAAATCTAAGACCTCATTTTTGACAGCAGTGAACATTTTCAGAAAGAAAGAAAAAAGCTTCACATGAATACAAATTCTGCTCATAAAGCTTGTAGACTTATTTATGATGGTGTTAAAGTCATTTCCTGGGTCTATATTTGGAAGGGTTTAATTCTTGGCCTCTGTGGTTGGTTGCAAAGAGAATCAGTATTTCTTAGCCTCAGTTCCTTGCTTGGCAAATGGAAAGGCCAGTAAGAGGTTTTGGCCAGTTCTGGAGTGTTCACATTGAGTTTCCTATCTCATGCATGACAACGACAATTTATTAGGTGGTGGCCATATGCACTCCCATCAAGTGCAAATTAGGAGGAGATTTCTGTGTGTTTTACATAATGGGATTATATGTACTAAAGGTGCGTTTTGTTGAGGCTTTTGAGGGAAAGATGGTGTTGTGGTTGGAGAGAGAGATTAAGATCTGACCATCCCTGGGGAGCCACCCCATTCAGTGATGAAGCCTCCTGGTTGACCTTGGATAATTTCTTTCTCTCTTCCCCCTCCCTTTGCTTCTCTCTCTCTTAGTTCCTGTAATCCAGATATGGTGCCTTCATACTTTGGGAAGAAAGCTGGTGTAGAAATGGAATGAACAAATAATTAAATATGTTTGTTTTTTTACCTATTTATAGGAGGAAAATTTCTTCTGGTTGTAAAGTACATTATTGATTTGCCTACTTCCTCTTCAGGTCCCAGCAGAAAAAGGTAAAGCAGTAGGACAAAGAAAATAGCAGACTATAGATTTTTATCAGTGGTGGGAGTCAAAAAAAGTTTTACTACCTACTCTGTGGGTGTGGCATGGTGGGCATGGCCAGGTACCTATGTGACTGGGTAGGTGTGATAAAATAGGTCACAAGTTATTCAACATGGAGTCTCTTTGGTTTCTGAACTGTATTAGAATGTAGCTTTGCTTCTTTGCAAAGGCCTCATAATTCTTTCTGCTCCTCTTATCAAGCAGGTGTGCTTAGTAGAAGCTTCTCAAAGCTTCAGGCCTATGTTATGTCTTCTTCTCCAGGCCTGGAGTGTCTGTTTACGTCCACATCCCGAGCATGGGAACCCCAGACACTTGTTATGGGAACCAGGGTGTGTTTACACAATCCCCGGGCTCTAATTGGCTGTATGCTAATTAGGAGAGCCAAGCTCATGTTCTTTCTTTTAGGCACATGAGTTTTGAAAAGAGATTCAACTTTGGGGTTCTGAGACATACACCTCAGAAGGGAGAGGGGGACTCTAACACCAAGTCCTGACTCCAACTCAAGGTTAGTCATGATTACCTAGATTAGTTAGGTTTCCCTTTTATTTCTGGGGGAAGGCCTGAGTGCGGATTTTTCTATCTGTACTTTTTGATTAGTGTTTTTCTGCTGTATTCATGTATCCTGAACCAATGAATCAACTGTTATTTCTACAACATGCTTCAAGAACAATAAACATCTTTAATTCATCAACAATGTCTGTTCTTTGGAAGAGGGGGTAAGACAAGAGTTAAGCCATACCACATAATACTCTCCACAATACTTGCTGGGCTCTGTTAATACAGGTAAGTCCCAGGTTGCTGCAGGGTTTACAGGATGACATTTAGACCTCCTGTACTCGGAGTCTTGAGGCGTTCCACAGAGCTTGCCAGGCTTGGAAGCTCGGAAGGAACGGGGAGAGCCCCAAGGCAAGGGTCAGGTCAACGCCTATTTGCCAAAGTAGGCATGGCTAGGTGGCTTCAGCAACCGGATGGGGGAAGCCCAGGGAGGCTGAGCCACCAGTATGGGAGGCAGACACTGGCCTACGACACGAGGCTGCAGCAACCAGATGGGCAGGGCCAGCTGGAATTTCTACTACTGGTACGGGCATATCAGGGTGTACAGGCTGAATCCCACCACTGATATTTATTCATAGCATAACTGATTTATGGAATTCACTGCACAAAAAATAGCCATGGCTAGCTTTGATGGCTTTTAGAAGGGGATTGGGGAAATTCATGGAGGAAAGTAATCTAAATGGCTATTTGTTATGACCAGAGCAGTTTTTGTGTTTCTTCCTACCTTAAAGTCAGCCTCCTGTGATGTTGTCTACTATTGTACCATGATGTAAATCTTTGGTTATTTGTGTCTTGCAATCAATAACAACAGATTTCTAGATTGAGATAATGGGAACATTGGGGCATTTTTTTGGTATTTTTCCACTTTGTGCAAAAATGTGCAGCTAAGTGTTTTTAATGCCCCAAATCAATATTTTGCATAGAAAAATTCATATGGCATAGAAAACTTTGTACGTAGCACAAAATTTAAAGCTTTAAATACGAAATAATATGTTTCCAGGCATTCCTTTTCTTTGTGAACGTTTTCCTGTCCCTACCCAAAAAGTGCCGATCTTTTCCTGTTCATATAGGGATGAGGATTCTTACAAGCCTTGCCCATTTTGTGATGATTTTTATATCCCCCTTTCACTGAAATAATGAAAATATGTGACTATTCATTATATCCCAATTCTATAATTTGGTTCCCTCCTATCTGGCCTCTTGTGCATGAGTGGTGTTGTTTTGCTGTACAAAAGATATTTACTGTTGGTTGGGTTACAGCTTTCAACAGTCTCAGCTCTTTGTGAGAGCCAATGTCCAGAACATCTGAAAGACATCCCCTTAGAGATTTCAAGTGAAAATTGGACTAAGTAAAGTTTAGTAGGGATACCCTGTATAGGTTTGGTGGATAGAGATCTCTAAAATTCAGGAGACCTGGGTCTGACTCCCCACTCAGTCATGGAAACTTACTGGAGGAGTGAAACTGGTAAAACGACTCCATAAATACAGTATCTGACTTACGTCGAAATCCCTTTTGCAGTCATTATAAGTTAGGTTTCAACCTGATGACACATTATAACAAGAGTTTGAGGAAATAATGGCAGCAAGGCCTTTAAAAGGGGAGCAAAGCAAGAATATATGGCCACAATACTATGAAGGGACCATTAGAAGTGTCTTCAGAGCAGTTAACAATTGATAACTTAGTGTAGTGATGGCGAACCTAGGCACTCCAGGTGTTCTTGAACTTCAATTGCCACAAGCCCAAGTCCACACTCCTGTTGATCAGGACTTCTGGGAATTGACGTTCCAGAACATCTGGAGTGCCAAGGTTCGTCATCACTGACTTAGTGTTATGTGCATAATATGGCACAGTGATCCACAGGTTAGGAACTTTGGTTTTACTCATTATATTAGCTGATTTTGAGAGAGAGAGAGATAAAATCTTGTTTGTTACGCATGAAAAAGTCACATTTTAGTCAGACTTAAGGAGGTTTGAATGAAGTTAATTTTAGAATGTGCAGGAGTTCCTCAGGTTTTGAAATCAATGTAACTGAGTTTCAGCCACTTCTGCTTATAGGCTTTTCTTTTAAAGAAAAATAGGCTGGGACAAAATTGAACTGAAGAAGTAATTGCATTTTGTGCAAGAGAAAATCACAGGTTAATAGATGGTGTAACCACAGCATGCCTATTAGTTTCCAGGGAACTTGGAAAAGGTTCCAGCAAGGGCAGTAACTTTCTTTTGGTGGTCAGAGAATTGGGGTTGACTTGTGTTTGGACCTCTGTCCTCTAATGTTGTGGGACTGCAGTGGCTTAGTAGTTAAGATGCTGAACTTGTCGACTGAAAGGTCGGCAGGTCAGCAGTTCAAGTTCGAAACTGAGTGTGTGCCTGTGAGCTGTCCCAGCTCCTGCCAACCTAGCAGTTCAAAAGGAAGAAATTGCAAGTAAATAAATAGGTACCACTTCTGTAGGAAGTTAAACAGTGTTCCATGTGCTCTGATGTCTAGTCATGCCTGCCACATGACCACAGAAATGTCTGCAGATGCAGACAGCCCTGAATCTTTGGCTGTACACAGAGATGAGCGCTGTACCCTAGAGTCAGATACAATTGGTTTTCAAGCAAGTGTGACCTTTACCTCTTTTGAATGGAGGGGCTAAAGTGGTAGCAGTGGTGGGATTCTGCTTTTGAAGAGATCTTTAGTTCTTTGCTTAAGAACCTCATGTGATTGGAAAGTATCGTACAGATTGTCCGACATCTAATTTTGTATGTTTCATTTTTTGTTATGGTGAATGAGTGTCAAAAATGCAGTTCATAGAATCATAGAATAACTGAGTTAGAAGGGGCCTTTTAGGCCATTGAGCCCAATCTCCTGTTCAATGCAGGAATCTAAATCAAAGCAGATCTGACAAACAGTTTAAAATAGTCTCCCTTTCTTATCATCATTCTAGAACTTTGCATACAAACCTTGTGAATATATTTCTCCATATTCCTGTTTCATAATAGTACACCAGAGCTGGCCACTAGAGGCCACTGTCTGCAGTGTAAAATGTACGGTTAGCTGCTATCTGTAGTTTCAGGTATCCATGACAGGTATAGGAACTTGTCCCCTAGAGATAAGAGGGAAGGGAGCATGACCTGTTACCATCCTCTTGGTAGAGACAGCAGCTTTGGAATGAAAATGACTTCAATTCAATGAAGGTTTGTTGTAATACTGGTCAGAACTAGGGTTTTTTGCAACTTCATTTGTCATGTAAAAGTCCACTTATAAATTGTTTATTTCTCATCTCATTTAGCCCTTACATACAAATACAATTGCAACAAAATACTTCCTTGCTTAACCTATTTCACTATGGTCTATCTCTTGACCAGCATAGGGTACTAAAATGATCTGTATCAAAGACAGCCACCTAATTTGGCTTCTCAAAATCCCTTTCCCTGAAAGTTTGTCTGGAGAAAGCCACAGGATTTTGCCATACCTCATTTTTCTTCCTCTTCTAATGACAGAAAAATCCCCCTAAGAGATTTATGTGCCAGAATTGTTTGGGAAGGATATCTTTGGAAAGAAAGCACAGTTCCTAGACAACAGATGTCCCATATGTTGTACAATATCTTGGCACCACAGGATGCATTACAAAATGTCTGGGTGTTGGCCCCACTTTGCCAAAAGCAATGGAGGACATATGGCATGTTTTTGATATTATACCATTTATATAATGCTTAATTTTGCAAGGATTTTAGTGTAGGTGTTTTGTCTGCAATTGGATTTTATGCTTTAATTGATACACTTTGCAACACTGAAGAATAATTGTGAGATATAATTATGCAACCTGCAGTTAAATTAATATTTAGATTACAGGATGATGCTTTACGTTCTTTTGGACTCAGGCCATTTCTTTCATGTGGTTTCTATGTCTGTGCTCACTTGCTCTTTAGCCCTGTGATTAAAACAGTGGGAGTAGAAAGAGAAGAAGCGGTTTGGATGAAATACGCATCTAATGACACAGCCAAAAAGATGAATATTTTGTGACTAAAACAAATTGTTACCCCAATTCTCCAAATATTGATTTTAGAAAATGTGGTTTTAAATACTTAAAATACATACTAATGAAATTTAACAAAAACTCAAAATGGGTGTTAATGAGATCAGATTTGCAGTAGTCCCTTGGAAACAATCAATCCTCCAATCCCCCAGTGGCATTGAAAACACACCATTCTGTCCCTGGTGATGAAAAATATTTTAATCTTTTCTTTTCAAAGTTGTGTGGGAAGTGGTAACAAGGAGGAGTTTTTGATTACTGCAGGACTGCCAGGGTTGCCTTAAAACATGGCAGATTGTCCCCCATGCCCTCTTGAGGACGGGCATATGGGGATTTTTGAGCCATTCTTCACTTTCGGAAAAATTGGAATTTAATTTAATTTAATTTTTAAATTTTTATGCTGCCGAATCAGGGGAACCTGACTCAGGGCGGTGTATAACAGTTAAAAATGTATAAAAACAGATTTTAAAATCCTAAATCGCCCACCCACTTCCCCACCCTACTACCTCCCACCCCAATTAAAAGAATAAAAAGGAATAAAAGGGAATTGGGGGTGATACAACAACACAGAGCATACCTGTCAACCCGTGGCTCCGGAAAAACGGGACCTGCGCACATTGCTTGTGCGCAGGTCGCTTTCCACGCATGCGTGGAAGGATTTTCCCCCTTCCATGCATGCGCGGAAGCGCTACGCCTCTTGCACAGCCCCTATGCAATTGGCGTAGCGCTTCCGCGCATGCGTGGATGGGGTAAAACCCTTCCACGCATGCATGGAAAGCGTTTCCCCCCGCTGCCAAATTATGGGGTTTTGGCATGGCGGGGTGGGTTATGACGTCAATCGACATCAAATTACAGGGTTTTCCCGGCCAAATCGGGATGGTTGACAAGTAAGACAGAGGGAGGGATATTAACTGAGCACTAACTGGGGATGAGCCAACAGGCTGGAGCTGTATTCCCATTGAGGCCCTACACCTGCTCTGCCAGTCAGGTTTTCAGACTTTTCCTGAAGGGCAGCAATTCTGTCTATAGCCTCAATTCTGTTGGAAGGAGGTTCCAGAGGGCTGGTGCGGACACGGAGAAGGCCCTTCTCCTCGTGCCAGAGAGGCGGGCCCCTCTAGCTGAAGGCACAATTAGGGAGCCCCTCCGGTCCGCTCTGGTTGGACGGGCAAACACTCTCGGGACGATGCAGTCTCTCAGGTATCCTGATGTGGGTGGCTGGAGGGACAGGGATCATGGAAGCCATACTGTATTAGAGTCCTTGGAGGCTACATTGAACCCATAGGCTGCATGTTACTTCGGTCCCTATACTAGGGCTAGAGTAGCGTATTCCATGGTCTGGAATAGGAAAGGTTGGTAGATGTTTGCTACCTGTTCAGAAATGTGTTGGTATATTCAAGATACTTACATAGAATTATAAATGCACAAAGTTAAGTTTGATATAATAGATTTTTGCTACATTGTATCAGTTTCTTGTGTGAGACTGTACCTGCTGCGCCCTCCTGGCACTTTCCACCAGCCAGGAGGATAAGAGCCCCCGTGGCCATGGGAGGCAAAAGACGCCACCGTGCCCTCCTGGCCCTTCCCACCGGCCAGAAGGATAAGAGCCCCTGTGCCCACGGGAGGCCAAAGATGACAACGCACCCTCCTTGGCCCTTTCCATCGACCAGGAGGAGGACAAGAACAGTGACTTTTTGACTTTTGGCTTTTGTTTGTGTTGCTGTTTGACTTTCTGTGGGACTTCTCATATGAGTGCTGTGGAACTTCGCAAATGTGTTGCTGTGGGACTTTTCAAATGAGTTTTTTTTCTTTTTATAATGTTTTTTGATATTGTGATACTGATACTTTTTGATACTGTGATTAGTGATGATTTATGATGATGATATGTTGATATGTTTTTGTATTATGATAATGTGGTACCTTGTAATTGTAACTGTATATTTTGTATCTTTGTTAGCCGCCCAGAATCACTTTGCGAGTGGGGCAGCATACAAGTCTAATAATAATAATAATAATAATAATAATAATAATAATAATAATAATAATAATAATAATAATAATAATAATAGCCATGAAGTCCCACTCCTATGTCTGAGGAAGTGGATTTGACCCAAGAAAGCTAACATACTAAATAACAACAACAACAACAACAACAACAACAACATTAAAATATAGCAGTTACCTTAAGATACCACAATATTTTTGTCCCTGTTTTGTTTTATTTACTGTCTAATGTTCATATTCCTGAGTTTGGATGGACAAATATTTCAGTTTTTCAGTCTACTGATCTTCAATAGGGAGAAATTTGCAAAATATTGTATATTCTTATAAAAAACAAATAGAAAAGATATTGTCCCACAATCAGAAATTATTGGTTGGTAGTGCAAAGTGGTGGCTGTAACTTTCTAATGTTGCTGTGCATTTTGCAATTTAGATTTCTGCTAGGGGTTCTCTGACAAAGCATGTGGTCTCTAGATAGCGTGATTAGGTTTCCAGTGGTAGGAGCTCGATTGCTTGTTAATTTTCCTTTTTAATAAATGGAGAAGCAGGGAGAGGGGCAGTAAAAATGAAGCACTCAGAGGACAAGAAGATAGGAGGATTAATCTATAATTTCTTTTTGTACAGAAGAGAGATACTGTCTTGCTTGGGCAGTGAAATTGGGTTATAGCAGACACCTTTCTCTGCCAACTCAGAGCAGTGGCGTGTTAGGTTGAGTCTCGGCATTTGGAAACCAAGTTTTAGTTTCATTAATGCATGTTTCCATTTAATTTCATGGCCATCTGTCATGATGCCCTAAGCATCTCAGCAGAGTGTGTACAAACCTCTGTGACCAAATACGTGGTTGGAGCATCTTTGCAAATGTATCCATAGTGTCTCACCTGTGTGCTCTTTTTGTTAATGTTGGAGGAAATAACTGCTCATTGGTGTAGCAAAATAACAGTGGGGTTATCTTGTCATTCTATGTTAGCATACATAAGTAAAGGTTTATCCAAAAGCATTTTCCCAAGTAAAGTAACATATTTGCTGGTATACAAAAGGCATCAGAGTATAAGACGCACCCCGTTGTTACCAAAATAGCCCACTATATATCACTATATATAGTACAAGACTCCATTTTCCCAGTGTATTTTAAGGGCAAAAAGTGGGTCTTATACGCCAGAAAATAGGGTATAAGACGGAAAGTACAGTAATACCTCATACAAAGTCCGCTTCGTACAACATCGAATTCATACATCGCCTAATTCCTTGAAAAAAATTGCCTCATACAAAGTCGCTGCGACTTTGTATGAGGCATTGGGGTTTTTGCCAGGTTGCATTGTGCCTGGGCAGTATAAAAGGCAGGACACATGCATGCATTGCTCTTGTGGGTTTTGCATGAGGCAAAGAGTGTTTAGGAGTGGTTTTGAGCGCGATTTTGTATTTTTTTGAATTTTTTCGTCAGAATTTTTAGAAGCATTCCTGGGATTTTTGCAGCATTCTTCAGGTTCTTGGACTATCAACCCTGAGTTTAAATCCTAGCTATGAAACTCACTGGGTGACCTTGGGCCTATCATAGCCAGTCAGCCTAATGTACCTTAGAGGATTATTGTGAAGATAAAGTAAGGGGCAGGTTGCCTAGAGCTCACTGGTGGATAAAGCAGAAGCTAATTTAATAAACATGGTAAAAATGAATAAAAAAGTAATATCTCTTATTAATGACAACTTTTATAGAGGCTCATCAGTCATATGTGGCTAGGATATCTTGACGTGATTTAATACAGCAAGCTAGACTGGGAAATCTTTGAGGAACCATAGATATATGGTGGGCCAGCATCAAGAATAAAATCTTGGATTATTTAAGGCTTCAGTCTGATGCAGCATTCTTATTTTAGGCACTGTCTGGTAGCATCTCACACTCTTTAGTTGTGTTAGAGATGCTTCTTATTCTGTTGTGCCCAGGTCAAACTTTAAACTGCCAAAATGAAGTTACCTTCTGGACCTTGTCATTGGCCAAACTCAAATCCTCTTTGGTACATGTTTCCGGTAGAAAATCAGCTGGCCAGCCAAAGAGCTGGATGATTTGAGATGCTAAGGTGGTGGCTGAAATTCTGTTGCTTAGAATAGAAGGTCGCAACTAGAGTAGGCCCATTGAATCAAGAGAAATTATGGAGGATTGATTTACCAACTTGGGCAGTGGCTCTGAAGTTGTGACTTTACTGTGCTAGGAACAGGATTTCATCTAATATGAGCAGTGCACTTCAGAGGTGGCGTAGATAAAATGTATCCATTGTGCAGTCTAGTTGATGCCTAAGAAAACCAGTATTGTTAGTATAGTGTCCCTTCAACAAGTCGCTATTCTCTTAGTACCCTCCCCTCAACATCTGGCCGTATAGAAATACTGACAGTATAGACCTGCCTTTTAGGGTTTAAAGATTAAGATGATGCACGTGTAGCACATCAATACTTGTTCTAGAGATACTGATGATTCAATAAATAACTTTTAAAAAATAACTTTCTCTATGCAGTGTGACTGGGTGCATAGTAGAGGTTGTGGTAGAGATTTAAAATTAGAAATAAAGTGTTGATGTCTTTTTGTTTAAAAGCTGGATTTTTTTAAGGAAGCAAAAAGCTTGATTAGCTGATGATGATAATAAATAGTGCTCTCCTGGGAGCTCAGTTGAAATGATATTCTTCATCAACTTTTCAAGCTGGGAAAAAATCAGTACCACTTAATGTGGTTCTTCTCATGTTTCCTGCATACCTAAATAAAGGTAGAAAATTGTTTTTCTTGTATGCATGAGGTGCAATGTGCAACATTTTGATAAAGACTAATGTATTAGCTATTTGGTTTTGCATGCATGCATTACTGTCATACATGCTTTAAAATACGTTGTATATCAGGGACAAAATGAAGAGAGAATAAGACTTTGGTCCATGTAAGGAACTGATGTATGATAATGAAATTAAATAGCTGAGTGCAGAGCATTTTGGATAGGAATGTGAATAAATCTTATTGAATTACTCAATCCCAATAGATGGATTGTTTTGAGAATTTATTAATTCACATGAGATTTAACTCACATGAGATTTCTTTCTCCTAATATGAGAACAATACAATTAACTTTTTCTCCAGTGATTATAAAATTATCACTAAATGTCTGTGTACAAAGCTAGTGTTTTTTCACCTTTGTGGAGAAGAGTACATATAGCAAATACAGCACTGGCTGATTGATTGAAAAGACAGATGTAACCCATCTATTGCCTCTGTTTTACAAAGCTCATGCCATAACATGTTAGTAAATTTTGTGTGATTTGTGCAATTCGCACAGAAATTGTTCTAAAAGTGCAAGACCTCTTATAGAAACCAGAAGAAAATGTATTGACATTTTCCAGGGATGGAAAACATTTTTATGTTTCCTTACCACATGGAAGAGAAGAACAAAACTAAAATTTTGCATTCATATTGATCAAAAAGCTTTTCTTTAAATATTTTACAAGATAATGTCAGTTAATCTTATGCTGCTACAATTCCTACACACTGGTTACAACTTTTCCTTCTCTGGCAAGAAACCCATCTTTGGTAACTGGTATCAGAGCTGAACTTGAGTTTAATTTGATTTGGCAACCTATTTTAAAGTAGTAAAAGCTGAGTTCGTTTATTTTGTTGGAAGCAAGACATTTCTCCTTGAAATGGTAGTGACAAGACCTCACAATTACCAAGGTCTCATGATGAAGTCTCTAGAATGTCTCAGATGCTTCAGCAAAAGCTTAAAAGGTAGGGTCTATATAAGATAAGTACTTTCCATGAGTAATTATATCCTTGTTTGTCATGATCATGGGAACTAACTTACCTGTCAGTTATTAAGTTCATGGGATTGTCACTGCAGTTTCGAAGGTCTGAATGGAGATCTTACAGTGAGCGCCTCTGTCTGCAGCTTGATCATACTGGTTGTAATGAGAGCAGGAAGGGCATGGCTGTGAAAGAAGAGTGTTCCAATTACAAGCAGCGAAGGCTGGGTTTCTGTGGTTAGGACCGCTCTGAATGGGAAACTTTGGTTTTTGAACTTCAGAAACTTTCGCAACATGGTGTCTGGGAAAGTGGGTCAAGAGGGTACAGAGTACTTTGCTTTTTTGTATTCTAAAGTAATTAATTATTTTAGTCTACAAAGACAGACACAGTGGCCAAAATCCTCTCATGTAAAGTTATGTCGTTAAAGCCAAAGAAGATAATCACCTGGTGCCAGTAATATTTAATACTAGCAAGGGTGCCCGGCTTCGCCCGGTTTGGGTTGGGGGGGGGAGGGCGCTGTCCTACCTCCCGGGGCTGTGTTGCTCGGGTGCTCCTTCTCCTGGGCTGACCTCTGTCCACTGGACTCCTGCCCTGCCCTGCCAGCTGGCCTGCCTGGCCCTGTGATGTCACATTGGCTGACCACTCCCAAGGGCTGACCAGATCTGGGCAAGGCAACACAAAGGGCATGACATCACAAAGGCCCAGACCTAAAGGATCAATTTGGGGGGCATAACAACCCCCATGGGATTCGGAACCCCGACAGTAACCTGTTCATGTGTGTGCCAAATTTCACGGGGTTTGGTCAAGGTGTGCGGCAGCCCATTCCGGATACTGCACCCACACTTATAAAAGATAGTTAAAGTAACTGAAAGCTTCTTATATACCCATTTCAGATACTGAGCCTTCCTAGGGCTTTCTCTTGCCTAGGGAAAGCCATTGAGAATCGTGGGAATGCTTTTAATAGTCAAAAATCACTGATGAATTGCTTATGGCGGTTCTGATCCTGGAAGTGGTGATCTGGAGTTTACTTTATTAATGCCACGTCCCCTCCTCCACCACCCAAAGATTTCCCTGGGGCAAAATGGAGCCTTGGATTCTGAAATGGAGCCTTGGAACCTGAAATGGAGGGGCATGAAGTTCATTCATATTAAACTAGCATAGGTTGCCTGGCAATGCCGGGCTGTTATAAACTGTGATCAGCTTTTTTGGGGACTTTTTGTGGATTAAAAAAAAGAACAAAGGATGATATAATTGTTACAAATTGTTTTATTTAACTAAATAATGTTTTAGTTTGTGGTTTTTTTTAAAATAGTTGTACTGTAGGTAATATTTTTTAAAATGTGAAAGTACATGTTTTTTACATTCAATGTTTTTAAACTGTGTTTAGATGCTTTGGGTTTTTATTTGAGTTAAAACTCAACACAGGATGTTATAAATCTTTTTATTTTATTTTTTAAAAATATGTTTGTGATTTGTGAAAACTTTTGATTTATTGTTATGTTTTTGACTTGTTTTTACTCTTGTGGCCTCTAGGCAACCTGTCGTGTCTTTTTGAGTTGTTTTTACTATTCTGCCCTGCAGGTGGGGCTGCTAGTGGTTTTGTTTTAGTTTCACTGTTTTTTTCTCTCCTGGCCTCTGGGTGGGGCTTCTTCCGGTAAGTCGTCTTTGTTTCTTCATTTCTGTTCCGGTCGTCGTGGAGGGAGGACGTGCTGGTGAGTTGTCTGGTTTTCTTTCTTCTGGGGTTTTTCTTTGTTTTGCTTTTGTGGTGGTAGGCTGGGAGGTGTTTCTGTTTGTTCTTTTTTGTTTTGGTTATTTCTGATTTTGTTTAATTTTTATTATTTCATTGTTGTTTATTTGTGTAATTATTTGTTGTTTGTTTGTGTAATTTGTGGTTTTTTCATGTTGTAGTTAGGTGTTTTGTATGTGATTTTGTGTTATTGTGGATGTTTTTGTTTGTGTATTTTGTGGTTTTTTTGTTTGTTAATGGGTTTTTTAATTATTGATTTATTTTTGTCTTATTATTTTTTTAATTAATTTTGGTGTTTGTTTTTGGTGTTTACTTTAGCGTGAAGAATGGGCTGCCTGTTGGTTCCTCTTTTCCCCATTGCTGCTTTGAATTTTGGTTTCAATGCAGCAATGGGGGAAAGGAGGAGGAGGCAGTCAGCCCATTCTTCTCCCGGGAAGGTTCGTTAGGTAGGTCGGGGGAGAAGGATGAGGCAGAGAAGAGCTATCTGTGCCTAATGATGGTTCTCTCTTCTCTGTCTCCTTTTTCTCCTGGCTTACCTAACCGGAGATGGGCAGACAGCGATCCGTAAGGGGTGGTGCTCTTCCTTGCGGATTGCTGGCTGCTACTTTTGTATTTGGAAGTACAAAGGCATCAGCCAGTCATCTGCCAGGGAGGGTGCTTCCCCGATAAACTGCTGCCTGTTTTGGGGGGTTTTTCCACCCCGGCTCAACTTTACTTGAGGCCGGTGGTGGTCTCGCCATGTCTTCAGCGGGGTAGTGTGGAGGAGAGGGAGTCCCTCTTCTCCCTATTGCTCCGGGAAAAAAGGATGGCGGGTGTTTTGTGGTGGCGTTTTGTGGCTTTTCGTTTTGCGTGGCTGTGAGACGCTGAGTCTGCCTGCTGGGGACTTGGGCTCCTGTTGCGTTTTGTAATTTTATTTTTTGCATGGCAGCTTTCTCAGCGTTCTGCGCGCTCATGGCACGCAGGATGCTGGGACTTGTAATTTTGCGTTTGTGGTTTGCTTTCGTGCGCCGTTTTTTTCTGTGGCTCGATTTCAATTGGCTGTGCTGCGTTTCCCAACGTTCTTTTTGCTCGCGCCTCTCAGCCTGATTTGCTGTGGAGTGGCGTGGCACAGAGAACGTTGGGAATTGAAGTTGTTTCCCTTTGTTCGCATTCATGGGGCTCTTGCCCCACTGGCACGTTTCTCAATCCTTCAGTAACTTCCGTACCGGGTTCGGGCGAGTGCAGGAGGCTTGGTACGGGATAGTGTGGACGGGTGCAGGATCCTTTGTTACATTCCAACGGTTAACCCTTGGATTCATAGGTATAGATATTGCTGCCGCAAAATGATGATGTCATCTGGTTTTCCCAACGTAACTTTACACAAGAGGATTTTGCCTATTATCTTTTAGTGTGCACACTATGCATGTAATGGTACAAATATGTTGCTGTACAGCTTTGCTACCCTGTTGTGTCCTAATGGTTTAATCCTCCACATGGATAACAATGTATCTGAACCAATGTAACCTTGCCTATGGGTAACAATGTAACCTTCAGCTGTATCACATAAACCCTGTAAGAGGACGCGAGCTAATGACCACCAGCTGGCAGCAGCGAGCGTCCAAGCTCTCTTGGTCCAAACTCATCAAAGGCAACAGCGCGGGAAGTTTTCCCGCCACCACCTACACCTGGACAAGAAGGGCGTGACCAGCAGTGACGTCACGCAGACAGTAGCCAATGGGCTATCATGGAACCACGTTCAAATGTGTTACTACTGTATATAAAGAGCTATTGATCCGCCATTACCTCATGTTCCCTCTGACCACCATGCAATAAACCTGAGTTAACCCAGCCCGAGGCTGTGTCCTGTGTCTTGGTTTTCATACACCAAATACCCCCTGTAAGATTTTTGTGAATGGTTTTGGTGTGGGATGCGTGCATCTGAAATGCAGCATGTGATTCTACCACATTTTGAGTCTCCTGTTGGTATCAACAGAGGATATATAAAAAACGAGGATTGATGACAATCATGAAGAAGATGGTGAGTTATGATTTGTCGGCCTTGTGCTTTTGACATTTGGCATACAGTATCAAGCATGTGGGAAGTTTTAGACTGTACTGCTAGGGAATTTTCTGCCTGATGTGGAAAGTGTCAACTCTGTGTGGGGCAGTTATTTTCCTTGTATATACTTGTGTCATGAAAATGTAGAATCTTTTATAGACCTGTGTCAATATAATTTCTGATTGTAGCTGTACTGTATGTGCGTATGAAACTATAGGTCACCCTTGTTCGAAAGTCAGTCATGTCTGACTGACTTTCTAGGGTGCAGCACTTATCCCCGTTTACAGCCAAAGATCCAGTTCTGTTTGTGTCTACAGATGTTTTCGTGGTCATGTGGCAGGCATGACTAGATACCAAAGTGCATGGAACAATTCAGGTGTGTTCTCTCCCTCTGTGTGCATGCATGTGTGCACACTGCCTAGTAGAAATGGAAGGTTGTTTTCCAGTGCTACATACAATCTATAGGCAAAAGTGTAGTGCAAAAAGGTTCAGTGGAACCTTGGTTTACATAATTAATGCATTCTCCGGGACGTTTCATATAGCAAAAATTACTTTAACCGAATTTCCCATTGGAATGCACTGAATGCAATTTCCTATAGGAATGCATTGAGAGCCAAAATACTTTAACCAAAACACGGTTTCCCATAGGAATGCATTGAAAACCAATTAATCTGTTCCCAAAAAAATCCGTAAACCGAGCCACTATTTTCTATGGAGTTCCTTTTGTTATGCGATTTTTTATTTTAACTAAGCCATGTGTTAACTGAAGTTCCACTGTACTTTGTTGAGGAACAGCAGATTTTTTCATGCAGCTTTTAACAGGGTAACATGTATTGTGGCTTCCTGCTAATGTCCTTCTCTTCTCCCCCGCCCCCCTCCACCATGTTTCTTTCAATCCAGTTCTACAGCTGCATGTTGAAGAGATCCTAATTGCTTTTAAAAAATTATAGCTATTTGTTTGGAGAAAGTATTTATTTAGCTGTCAGTCAGGGTAATGGAGCAATCAATAGCTTTGCAGTCTTTCATAGATAAAGATAAGCTGTGGGTGGCAGTAGTTTAGCTTCCATTCTTTACATCTCTCTTTTTTAATAATACAAAGTCTATAGACCATCCACATATGTATATGGGTTTCCATCTCTGTAGTATGACTAACTCTGGATCAATAGTAGTGTCAGGAATTATTGGTATATGATACAATTCACAAACCTTTGTATTTTTTTAAGGAAACTGAAATATTCTGATTCTCACCTTTTACGTACACTTGTAGCATTCAGGTTTCGGAAACAACTGAAAATCAGCTAATTTAATTCCTTTTCAGAAGTTGGAAAATAGTTGCTTTTTCAGATACTGACACCATACCTTTGAGGAATCTTAGAAATAATTTGTAACTAATTATTGTTGAAATTAATTTCCTAAACTCTGCAGAGAAGATGGCCATCAAATTGGTAGAAAACATGTTTGAAGTCTGACTATACTAGAGAGTCATTCTGTTGAATGTAAGGTAAAGGAAAAGGTCACCCTTGCTCAAAATCCAGTCTTATCTGACTCTAGGGCTCAGTGCTCATCTCTGTTTATAGCCAAAGAGCCAGCACGGTCTGCATTTTCATACGTTTCCATGGACATATGGCAGCTGGCTTTCGAAGAAGGGAAACCTTTACTTATGGCAGGCATGCCTCAACACAGAACGCTGTTTCATATGGCCAGTTGTCCCCTGATTGTATGACCAGTCAGCTGGGAAACAGTATAATAGATAATTGCCTTTACATGTACAGGTTTTCACCAGAAGATATGGTCACTGTGTTTGAAGGTGTCCAGTTAATAAAGATCTAAACCTAAAATGTTCCTGACAGGAATGTGAACAGAAACCTACTTAGGAAGAGCTATACTGTACAGTATATGATTTCCAAAGTATTTTACTTCACTAGGTGATTTCCTTAGGTTGCCTTACAGTTTGTTGACGGTGTAACATGCTGACAAGTCACCTCTGACCTATGGCAACCCTATGAATGAGAGATTTCCAAAATGTCATATCCTCAGCAACCTTACTCAGCTCTCAGAAAACTCAAGTCTTTGGCTTCCGTTAGAGAACCATTTCATGTTGTATTTGGTCTTCTTCTATCCCCCTTCCTGCTAGGTTTCCCAACAATTTTTGTCGTTTCATGATGTGCCCAAAGGAGGGAGGGCAACCTCAGTTTCATCTCTTTTGCCTCCAGGTCATGCTTTATTTGACCCAGGACACACTTACAGTATTTGTCTTTTTTTGCATTTCAAGGTATCCACAGAGTTCTTTTTCAGCATCACATTTTTGTGTTAGCTTTCTTTCCTATCTAGCTTTCACACCCATACGTTGTGATTATGGATACAGTAGTGTGGATGATGTTGGTCTTGGTCTCCAGTAACACAAATTTTACTCAACCATTTCCCTAAAAAATAAATGTTAATTTTAAAAATTAGACAGCAGGGCTACTAATTGTTTAACAAAACTGTGCAAGTAAGGTCAGCCCTCCAACAGCCCATTTACTTTGAAAGGTTTTGTTGCTTATTCCATGCTTGATTTTGCAACCAATGCAAGAATGGTTACAATACAGACCATTTGCAAAAAAATGTAGAATGCCAGGTAAAAATAGAAGACTTACAAATAACAGCAGATAATTATGCAATTGAAATCTGGGTACTGCTTTAGAAGGTTGTTTGGCACAACAAACTACTATCGATATCGAGTTCCTTATAAATATTTGACTGTTGTTATTGTATTGAGTGTCGCCAAGTAAATTCTGACTTATGCAGCCCTTTCCAGGTTTTTCTAGGTAGAGTTATCAGAAATACCATTTTTCTCTAAGGCAGGGGTGCCCAAACTTTTCGGGCCATGGGCCGGTCACATGGCTCAAGGGAGGTGGTCACTATGGCCTGGGGGCTGGATCAAATTCATCTGACCCGCCAAGCCCTCATCGCTCCTGGAAGTGGAAGTAAAACACACCCATACAGAACGGGCTGTAGTTTGGGCACTCCTGCTCTAAGGGGAACTCTTGGGACTGTTCAGCTTGTTAAGGCTACATAGGATGGTTTTTCTATTAGAATTCAATGTGAGGATTCAAACTTCCAGTATCAGACTCGACAGCCAGATATGTAAGGCGATGAGATATCCAGTTAGCAATTGGGCATGGCCGTTATGCCCATGCCTCGCCGCTGCTTCAGGAGCTTCAGTGGTTGCTAGTTTTCCTCCGGGTGCAATTCAAGGTGCTGGTTTTGACCTTTAAAGCCCTTCATGGCAGTGGGCCAGGATACCTTAGAGACCGCGTCATCCCAAGAGTGTCAGCCCGTCCTACCAGGGCAGACAGGAGGGGCTCAGTATTGGTCCCATCAATGAAAGAAGCACATCTATCTGGGACCAGGAGGAGAGCCTTCTCCGTGTCTGCCCCAGCCCTTTGGAACCTCCTACCTCCGGAGGTGCGCCTTCAAACGGAACTTCTCCCCTTTAGAAAAATGGTGAAGACCTGGCTTTGCCAGCGGGTGTGGGGCTCCAGAAGATCCACTTCCCAGCTCCGCTGGCTTGTCTAATTTCTTTGGGAGAGCCTTCTGGTGTTTTCTGGTTTTGGTTTAATGCGTGGGGAAGGATGGTGAGGGTTGTTTTTAAGAATATAGCCAGTTTCATGCTGTTTTTATTCTTGACTTTTTAATCGTAGGTTGCGTATGAGTTTTAATTGTAAATGTTCTAGCTTGTTTTATATTGTTTTTTTTAACCTGTTGTTGCCGCCCTGGGTGGTGTTTTCACCAGGAGGGCAGGGTATAAATTTATAAAACAAATAAATAATAAATAAATAAATAAAAATTGGCTGTAAATATGAAAAAAAATATCCCTTTACTCTTAATTAATTTTGTTTGCACTCAGTTTCAGTAGATTGTAGACCCTTACAGGGGGCATATTGAAACACGTCTTAATTGAGGCCTATGCAGATGGCAAATCAGTTGCCCTCCCTTAGTGGAGATTAGTGTGTGTATTATTGTTGTTGTGGTCTCTGCCATCTGCTTAACTCCATGCTTCTCCAAAACTTTAAGAAAACTAGCATAGTCAGCTATACAATATACTTTTACCCTACATGCTAGCAATAAAATTGCTCTGAAGAGCAGTTCACATAAAGAAGGCTCTTGTGCTAGCAGAACTGTTGCAGATATGGTGTAAACCAGGGGTGCCCAAACTTTTTGGGCCACGGGCTGGTCGCGTGGTTCAGCGGGCCAGGCATGTGGTTCCTCCCACTAGAAACAGAAGTAAAACGTGCCTTGCAATCTGTTTTGCAACAGGATGAGATAGATTTTAGGCTGCCATTTTCTCTGTTTAAGGCAGGGGTGCCCAAACTACAGCCTGTGGGTCGGATTTGGCCTCCAACACCAGTTCATCCAGCCCATGCCACCCTTGTCACTCCTTGAAGTGGAAGTAAAACGTGCCCATACGAGCACATTTTACTTCCACTTCCAGGAGCGACAAGGGTGGTGTGGGCCGGATGAGTCGGTGCTGGGGGCCAGATGCAGCCCACAGGCTGCAGTTTCAGCACCCCTGGTCTAAAGACACTTATTTTGGGTAGTGGTACAGAATAAATAAATGCTGTGGAACCAGTTGTTAGCTAAATCCAGGATCATCCAATTAGCACAATGGTTTAACAAATAGTTTTAAGAAGCAGCTTTCCAAAATTTCATGCTACTTCTGTTGTCACTACAAACTACGTACCTTCTCCTGTAGGAGTCTTTCTGAACATTAGGACTACTTCTGGAGTTCCTGACATAGTAGATTTCACTGGCATCGGCCCTAATACCATTTAGTTGCCAAGTTAAAGACTTTTGTGTTCTCCAAAGGAGCATTTCATGAGTGACCAGATGCTGCTGCTTTTGTTGCCTTACGCTCTTTCAGTGAAATCTAAAGTGAGAGAAGCAGTGGTTTTAGGATAGGGATTCTCAGCCTACAGCCTGGGGGCCGGATGTGGCCTGTGACACCATTTCATGTGGCCCCTCCACTGCCTCCGCCACACCCGGAATGACATGTGTGGCAGGCAGGGCAAAATGGCTGTCTGGCCTCCGAAGCTGTATGTGGGAGCGTGACCTTGCCCTCGACTTGAAAAGGTTAAGGACCCCTGCTTTAGGAGATATGGAATGAGCAAAAGATTCTTTGGCTTGCAGAAAACCTCCTTGGTTAGCAAAAAAGCAGTTGTGCCTGCAGAACGCCTTCTGCTGAATGATGTTAGAGATTTGCCATCAGAATGATTTCTAGTCTTCAGGATGAGACCTGCTAGCAGACAGAAGAAGGAGAAATAGAAATAGAAGAAGAACAATGGGTGTGGTAGGGAAGAAGGCATGAGGTGGAGGAGGAGGCAGATCATCCAGCCCATGCCACCCTTGTCGCTCCTGGAAGCAGAAGTAACCTGGCAGCTATATTACAGTGGAAACTCGTATAACAAGAATAATTGGTTCCATGAGCCACTTCGATACACAATTTTTTCATTGTACGATGCATGCATCGTACAACGAAAATCCCTATGGGAAAAATTATACAACGAAAATCTATGGGAAAAATTGTACAAAGAAAAATATTCGTTGTATGATTTTCTCCATAGAGATTTTCGTTGTACGATGCAACTTTTTAAAAAAAGAAAATCTCTTCGTTGTACGATTTTTTTCGTTGTATGATGCATTCATTATATGAGGTTCCACTGTACATCCAAACCTCTGTGACACAGCCATAATGCTGTCAAAAAGTATGGCCAGAATGAGAAAAGATCTAAATAATTTCCAACATCCTTAGGTTGGGAAGCATTTGGATTTAGCCCAGATTGACCTGATTCTCAGCCAATTTGTCCAGTTAGTATTACATCCTTCCTTGGTATTTCAGTGGCCACTGTCCTGTTTCCTGGTGGGACAGGCATAATCCTCCATGCATAATCTCCCTTTTGAGGCAGAGAGTGTGAAAAGTGCCAGGAATTCTGCTTACATGAGGAGCTACTTGATGCCTCCTGAACAAACTCTTCAAGTTGCATCATCAAGAATGGGAGTGAGCAGAAGGATGCAGCAGCGTTTTACTATTAAAAAGCTTTGATATGCTTTATTGCTAGTTTCTGTTAATGTTGTGAACATCTTAATGGGAAAATGGTGCATAAATATTTTAAAGTCATGTTGTACCATAGAAACCAGTCCCACTGTCATGTGAACATCTTCTGCAATTCAGTCCTAGGAGGTGTCCGCTGGAAAGAAAGAAATCGGCAGCCCTACTGTAGGGATTAAATGGGGCAGGGAGATTCTTTTTAAAAGGCTGCATGGTTTCTTAAGTAGCAGCAGCTTCCGTAGTAATGAAGAGGTTATCGTGTTGCACCATGTTGACCGGCCTCTTCAGGGAACTGACAGATTGCACTCTGCAATAAACCCTACTTTCCTCTTCCTGCATACAGAATTTCATAGCACATTAGCCATATTATGGGGTTGCTTGGCCTTGTAGCAAAGCATCCCTGATGTAGGTGGGATATTGTGGCTGAATGACCAGTGCTCTGCCGTGTCGTGGTAGCCCCGCACTGGACGCATTTCATGATCTATCTATAATCACGGACGGAGGTCCTCGTCTCAAAAGGATGCAGCGGAAGATTAATGTTTACAAAGCACGCCTGAGATGCAAAGTGCTAAATACTGTTATGTTTGTCCTACTTCATTGCTGAAAACATCACTTTTGCATGCATGGTGGTGCAGAAGGAGAGAGCATGAGAGAGAGAGCTGCCGTCTGTTTTGAAGGTGGCAAGGGGTTTGGAAGTGGATTAAGCACTCTTAATCTCTGTAACAGTGCAGATGGGTACCTGCCTGGAGTTTGAGGCACTATCCTTTTGGCAGCAGACAAACTGACTGTCTGGCAGAGGCTATTAGAAGACTTAATCACGCAGCTGAACAGACTTAAAGGTAAAAGGAAAGCTGTTTATTCTTCAGTGTGAAAGGCCTTTGGATTAAAAAGTCTGGTAGAGGGTGGTTTTCCGTTGCTTGATGCAGAGAAAATCTACCGGTTTTGTAGCATGACAGAAAAGATATGGGTTGGAAGAAGCCCGAGGCAAAATAAAAGCAGACAAAATTCCATCCTCAGTACTTGGTTCGTCTGGGCTGCTGTTTAGTACAAAGGATGCTTTCCCTTGATCTGAAATTTATGAAGAAAAACTGGTTGGCAGCCCCTCCTTCCCCAGTTTTCTAAAGGAATTGCTGCTCCATTATTTGGAAGAAAAAGTCTGACTCAGCGTTTTCACACAATTCAGATGAAATGCGCCACGACCTTGATTTTAACCTCTGATTGATACTCGCTTAAGATGATACACAGATAATACTGTAATGTTCCTTTTACACATAATGGCTTGGGACACTGTTTATACATTATATTTACATTTATAAAAAGAGGACAGCAAGCACTGGCACAGCAGGGGATAGTTATAAGATTTTCACAGAATTAAAAGCAACAATGTTGACCTCAAAAAATGAGGGTAAATATTGCTTTGCAGGTGAGCACTTCACAGCAGAGAGCCACAGAAAAAACTAGTGTTGTTATAATCACAGTCAAAGACTCATATCAAATTAATTAAAATTAACAGTTCAAGAACTAACCAAGGACCTAAGAACTGTTAAGATATAATCTAAATATATAGGCAGTTCTTAGTAAAGCTGTTTTTTGTAGAGTTAGGATGTCCAAGTCCAATAAATTGAAAATTTCCAAATATCAAGGGAGTCCTTTAGGTAGCCTTGAGAAGATGAGACTGCGGTGCATATGAGCCCTGGTGGCGCAGTGGTTAAACTGCTGTGCTGGAGCCAAAACATTGAGAATTTGATCCTGATGGGTAGCAAAATTGACTCAGCCATCCATCCTTCCAAGGTCAGTAAAATGAGTACCCAGCATGTTGGGGACAAAATGCTAACTGTGAACTGTTCAGAGAGTGCACTAAGTGCTATGGGGTTATGTAATTGCTATTGCTATAATAGCATTTTTCAAAAACTTAAAAGACAATCATAATGATGAGGGGCAAGGTATATTCTCAATCATCCCAGAGTACAGGACATGTAATAATAGCCTCAATTTACAGGAAGCCAGATATAGGCTAAATATCAGGAAAACCTTCCTAACTGTTAGAACAGTACACTAATGGAACGAATGACCTTGGGAGGTGGTGAGCATTCTAGTACTGGAAGTATTCAAGAGAAAATTGGACAACCATCTGCTAGCTCTGCTTTGATTTGGGATCCTGCATTGATTCAGTGGCCTCATTGGCTCCTTTCAACTCAGTTATTTTATGATTTCTGTGGTTCTGTAAGATAGAGCTCCCTGGAGTCCACCCTGGTTTCAGCTGTATATATTTAGGCAGATGCTTTCTCCTGAGAAGGGTCTTGCCCACAAGGAGGCAGATGTTGTCTTTATGAGAAATTCCTTACTCACTTTTCCTTTGTGACCAGGCAGTGATTTGAAAGGCTAGTAGATTCACTAGGTCAGTGATGGTGAACCTTGGCACCCCAGGTTTTCTTGAACTTCAATTACCAGAAGCCCAAGTCAGCACTCCTGCAGATCAGAGCTTCTGGAAATAGAAGTTCAAGAGCAACTGGAATGCCAAGGTTTGCCAAGGTTTGCCATCATTGCCCTAGGTTCTCAAACATTAGGGTTCTCTCAGGCTCTGGGAGTTGGCAATATCTCTTCCTCTGGTTCAGGTGTATCGCTCTTGTTCTCTCCTAGTGATGAGCCCTCAATGCTTTTATGCCTAGGGTCCTATGTGGTAGTCTTTTCTTCTGTACCTTTGACCCAGGAGGCTCTGGTCCATCTTCATAGGAGAACTCTTGCCCTCAGGCATGCTACTAATCTCATAGGCCGCACATCCATCTGTATCATCAGTGAATGTCTGTAAAGAATTGTCAAGTACTGCATCTTCTGTTTTATATTTATTTTTCTAGCAGTGCCTTTCTCTTAATCTTCATTGTTTATGTTACCTCCCTTCCACTGCCCTCACGTCTCAGGCCAACATGAGAATAAAAATACATATATGCCTCTCCTCACTTCAAAGCAATTTACTGTTGAACTTTGTCCCTCATTAGCTCTTTCTCAGGAAAAGTCAGCTTCTGCTTCATTTGAGATGTTCTAATGAGCTTGAAAGTCTGATTTCACAGGACATTTGTATTGCCTGAATTGGTGCGTGTGTCTTACCTGTCAGAATTAGAAAATATACAGAGAAGTATCTCAGAGTTATGTCGCCTTAGTTTTCCCATTGCAAAGGGAAACTCACACCACCGGATTTACTCAGTACAAGGATGAATTTAGAATTGGTATGGGCAAAGTGTCTAACCCAATACTGTAAGTACCAGCATTTCTTGTCACCATTGGCTGTATTGGCTAAAACCTCTTGCAGTTGCAGCCTAATGAATCTGAAGTGCTGCTCTTTGTCCATCCCTTATTCTAAAGAAAAAGCAGAATTGATGTGATGGATAGGCGTCTGCTACTCAAAAAAACCTCAGGGTCCCTGTAAACATCACAACAAATAACAAGTATTATGGCTTCTTCAGGATAATCACATTTATTTGAGTGTGAGCTTTTGTGGACCATTTTCTACTGCTTTACCCAAACAGAGAATAGTATCAAGGCCACAGATATGTGTAGTGTTTATGATGCAGGGATGCAAGTGTGGTGATGCCAACTTTGGAGGTAGTATGAATATACCCCAGATTTCATCTGCACTTGTAAGAATTGTTCAAGGTGTGGAACCTAGTTTGAGAGACAGGGTCTAAAACAGGGGTTCCCAAACTACGGCCCATGGGCCAGACCCAACCTAACCTGCGACGCCATTCCAACTGGCCCATCACTGTCTCCCCTGCACACGGGAGTAGAAGCGGGCACATTTACATCAGCTGTAAAACACACGTGCATGCACAAACGAGCATGGAAGTGGACACATTTACATCAGCAATAATGCACCTGCTTCTGGGGAAGGTGGTCCATCCCACTCAGCTGTTCCGGGGGTGTGGTCAGGCCTGCGGCATGAAAAGGTTGACCACCCTGGTCTAGAAACATGAAGAGTCATTGTAAAATGCAGGCTACAGTTTTGTAACACTCCTGAAATTGGAGCCGCCAGCTGCTACTGTGTGGAATGGTGGTGTGGGTCTTTCTAAGTTGAGTGGCAGTTGTATAGTAGTATTGTGTATTATCTCTGCCAAAGCACTTCAGACTTTCTCCCAAAGGGCCAAAAAGAGTTTGGCGAGAGGAGCCGAAGCAGAAACCATACCTTAGAAAACTGCCGAGGTGGCGTGACCCTTTAAGTTATGAGTTCTAAGTAGAGGTGCACGGCCACCCATCCCGGTAACTTGGCACCCCAGTACAGGCCTGGTTCTAATCCTCCTCTTTTCATATATATATATATATATATATATATATATATATATATATATATATATATATATATATATATATATATATATATATATATATATATATATATATATATATATATATATATACACACACACACACACACACACACACACACACACACACACACACACACACACACACACACACACACACACACACTACAAGTATAGTACTAGATCACATCTCTTCTGCCGTTCTACTTTGTTTCTGCAGAAGAAAGACCATTCCTCTTGGGCCGTATAAAAAATAATTCAGTTTACCTCCTAATGTGAGGTTTCCCTTGCTCGAAAGCCAGTTGTATCCGACTCTAGGGTGCAGTGCTCTTCTCTGTTTCAAAGCCGAAGAGCCAGCGCTGTCTGCTTCTGCAGACGTTTCCGTGGTCATGTGGCAGGCATGACTAGACACCGGAGCGCACGGAACTCTGTTTATCTTCCCACCGAAGTGGTCCCTATTTATCTACTTGCAATTTCTTGTTTTCGAACTGTTAGGTTGGCAGGAGCTGGGACAAAGACGGTAGCTCATTCTGTCCTGCAGTACTCGGGAATCGAACTGCTGACCTTCCACTTCCCAGTCAGCGTCTTAGCTACTTGATCCACTGCAGTTCCTAATGTGAACATATCTAATATTTCCTTACTAAAACAAACATTGTCCTTCTCCTAAAGAAATGTTTCCTAGTGTGAGAAAATGCTGACAGATTTACTTTATTACAACTGAAGCAAATTGGCTACTTTTACACACTGATAGAAAGCTCTAGTTCAGTGATGGTGAACCTTTTAAGAGACCGAGTGCCCAAACTTAGCAGGCTGCCATCTGTGTTGCAGAGCGGTGGGGTGAACTCTGTGCTGAGGGGAGGAAGAAAGTGCTCCCATTGGGCTGCTAGCCAGAGGGGTGGGGTGAACTCTGTGCTGGTGTGACGATGTGCATGCCCACAGAGAGGGCTCTGAGTGCCCACTCTGGCACACATGCCATAGGTTCACCACCACTGCCCTAGTTATTATGAATGGAAAGAGTGTCTTTGAACATATGCAAACTGTCTCCACATAACTGTAAAAGGAAGAGCAGAACTCCAAGGCAAGTTTGAGTCCAAGAATTCCCAGTTTGGGCAGAAAGCATATTGACAGTACTGTATGTGCCAAAAAGCTGCATCTTACACTAGCAACTTGAGGGCATGATTTTCAAATTCCTGCTCCCTATTTACACCTATGATTCAGGGCCAGCCTCTTATTTCTTGATGAGAATGAACAAGTGCAAGGCAGTGTTCTTGGTTTAGCAATAACAATAACACCTATATACCGCCCTATAGTGCTTAGTGCACTCATTGGGTGGTTCACAAGGTAAGTAGTATTTTGCTCCAACATACTGGGTACTCATTTTAATGACCTTGGAAAGATGGACGGCTGAGTCATCCTTGATCCCCATCAAGATCGAACTGACAACATCAGCAATTTTGTCTGCAGAATACCAGTTTAACCACTGTGTCACCCCGGCTCATTTCCTGCAAAGGAAAATGATTCATGACACCCTTTGCTTTTATCCCAGTGTGAATCAGGGATGTGAACTTCCAGATGTTAAACTGTATGCATCGTTCCTGGCTGGCATAGCATATACAAAGATTAAGATTTTTGTTCTCATTTAAGCTTTTATTGCAATTAATACAGTGGCTAAAATCCCCTTCCATAATTTACACCAGCCTTGGGGAAAGGGTGTCTCCAGCAACTAATTAAGGAATACTTGCTTTGATTTCTCCTTGCTTCCACTTTATCTAATCTGGAATTGAAGCAGAAACTCTTTAATTAGCAACGTTATGCTACTCCTAGTGGCATCGCTTCCCCTATGGTGGTTTGTAAGTTAACAGAAGATTTTGGCCAGTTTGTACAAGAAGAGTGTCATGTAGGTATAAACAAAAAAAGTTTAAAAATAGAATTACTGTCAGGGATAAAACAGGGAAATGGGTTTATAACATCGTGAATAAACTTACATTTTTTTCATTTTTGCGATCAGATGGTCAGTCCATGATACCAGTCCAAAATTCAAGCTGCGGAATGAATATTTGAACTATTGCTCTACTGTTAGCTAAAGCTAAGGGTAGTTGGGAACTACAATTAGAAAACATCACAAATTCTCTACTGTTATATGTAGTCATAATTGTTTCTGAAGGCTGAGTTTATATTTTTACAGAGAAAATACAAAGACTTGTGAATATCTATAAGGAAGGCGTTGCAGCTTGGATGGCTAAAATTACTTCTTTGTGTGGACAGCAGTTATCTCAGAGTAATGATACAGAGATAAAAACCTCTAATTATCCAAACAAGCCAGGAGTGTGGTCAGGAAAGGAACCTAAGATTCCTTCTTCTAATTTTCATGAATTATGTAATTGCTAGCAGGGAGAGCATTAATTGATTTATTGGTGTGATTAATCAATTAATTCATTATTCACCATTTTAAATTGTAGATTTTTAATTGGAACTGTCCCCTGTGAAAATGACATTGAGTGTTAATGGCATTGGTATATATAATTTATATGCATCATCAGGCAATGATTTTTCTAAACAGTAAATACCTTGTCCGGATAATTTAGTCTGAAGAAATTATTATCTTCATTAAATACACCTGTATGAAAAGAAAAACTGCAGACTCGTTTTTATTGACAGATTAATCTGTCTAATAGCAAGGCAGTTAAATGAGTAGCAAATATTCATTTGGATGAGTTTTGTTTACTTGGCTCCATGTTTTGGGTTTGAAGAAGGAATTTTCCACAAGGTTGAATTCTGTTGTGATGGTCTTGGGTTGTTTTTTATTTTATTTCTTCTTTGGTATTTGTCTGATTACATTTTAATGTGAGTTAGACTACAATATTCTGCAAGCAGTTTGTGTTCAGTAGAGTTTATCTCAATTTACAGCACATTGTGAGTTTGGCCATGTTATGTTGAGCTGTCCTAGCCTTGGGTGCCAGATTTCCATCTGCTATGCTCTCTGGCAAGTGGACATTAAAGGCTGGGCCCCACTTCCAAAGATCTCCTGACATAAAACCATTTATTGTTAGATTATCCATATGTAAAGTAGGGATGAAAATCCCTGATTGTTCTTTTTGCAGGAATGCAACATTATTCTTCTCACCTCTTGGGAAGGTGGATTTTTTTTGGACAAGAGAAGGGCAAGAAGAACCTTCTTTTGTGCAAATTTAGCAAAAAAAAAAAAAAAAAAAACCACGGCACTTTAATGCAAGTAATGTGGATTTTGGAAATTGATGGTGCGAATGCAATGGCTTTTTAAAAAAGAAGCACAAGGAAGGGTATTTTCTATTTTCCTAAACAATCAGCCGGACTATTTAAGTTTGCTGTGCCTACATGATTTGCTTCTCAAAATGAGAGAGCATTAGTTTTGTGCACAGGCAGCTTGCACAGATTAGAGATGCTATTGAAAAACCAGTGCTTTTTGTCTTACCTTTTCTGAGAGGAGACGACGCCTGGGGTTTAAATTAATTTTCAGGGTGTCTCATTGAATCAAATAAATAAGGGTGAAGAAAAGCCATTATTTTAATATCCCTAGTGAATAAATGCCTTTCTTTTGTCTGAACTCCAAAAAAAGTAGACTTTCTATAGTGCTGACAAAGGGAACATGATAGTGTCCAGTCACTGATAGTAATCCTCTAAACTCTTATCTCTGATCATATCACTCCCGCCACATGGGAGATATCACTCTTATCTTTGTGCAGCTAATCCGAACGGTTAGTCACTTGATAAGTCAAAAAATTTTTTTGTCAGATTCACCAGTCAATTACATCACCCTTCTCATTCTGTTACATGTGGAGAGTGATGAGTTTGAAGGCTTGCAAGGAAACATTTAATCTGTGGTACTGGAATACTTGATGAATTTTGAAGTTGTTCCATGCAAGTTGCAAGGAGTTAAATAGAAGGAGTGAGTTGAGTGGCACTTCTGTTGTTCTTGTTCTCCCTCTTCTTCTCTTTTAAGATGAGTAGTGATATTTTTCTTAAGCTCCTCTTTTCTGACAGCTCCCTAATAATGAGAATAATGTATGCAAAATTGAGTGTCAGGGAGGTGAGAGGGCTTACCGAAGGGTAAGTTACGCCTGGTGTATAGTTGCCACAAAATGAGATGATGCAGTCCTGGGATAATAGATTGGACTGTAGCATTTCAGACTACAGGTGAAAACTATCATATTTTAATATCCTCCCATGTTAAAACAAACATCCTGTAATGACCGATCAACTGAGAGAAAGCTAAGAAAGCAGGAAACCATTTGGGGTGAGCTTTTCTTCATTATAATATTGTTTTGTTTATTGAACAATTATTTAATACGATTTTTTTTTTAAATATTTAAAACATAATAAAATACAATAAAATATTGTACTGCAAGATCACAACAAAGATAGATTAATACAAGGTGCAGCCAATAGACATTCAGACATAGTAGAAAATATAGGAGCAAACGTTAAAACTGCCTCTCGGGTATTGAAATAATGGAAACTATAAAAAAGCTAAAGTATTTTATACTTACTTCGTTTTGATCAGGTGCAGATATCCATCAAGCCACTGTGCCTTAATCTGCCCTCAACCCAACCCATTTTGAGACTGCTTCAGGGGTTCCACTAAATTGGTTCCCCCTATCTTAACCACCCCAGCTCCTGCCTACCTAGCAGTTTGAAAGCAAGAAATTGCAAGTAGATAAGTATGTAACACTTAGGTAGGAAAGGTAACAGTGTTACTGGCCGTCTACAGAAGTTTCTGTGGTCATGCGGCCAGTAACACTGTTACCTTTCCCATTTTGAGACTGCTTCAGGGGATGAAGCTGCTGCCCTCCATCAAGATGGATTCAAGTGGGATTTATTCCACTTGATGACCATCACCTTTACCTGTGGGCTTCACCACCCAAGTCCATTAGTCCTCAGGGTTGTCAGGTTAGTGACGATCGACGTTGAGTCACTGGCAGTAGGGTCTACTCTGTTACCATAGAAGGATATCCTGGCCAGACTGGTCCCTTTGTTATAAAATATATTAATTGTGTAAAGTATTCAGAAGTTGAACATACAGCTTTCAGAACCCTTGACTTCTAGCTTTGCTGCTGCAAAACAAAGATGCTGATGAAGTGAAGAAGCAGAAGAAGCTTAAGATTAGGGACCGTTTGAATCTACGTAATTTAACCTGTTGTTAGAATGTGTAGTTTAAGCTGTTGTTAAGTTAATACCTACATGTCTGAAGCTCTAACAAAAGTAATGTAGTTTAATAATTAAAACTGGTGCTCTGGTTTGTGACATCTCATCCCAGAAAATCTCTATTCTGTCGAATAACTTGCATGTGGAATTCCTTTCTCTCCCTCTCTCAGGAAGATTGGAACGATCCTGCCAGAGGAATTAAAATCATTTTACAACACACTGACCTCAAGCGGCTTTTAAAAAGCTCCTCTACACCAGCCCACAAGAGCTGCAAAGAATTAACTGGTTTATTTATTGCTCATGTTATTTTACTGCTGAGGATGGGGAGAACTCTGTTACTCGCCTGCAAGATGATTTTGCCTAATGTTTTTATTCTAGGATAAGTCTTAAGAGTTGTTTTGCACAACAAGGAGCTGTTTGGCTGGAAGGGTATAAGCTGAGGTCTCTGAGGAAATATCCTTCTCTTCTAAATGAGGGTCATTGACAAATGGAGAAGAAGTGAAACCATCAGCACGTGACACTTTTTGACAGTTTCCTTCCCCCTATTGTGTTTTTCTGGGAATGTCATTCTGAGCAGGTTTAGGCAGCTCAAGACAACTTTTCCTGTAATGTTCTTGACTTTGTATCATTGTACACTTATGCTAGGGCACTGTGAGGAAGAGGAAGCAAGATTAAATTCAATTAGCTTTGCTCAGTGTTTTAGATATTTTTATTCATTCATTCATTCATTTGTATCCCGCTCTTCTGGTGCAAGCGCCACCCAGAGCGGCTAACAACATATACATAAAAGTACATACAGCTCAGACCCTCCCCAACCCCTTAAGAAAAAAATAAAAAGAGTAAAAAACTAACAAGCTAAAACCATACAAAAAGTGCATAAAAACAGCTACATAAAACATCTGACAACTCCCAGCAATAGTCTGTAACATTGGGCAACTAGACTAGCCAGCGGACCTGGGCCGTACTACAAGATGGATCCCAGACCCACTGCCACAGCCATGTTTTGAGAATTGGACTTGTTTGCAGTCATCTGTGTGTCATAGGTACACCAAGAAATAGCTCACACCAGACCATACCACAAGTGGGCCAAAACATGAGCTCTTTCTCCATCTGATTTCACCCTTACATTGAGAGACAGATTCCTTTACCATTCGGCCACATCACACTGAGCACCTACAATTCCAGCTCTATACCCGAGGGCAGTTTTTGGTCTTTAAAAAGCACAGTGCAGAATACTTAGCATACATAGCTCTTCTTGCTCCCTCCTCAGTATCCTCTGCCTGAGAAAGCCTGTTCCCTCTCGCACATTGTCAGGCTAGTTCTGGTTGAAAGCATTTGCCTCTTTGGTTTCAGCATTTTCCAGATGTCACCCACCCTAATTGTAATTTAATGCACAAAGCTCTGGGAATACAGCATTACAGTAAAATGCTCCTCAAACTGCAGAGCTAGAAACTATAAAATTGAAGTAATAATAATCCTCATGTTAGAAATCTGTCAAGCCAACATGTTGTTAACAGAAACTGATAAAAGCTTTTGTTGTGGGTAAGTGTGCTTAAGCCCTTTTGGAAGTCAATGAGGCCTAGCCTGCATGTAATATGTGCTCTGTTATGCTATGGTCCCTACAATGGGATGAGCGCGCGCGCACACACACACAATAACATAGAAACAAAATGGGAACTTGCTTAAACAGTTTTTCAGAATGATCATCTGACACATTCACAGATGATAGATCTATCAGTGGATATTCCCCAGAATATCTAAAAGTAGAATGTTACATTTCACTAAGACCCTAAATGAACTAGGTTTGGCTTATCTTGTTTGTTTGTTTGTTTGTTGTCTCAGGGCATCAATCTTGTTGCTGTAGTTGATGACCAAAAATCACTCACAGTGTGAAGTCATGGTGGCCTCTCCAACCCCACAAGCCTGCTTGTCATAGAATAACTGAGTTGGAAGTGGCCTTTTAGGACATTGGGTCCAACCCCATGTTCAATGCAGGAAATCAAGTCAAAGCAGATATGGCAAATGGTGGTGCAATTCTGTCTTGAATGCCTCCAGTGTTGGTGTGCTCATCACCTCTTGAAGCAGTTGGATCCATTGTCATACTGCTCTAACCATTAAGACATTTTTCTTGATATTCAGCCTATATCTGCCTTCTTTTAGTTCAGTGGTTCCCAACCTTTTTTTTTTGGGCCATATCCCACCTAAGCATCTCTAAAATCCTGACTAAGCCATATAATTCTTATACAGTAATTCAAAATGTGACCCCCTGTTTGTGTGGAGGAAGTCAAAATGGCCATTAACTTGGTCTAAACAAGTTTCTAGAGACCATGGCATCCATGAAAGAGAAAGATAAAAGAATGAAGGGACAGTTGAACACTATTAATAACTCACTCTTGAATTGTTGCCCTTAAAAATCAAATTGCTCCTCATGTTGGGAACCACGGCTTTAGTTTCAACCTGTTATTATTCGTCCTGCTCTCTGGGATGATTGAGAACTGATCTTGCCCTTCCCCTTTATGATTAAGGTAAAGGTAAAGGTTTCCCTTGCTCAAAAGCCAGCCATATCCGACTCTAGGGTACAGTGCTCATCTCTGTTTCAAAAGCAAAGAGCCAGCATTGTCTGCTTTTGCAGATGTTTCTGTGGTCATGTGGCAGGCATGACTAGACACCGGAGTGAATGGAACACTGTTACCTTCCCACCGAAGTGGTCCCTATTTATCTACTTGCAATTTCTTGCTTTCGAACTGCTAGGCTGGCAGGAGCTTGGACAAAGACGTGAGCTCATTCCGTCCTGCAGTTCTCCGGAATCGAACTGCTGACCTTCCGCCTCCCAGTCAGCATCTTAGCCACTTGAGCCACTGCAGTTATCTTTCAGGTATTTGAAGTGTGCTGTCATATCTCCTCTCAGTTTACTTTTTTCAAGGCTAAATGTGCCCAGTTACTTAAGTCTTTCCTCATATGGCTTGGTTTCCAGTCCTCTGATCATCCTTGTTACCCTTTTCTTTACTTGCTCTAATTTGTTTGCTTTTTTCTTAAAATGCGGTACCCAGAATTGGACACAGTACTCTGGATATCAGAGAGTAAACAAAACAAAAGAGACAAAAAGTTGTGGCAACTTATAGACTAACTCCTGTACTCTAGATGTGGTCTAACTGTTGCTAACTGGAGAGGAATAGTACCTCATGAGTTTTGGAGACTATACTTTGGTTAATGCAGCCTAAAACAGCATTGGCCTCCCCCCCCCAGTCATTTTACACTGTTGACTCATATTTAGTCTGTAGGGACTGTAGTGACTTAGTGGTTAAGAAGCTCAACTTGTTAGCTGGAAGGTCAGCAAGTTGACAGTTCAAGACCCAAGTAATGCATGACGGAATAAGGTGCGTCTCTCTCCCAGCTCCTGCCAACCTAGCAGATCGAAATCAACAAATTGCAAGTAGATAAATAAGGGCCACTTTGGTGGGAAAAGATCTTGGGGACATGAAAGGAGCATCATTCGGGCATCCCCTGAGTGGAGTTCCTCGAGCCAAAATCCTTTCAACCCAGAAAGTACCTTTGTGTGCTTCTGACATGATTAAAAAAAAAACAAATAGCCTGTGATCTACAACAATTCCAAGTATATCCCATTTTATAACTCCACCCCCCCCCCCCCAGGTGTAAAACCTGTCAGCTTAGTGGAGGGGAAGACTCAGAGGGCGATCTTTTCTTCCCTTCTGCTGTTTGTACATGTGAGCTTTTGGTTTCCTCCCTGCCTATGTGAGACGGGCCTGCTGGCTTTTGCCCTGCTCCTTGCTGTGGCCATCTGTGCTATACCTTTCACCATAGCACCATCTGCCACTGGTGGCCACTGATATGCCCCAATGTTCCGAGGCTGGATTTCCCTCCAATATGTAATTTGTTAGCATCACTGCAAAATGTCGGATTTTTTTCTTTGTGATTTGCACCATTGCCAGTAGATAGATTGCAGTTTTGATTTTTCTTGATAACATTAATGGATACGCAGGTTAGGAAATGCACATGATTTCTTCAGATGAATAGACCCAAAAAGGCCAAACCTGGGGGAAAAAATGTAAATGTCCATGCAGCCTTTAAAAGAGTGTTTCCAAACCATTGATTTTTGGAATTCAATTCCCAGAAGCCTAAGTCAGTTCCCCAGAGCAATGATCAACCAGTGTACTGACTTAGGCTTCTGGGAATTAAAGTCCCTCTGTAGGGTGTGGACCCGATGTTGGGAACCCCTGCTTTAAAATATAGATTCAGGCAAAAGTGAATTTAGAGTTGGATAAATGATACTCACAGATTCACCCATCCAGAAGCAAGTCTGGAAGAAACCTTACCCCAAGACCTTGGAAACATTTTGATCCCAATCAGAAAGATCACACAGACCTAGATCGGGAGGTTCCCAATGTACGGCCCGCAGGCCAGCCCTGGACCCTGATACCATCCCATCTGTTCCATTGCCGCCTCCGCCACACCCGGAAGTGGAAGAAGGCACTTGTACATCAGCCATAAAATGTGCCCATAGCTGTTGCAAATGCAGAAGTGGGTGCATTTCCAACAGCCGTAAATGTGCTCGCTTCCACTTTTTGGATGTGTGGTCCGGCCCACTCAGCTGTCCAGGGTGTATGGTCAGGCCCACGACGGAAAAGGGTTGGCCACTAGATAGACCTATGTCATGACTTGCTACAATAATTGTGTTTGTTTTTGTGTATTGTAGCATAAGAACACACAAAATTCTTAAACATTTGTTTTGCCTTTGCCGTCTCCCCCTAAGTCTTAAGGGCTGATTTTGTCTGTATAGTATATGCAGTCATACTTAAGGAGCATTGCACGCTTTCCAAACAGTAAAACCATGCGTCATATCTGGTTGAACCGTGCCTCATTCTCTTTAAAAACAGATCTGTCAAAATCAAGGCTGCTGCACGATGCTGCTGAAGGAACACAACGATGCTGTTCATGCTTGCATGCTTCCCCCTCCCACCCCCTTGCCACTTGTATTGATCTGAAGCCCTGATATAAATCATTCTATATTTAAACTAAATCATACAGCAAATAATTAACATTGAATCTGCCTCTACTGATACAATCTAATCATGTCTATAAATGAAGAGATTGGGTTAAAATGGAGAGGGTGAGATGTGAACAATAAGTATTAAAATGTCTGGCTCTAAAGCTGTAAAACTTGCTGCAAAAAAGCTGCATTGTTTGAAGGCGTGCATTTTCAGTCTTGTTTTGTGCTTCTCACTATGGCATTTTAGGCACCTGGGCTTTTCTTCAAGAATGCTAATTAAACATCTGGTGAATATGTAAGAATAACACATTTATGCATAACATGTGAATGATAGTTCCCTCTCGCCACCTTCTTCTTTGAAATATTATTTTGCATGCTTTGTTTTGAACTGTTTTTACAATGCTCCGAGTTCTGTATCTCTGTCTAACAACATGGATTCCACAATTCTGGGAAAACGTACTAGGACCGTGATGGCGAACCTTAGCACTTCAGATGTTCTGAGACTTCAATTCCCAGAAGCCCGAGCACCCTGTGAATCCACATGAATGGGTTTACTGCAATTCATCTGGCCTGCACTGCCCTCGTCGCTTCTGGAAGCGGAAGAAAAACCCGTATGAGCACATTATGCTTCCGGGAGCGACGAGGGCAGCGTGGGCAGTAAACCCATTCGTGTGGATTCTGGGAATTGAAGTCCAAGAACATCTGGAGTGCCAAGGTTTGCCATCACGGTACTAGGATGTAAAGGTACATAGGGCTATGTTCAGTGTTAGCTCTGACTAGAAATGAACGTAGAACATAGTTTGGGAAACGCTGCACTAGCCCAGCATTGCCAACTCTGATGGCGCCAATTCTGCAGGGTTTTAAGCAGGATTCTCTCCTAAACTCACCTGGTGATCCCCAGTCTTCCTTGGTAGTCTCATGTACTGGTGTGATCCTGATTAGTTTTAAATGAGATTGGGTATGCCAAGGTGGTGGATTGTTGAAAAGAGGTACAATTTAAACAGGAAAACTCTGTGCAGGGCTGAAGGAAGGCACTGATATTTTCACCAGGTCCAACTTCAGTGGTAGAAATGGTCAGGAAGTTGAGATTTGTGCCCAGGCAGGAGGCCCACTGTCAATCTTTAGAGACACCTCCCATAATCTCAATTTTTACTTTCACTGCCTACTTTCCAGTGAGGAGCAGCTAGGAAAAGGAGATGGAGCTAAGCTGTCCTTCCTCTTATTGATGGTGAAAGTGGATGGGTAGCAGCAGTGATGGAAAGATTGGATACTTTCATGGAGGGTAGGGATCAAGATCTTAGAATGTTGGCTAAAATCTCTGGGAATTGACAGGTTTCATTATTTACAAATATGGCAATTCCAGAGTAGAGGGCTGCTGCAAAAGCCATCCAAAGTATGTGGCACTTGTTGCAAGAATGGAATTTAACTTTAAGAGCTGAAGCTTCATTTCATGTATGATTTGCATTTTTAGGCAGCCTGGCCTACTACCTTCTTTCCCAAGACTGTTCCATTCTCCTGGGTTTCATCTGCATTCTATCCTCTGATCAACTGTATTAGGGGTGCCCAAACTTTTTGGGCCACGTGCCAGTCACATGGTTGAGCGGGCTGGTCACATGGTTCCACACACTGGAAACGGGAGTTAAATGTGCCCACGCATGCGCAAAATGCTGCTGTAAATTCAGCCGCAGGTGTCATAATAGCATTTTCGGCAGCGTTTTGTGCATGCGCGGGTGCGTTTAACTTCTGCTTCCGGGAGCGGAGTGGGCAGCGCGGGCTGGATTATTAGGTGGTGTGGGCTGGATCTGACCCATGGGCCATAGGATCCGGCCCATGGCGCATCCCACACTATATAAAAGAGATAAACATCCCCCCCCCCCTTGATCAGTGCTACAATAGGGATATGTTTTATCTTCAAACAGTTCCTATGTTCCAGTACCGATCAGGGAAGTAGTCTTATCTTTGAACAGAAGAAGATTGGAGATATGCTGATATGCTGAATTGTATTTAATTTTGTATTGTGTTTCTGTATGATGTCCAGCTATTTATTGATATGCTCTTGTTATTTATGTTGACTCTGTAAACCGCTTTGAGTCACTTTCGAGTGAAAAAAGCGGTATAGAAATGCTACTATAAAATAAATAAGATCTTTTAACTGCTTAGAACTGAGAAAAGAAGCCTTTGTCAACATTGGGCTGGTAAATGCACCCTCAGCTGATCGGGTGAGGATGCTGGGTTAGCAAGGCATGTTATGTCTTTTCCTGTGTATGAATGGCATGTGTTTGTGAAAATTAGTATGAATTTATCTGTAAAAATGTTTGTGATCAATATCAGATTTTGCGCCACACAACTGGGTGGCAATCCTACTTGATAACTGGAATATGTTTCCCACTCATTACTGTGGCTGCATAATATCGCTGAAATATCTGCATGATAGAATTGACTACAGGAAGAGATAACGGGAATATACAGACCAGTCAGCTCAATCTTTGTTGTAATTCTCATCCCATACAGGCTATGTTTTGAGTTACGAATGTATTCTAATAATAGTACTGGTGTTTGCTTATATAAAAACAGCACTGTAGAACCTGTCCTGAAGAGTTCATGTAAAACAAGAGTTCATGTGACAAGAAAATCAAGGCTGAGATCATTTTACAGCTTCTTATGAAGATACTGCTTTGCAGTTCTTGTGGCCCTTTGGAAATAATAACTTTATATATGTGATGTTTGATCTAAACTGACATCTGGACGTATACCTCAGAGAGCAACATGATTGGTTGACAATAGTGTTATTTGTCAAACCAGAGTTCTCTCTAAGTAAAACATATCTGAAAAGGTCAATTTCTCAACTGCAACAGATGTGTTTTCTATCATGTGAATAATTTTATCTACAACGTGAGAAGGTGGTATCCAGTAGCCCTCACACTTTAAAAATATTCAGGTATTAAGATCTCTGTTACTAAAGATGAGTGACATCAACTTTTGCAATAAACCAGTTTCTAGAGTCTAAATTTGTTTCTTGCTCTATATGTTTATCTCCCCATCACCTAAGAACAGAGTCTATTTGTAAACGTTGAATTTCTGTGGTTTGAGGTTTAGATCAACCCTCCTTAAGAGCCCCGCTCCCTCCCAAAGAAGACTTTTCTCATTGCTGCGAGAATAGCCTTCAGGACAAGTGGTCCTTGTAAGGTTTATTGAGATTCTGTCTTAGATCAGCTTATGTTGAATGCCATCAGCATGTGACTCTATGGTATCTGAATATCTGAAGAAACCTGAAGGAATATCATGTATTGTAACCCATTCACTGAGCAAAGCAACTCAATAACATTACCTGGAAATGGCTGTTCAGGTCACTCCATGCATGCTGTAAGGTTGGCAATGAGCAACCTCTGCTTTATAGCAACAGCAGTTAAAGATTGGCTCAGAAGACTGAATGAGTTCAAAATATATACAGTCTCTTCTTTTCATGCTTTTTGCTGCCGTATTCTTTCAAAACTACTGCAGTATGTTCCTTTGGGATTTAGGGATAAATTGGAGTAATCTGGTTTGTGCTTAAAAAGCTCCTATCTTCAGTGCAGCCTATTTTATCTTGCACTTGAACAATCCTTCCATTCATTTTGAAATATTTTTTTTCTGATGTGAGAAGGATCCAGGCAGCACATCAGAGCTCTCTAATTTCTCCCCATTTCGATTATTGACGTCCTTTCCCCTACCTCCTTTTCTGCCTTTTGTCATTCACTAGCTGCAGACCCCCTTAAAAAAAATTCTACGCAGTGAATCAGTGCTGCATCACATGTAATGCAAATACCAAAGAGTCCCTCCGATGTATCTAGAGTTGCGCTCCGTCAGTTAGGGATTTTTCTTTAACAATTAGAGAAGACGAAAATAGAGGAAATGGTTTATCAGTTGTCCCTTTTGAAAGTCACAACCCACTGTATGCATCAGAAGGTTGTCACCACAGAGAATGCAGCCCAGAGCTGTGTGTTGGACCAGATTAACCAACTATATAGATTGCAGAACAGGATAATCAAGAGAGTTCTCAGCAACACTAAATAAATGTTAGCCCTAGCACTGTTCCAGAAAAGAGTGGAATGGCTTGCGAAAGGATATTTCTGAAAAAATATGTGGTCACTGGAAAACAAACCACATGAAAAGTGGTCCAAATAACAAACTATATTCCCAGTCTGATTGCCCTCCTACAGTCTGAAAAAGTAACTTTTCTAAGGTATGGTTAAATCATTCTGCCCCATATATATTGCAAATTGCTGCGGGGTGGTTGTTTATGAATGTAGTAGGGAGATTAAGAGAGCTTTTGCATTTACTATTCTGGCAGAATATTAATATTGCATTTACATTACTATTGTAGTATTATGTCTTCGCCTTTGCTTTCTCGGTCAACTCTTAATAACCCTTCTCTAGTCTAGACTGAGAAAATGGTAGTTGAACCACTCAGAATGTTTTATTTTCCCTGCCACCTATGACAAGTTTTTTTTAGTAATTTTCCTATGTTTGTTTAATTTAAGCCCTACTGTGTCGGCTAAATTAAGTTGCCTTCTGAGAAAATTATTTGCCTCAGCTTCATCCCCCCCTTACAGATGCAATGCTGTGACAAGTGAATGTCATTGGATGACCTTCCAGCACTGAGTGGAGTGATCCGAATCAATCAGAAAGATTTTTTCATAGCAATTTGGAAACAGACACAGAGGACAGTTCATTTGTACAAAATACTGCGGAGTCAACTCATAGTCCTTTTGCCTTCTGTTGCATTCTGTCTTGGCCATTTAAATAACAGGAGGATTCCAGGAAATAAGTTTCAGCTGAGGAGGAAATGGCAAGCATTTACAAAATAAAATTTGTCAAGCATTGTCCTTTGCAAATCCCAGACCGTGTTAAATGTTGTCAGCTTCTTGGCCTACAACTATGAATCCATTTATTTATAGGAGTACCCCTTTTCCTTCCTCTCCTTTCCTCCTAGCACTAAAACATCAAAGAATGACAGTTCTGTTTTGGCACATTACTTGGAGATTGACCAAGTGTGGAGAAGTATACAAATTTGATTTTCACTTTGTAGAAGCTCAGTATTTCAAAAGCACCAGTAAAATATTTCCCCCACCAGATAGATAGATAGATAGATAGATAGACAAATGACAAAAGGGGAAAAACTAAAATCTCAGTTGCAAAGAACAACATCCAGCAGAATATAACATCTTGTAAAACTGGCCACATTTTGCCCAATACCCTCCGCATCTGCCCTCAAACTCATTGTTAAGAATCCTTTCTTTCAGATATCATATGAATCTCTATATGAATCTCAAAGTTCTACAGAGTGCATGAGCATGTGTTGAAATAAAAGGCTTTGCAGAGTAAGGAATATCTTCCAGTTGAATCACAGTTATTTTCTCAGGGAATGCTCATGTTTTATGAAAGGTGCTCCCCTACTGAGTCATAAATCGACTCGCTGCCATTTCATTCTATTGTGTTTTAAGATAAAATAGAGTGGTTTTTTTTACAGTGAGAGTCTCTTTTGCAAGAATGTCTAATCGAGATTACTATAGAAAGTTCTTGGTAAAGTACAGGGATGGAAAGCTGTTACTGCCTTCGAAGAATTGCTTGGGATGACTTGGACAGAAGACTCTACTGAGCAAGAATAAAACCATTGGGGCACCCCACAGTGATGGGACTAGCACAAGATGTAATGGTCTCTAGCAAGGTGTCTTATAGGTCCCTCAATAGTGGGCACTTCTTATTACAGGCCACAAATAATAGTGTTTGTTTTAAGACAGAAGATGGCAGTAGCAATAGTAGCCATGTCATTCTGATGACATACGTAAGAGGTTGGAATGTAACATACCCTGTTTCTCCGAATATAGGACCTCCTCCCATAATAGGACACCCCCCTTTTTCCCCCTGCCTTTGAAATATAAGGCCCCATCCAAAAATAAGATCTCCTTACCTCCTGGCTGAAAGGCGGCCGGCATGGCCCATAAGAAAGCTTGCTGCAACGGAGTCTCGATTGCCTCCCCACTCACAACCAAGGGAAGTTTCCCCTGGTGAGAGTGGGATCGAGACTCCGACGCGGCAGGCCTTCTTATGGGCCATGCTGGCCGCCTCACAGCTGAGGCCAGTCTTGATCGCGCTTCCCCACTCGCAACCAAGGGACGCTTCCCTTGGTTGTGAGTGGGGAAGCGCGATCGAGACTGGTATTCTTCATGGAAAAATAAGGCATCCCCTGAAAATAAGACCTTGCGCTAATTTTGGAGTTTTAAAAATATAAGACAGTGTCTTATATTCGGGGAAACACGGTATTTACTTGAGTTGTCCAAACCTCCTTATGCTGAGCTGGCACCAGAATTTGTAAAAAGTTTCTCTTTTTCTAGACTACAATTATAAGGTAATCAATTATAAAAAGCAACTTTTCTAGCATGCTAAGACACTTACTTATATTCATAATGTAAACCCCGTGGACTATTTAGTTCATCCCAGTAGGCAAGGAAATGTCAAGTGACTTTCATTTTTCTTTCTTTGTGTGTGTTCTTCTTTAAACTAACATTGCAAATTGTTTTTGAACTAGTCGCAAGCGGTCCAATACAAATAATAAAAAAGGTAAGGAATGGTTTCAAATAGACCAGATCTCAGCAAATGTACAGTAAAATCCCTACTTATGAAAAAAAGTCTGTTCCGTAGGCTTTTGCTTAAATCGATTTTTTTTGTAACTCAAAACAAACCCATAAGAAAAATGAATTTTTAATGTAAATCAAAGCAAACCCATAGGGAAAAGAATCTTAATGTAATTCAAAGCAAACCCGTAGGAAATCGTGTAAATTGGGATATGGTTTTAGCACAAAATCATTATGTAAGTTGAATTTTATGTAACTCGAGGGATTTGTAAGTCGGTGTTTTACTGTACCTGCATTTGTATTGAGTTATGTATTATAATATTCAACATGACTGTTTCTGTGTGACAGCAAATTCTAAAAGGAGTGTTAAATAGCAATTAATTGGGGTCACTGGATAACAGCACTGATCTTTGAAGACTGGAATTACATTTAGGTCGGTACACCTGTTGTATATTAAAACAAAGGATCTGTGTAAAGTTTTGGAAGTACTTTACTTAAAAGAAATCTTGGCATATTAAACTGACATCAGGAAGATGTGAGAGGTACATTCCAGAACATTGCCATATGGTTTCCCTGAATATAGGCAACTGATGATTAGGATATTGCAGTTAAAATTTCAGGCTTAAATTGATGCGTGGACATCAACACGATTTGAACCTGATGATTTTGTGAAGTAATTCCTATCAAATTTGTGTTTGCATTCTAATTTACGGCTATAAAGTTCAGATAGTTAATTTTCAGGAGACTTTAAACCATATGCTGTCATCTCTTTGTTTTCAGTCATAATGTCTTTGATGTATATGTACAGGCAAGAACAGGTTGGATTATTAAAACAGGAGGACAAAGGCTGGTTGATAGCTCAATTGCCTTTCAGAATGACATCAGAAGAATGATAAAATATTAAAACAGTCAATTTAAGTGACATGTGGGAGCCATTCAGGTGTGTAGTGGCAGAAGAGGAGAACCCATACATTAAATTCTCATCTGGAGACACCTGTGCCAACCTTTTTCCACTTGAAAGCATTTCTGTAATTCCTTGCTTTTGGGGTGGGGGTTGGGGTGGGGGTGGGGGTGAGGGGAGAAAATACCTGTGGCTTGGCTTTTATAAACAGTAAATAAAGAGGTTAAACATGTATCTGAGCTGTATACCAGTTCAGATTGCAGCTAGAGTACTTATACTAAGTGAAGGTTATCTGTACAAAACAAATATATGTTCCCTTTTGTGTAAAAAAATACTGTCACTGAGAAGGGTTCTAGCCACATTTTTTTCTGTAGGAGACTAGGCCTAGGGTTTTTTAAGATACACTTTTTCATAAAAAGCAAGGATGGGCAATGTGCAACACTCATGTGGCCTATACCTATAACCACCCATGCCTTCACCCTGCAAATTTATTTATTTTAATAAAAATGTTTTGTATCAAAGAAATTATGAGGTACAAGGGTGTACTTGACATGTTTTGAGGACAAGAGCTTTGGACCTCCCATTCCCATTTAAAAAATGGAAATATACTTAGGGATCCATAGAGGACACAAAAGAAATTTATTGGATTATTCCAAGGATGGCTGTGTGAGTATTTCTGGAGAGTACCCACCTCAGTCTGAAGTGGCATAGGCAAGACACTGGTTTCTCAATTTATCTGCTGCTTTTGGGAAGTGGGACCTAAACATCAAGTGAGTGCTAGAGTAATACATTTTTTAAAGAGATATATTTGGCTGTCCAGATTGTGTTATTTTGCAACAAGATTTTGGAGAAGGGTTGCAGCTCTCTGATAGAGCACAGGTTTACAGGAGGTTTGTATAGCTCGATCTCTGCCTGTTCTTAGAAGGATTGTTAAAATTTTCTTTTTAATTGGGTTTTTGAGTCCCTAGGGCCAAAGTGTTTTAGTGGTTAATATACTGAGCTTGATGACTGCAAGGTTGGCAGGGCAGCAGTTCAAGACCCAAGTGCTGCACGACAGAGTGAGCTCCTGTCATCTGCCCTGACTCCTGCCAACCTAGCAGTTCTAAAGCAAGAAATTGCAAGTACTGTACAGTGGAAACCCAACATACAAATGGTTCAACTTACAAAAAATTCGGCATACAAATTTTTATTAGGAAAAATTTGACATAAAAAAAATACAGTGACATCTAGTGGCCTCTTCTGGTAATGCAATGTGGTTTTGACATACATTTTTTTCGACATACAAATAACCTCGTGGAAAGGAAAAAATTGTATGAGGAGGTTTTACTGTAGATGAATAGGTACTTTTGAGAGAAAGGTAACAGCATTCTGTATGTTAGTCATGCTTGCCACATGATCACAGAAATGTGTCTGCAAACAAAAATGAGGACAGCCCCCATGACTGGCTTTCCAGCACATGAGACCTTTGAACCCCTGCTGATGGGTTGTCAGATCAGCAACACCTCATTCTCTGAGATTTCAGGGCCACACCCTGAGACCAAAGGAAGGATCATTCTGATGTCACAGGAAGAGGAACGGGCAGAAAAAGTTTGAGAAAAATGTGAAGCATAAGGAAACTTATGAGTGAACAATCTGGGTAAAGAGTGGCTAAGAAGATAGTATGATAAATCAGAGCTAAAAGGGAAAAAAAGGTAATTTGTTGTTGGCTGAGCATTCTTGGTAGGGCTCACATCCTGCATGGACTTACCTTCAGCACATGTAACATATGAGTTGTTTTACCCCCAGTCTTATGCTGTTGATAGGACTTGAAGGCTCACTGCCAATTCACCAGCTTTGTGGCTTATGAATCAAGATGTCTCCCAAGTCATGATGCTGAGTTTCACTCTCTGCCTTGCTCCAAATGGCATAGAAAATACAAGTGCATGCATTCATCAGGTCTTTCCATAATTCATTCCCCTTGTTCCTGGTATTTTAAATGCACCAATGCTTTATAAGTATAGCACATTGTAAACATGTTGATACTGATAGTCAGCCTTAGTGTTAGTTGGGAAAAGGTAGAGATTGACACCCAAGCTTTAAAACCACCTGACCTATACAAATAAAACCAAAATTTATTCTCTTCTCTTGTCCCAAGATTAGTTTCCCATTTTTGAGAAGACAATCAAAGACTTTAACTGGTGCCATGAGACATGCCACCACACCCCTTCCCTGATACTTTAGGTCAGGGGCGGCCAAAATACAACCCATGGGCCATGGGCCAGAGCTGGCCAGCCGCACCATTTCATGTGGCTCACTGCCACTCTCGCCAATACCAGAAGCGGAAGCAGACACATTTAGGACAGCTGTAAAATGCACCCATGCATGCATAAAGGCGCCCACACTTGCTGTAAACCCTGCTGTAAACGTGTTTACGACAGCCACGGACATGTTTCACAGTACTATTTACAGCGGGAGGAACACATGATCGGCCCCGCTCAGCTGTCCAGGGGGCATGGTCAGGCCTGCGATGCAAAAAGTTTGGGAACCCCTGCTTTTTCTGCTGTGGAATTTGTTGTGTGTTTTACTGCTTTACAGTTTTTACTGCTTGCAGCTCAGATTTCCTGAGGGAGAGAAGAAGGGTAGAATACAAATTACTTTACATAATAAGCAAATACATAAATGGCGATCAGTCTTAGCATCTCAAGAAAAGGTTGAGAGTATTCTCAGGATCTTCAGAAAACTGCTCCTGGTTAGTGATATATAGGACAGAGTTAGATGGGTCAGTAGCTTGATAGAGGATAATGTAACTTCCTTTATTCCTAATGTATCATATAACTTTGAGCAAAATTCAACTCTGGGAAGATGTATGATTTTGTCTGAATGGGTGTCATGAGCTATCACTCCTTAAGAGAGCCTTGAATGGGAGAACGATACCGAGAGACATGTATTTTCCAAATCTGTCTTGGATCTTGTCTCATATTTGCAACTCTTTTCCGATGATGGGAATAGCTTGTCAAAATCATATCATGTTTTTAAGATGCAACATTAGTGATTATTCAAGTGTGAAATTCAGTAGCTGGCAAACAAATTACCATGCTGCCGCTCCCACCTTTAACTAAATAGAAGTATTGAATTCATTACAATTTTGAATTTATGAAGCCGCCAGCCTTCAGTCATTTTTGATGATGGGATGTCACCAGCGATAATACCCATAGTGACTTCTTCCTACTTGGCTATAAAAGGAGCTTATCTTTTCTTTATCCAGCACAAATCAATTAACTAAATTGCTCAACTACATATTATTGTCATGGACTTATTCTGTTATTTCCCCAATTTATTTTCTTATTATTCTTATTACGCTTAAATGCTATTCAAGTTACTTTAAAACCTGGAATCTGAAGGTAGAACAAAGCTGATGACAGACCGTAGTCGTTTATATTTTTGTTTTGAAAGGGAGCTAAAGGTTGATATTCTTATTCTTGCTCTCTTTTACCTACTGCTATCATATATCCCAGTAATGGTGAACCTTTTAGAGACCAAGTGCCCAAACTCAACAGGCTGCCGTCCGCACCACAGAGGGTGGTGAACTCTGTGCTGGGGGAGGGAGGTAGCGCTCCCATTGGGCTGCTGGGCAGAGGGGCAGGACAAACTTTTTGCTGGTGTGACGGTGCATGTGCACACATGCCAAGGGTTCGCCACCACTGATATATCCTATGGAAACAATGGGCCATAGTGAGAAAATGTGAACATTGTTCCACAAGCTCCAAAACATTTTAAAAAATGTTCTTTTCTGGTATTCTGATAAGAGACCATTGTGGAAGATCTGAGAAATTTCATGGTTCCTTTTGGGTTCCTGAGCTTATGCAGAACATTTTTGCAACCTAGAGATTTTGCTGTGACTTTGCCAAAAGTTGCTCATGCTCAAACAGGTATGGCTCATGCTCAAGCAGGTATGGCACATGCTCAAGCAGGTGTAGCTTTCCTTCTTTTGTTGCTGGACAAGCCATAATCCATCTTCTTGTCTAGCCATCTAATCTAGCCATCTTCACTGTGTGCTTTTGAGCCATAGAGATACATAGATGCTGCCTTCATAACAGTTTCAGCAGCACTGTCCTAATGGTAGCAGTGCAGTGAGACACAACCCATTTATGTGTAAAGTATGTCTTGTGGATTCATTAAATGAGCTCTTGAATTAATTAATACTTTTCCAACTCAGCCTTGTCCAGAACGATACCTGATTTGTACGTTTGTCGAAAAGGCTAATGCACGCTCTTTTCTCTCACTTTGCTATCCATGGGAAAATGGTTCCATTAATTAGTGGCAGAGTTCAGATATATTGTATGTGGAGATCTTTCTAATTGCATACTCAGGCCTTCCCACTTTCCTGGATGGTGACATTTATGAATTTATTCATTGAAATTTGCCATGTCTCATCTCATCCATGGAAATGCTTTGTGTCGGAAACACAGCTGCATTATGATTTCTAATAATACATGTTAATTGATAAATGATAGCCATGATCTCTTGTTTGCAACTTATTACAGTTCTTGTTTGAAGCTAGACTAGGAATATGTTTTCTGGTGTGTGTAAGATACTGTGAAGAAAAAAGTTGCTTTTGGATAGCATTTCAACAAGTAAGTTAATAAGAAACCACCAAATAAACATTCTCAGGTTTTTATTTAACTAAATATTCAAAACACCTTTTGATTTAAAATATATGGGATGACTTATATGAAAGTGGACCAAACTAATAAAACCTGGTGCTAAAACCCTATTCAATAGCAATGATTCCCCCCTCCATTCAATATCAATGATTTCCCCCTCCACCCCTAAAACATTTCTGAGAGCATGGCAAAACTTTCTAGATGAGTGTCTCCCTTTCTAACTATCTGAAGATCAAACTACAGGTACTGAACATCAAACATCCAATACAAATTTAGTAGAGGTGCTTCGTAAAGTAGTGAAAGATGTCTGCCTGTCAGTCATATCATGTGATTTTCCTTACCTCTGTATCTTGCACTTGATGTGCTGTGTTTTGAGTTTGCTCATTGGCAGGAGAACATTGATTTAAATTGTAAATCTGAGTGATGAGACAGACATATCTGAGTAAAATCTCATTAATGGACGAAAAATGGGTAAATCAGAGAGGATATATATTTTCCATAATTTCTAGTTTGACAGCACAGAGAACAAATAGGTCAATCTTAGAAGAAATCAACCCTGACTGCACATTGGATGGGCAAATAGTAAAGATGAAGCTTTACTTTGGACACCAAATGAGAAGAGAGGACACACTTGAGAAAGCATTGATGCTGGGAAAGGTGGAGGGCAAGAGAAGAAGAGGGTGACCAAGGATGAGATGCCTGGATGGGATAGTGGACACAGTGGCCATGAAGCGGGGGGGGGGGGCTGAGGAGTATGGTGGAGGACAGGGGTGCATGGAGGTCAATGGTCCATGGGGTCGCAAAGGGTCGGAATCGACTGTGCGACTGAACAACAACAAATCAGCAAACAAAGAAACTTGGTTGGTTTCATTCAATATTCCCTGTTTCTATTCTAGTTTTGTTTAAGAGAGATAATAAAGTTCATATTTGTCATCTTAACTGCGGTCTGGCCTAGTGAAACAGTATCTTAGAAATCAGAACATGTGCTATTGTGCTTTCATTCTATATTTTGTAAGTCTCTGCTCCTAAAAAAAAGTTTTAAGCCTGATGAGAGAGAGGGGGGGGGGAGGGAGAGAGAGACTGAAATTCTTGGTGTTGGGTGTTTCTGATTGATTTTTTTATATGGTTAATAATTTATGGTATGTAACTGCCCAGCTACATCCAAAGTTAGTGGTTCTTAGCACTGAAAGGTGACAGGAGAAATGAAAGAAAAGAGAAAGGCAGGTGTTTTGTTCGGCTGTCTAAAACTACAGCACCTATTTTGGTCCACTTGATCCAAACAATTTACATATGAATCTACCTACCAATTAATTTTCTGTTCGCTTAATGCTTCTTATGTTACTCCGTTAAGTCTATCGACTTTATATTCTATAATCACAGTTTGTGCTTATGTGGACCTTTCTATTCTAGCTCATTTTAGCTTTTTGTTCCATAGTGGAAACTTTTCCCTTCATGAAAAGGATATAATTTCCCCTTTTGTAGGGCATAGCTTTTTGCTAACCGCTGAATGTGCACATCCTGTGTGTGCATTTTATTTTCTATAGGCGCGTGTGTTACTGTAGAAAGCAATTAAGCGAAATGCTTTTAATTAAAATGCTCTAGCTTCTGCATTAAGGTTTCTATGGAGCTACATATTTCCCTTAGGCAAATGTTACCTTCTTTGATTCTTTGGCTGCACTCTACTACCTACTTTATAGTACTTAGGTTTATGTTGATTTACATCGTAATCTTGAATTCCTAAATTAACATCAGGGCAAATGGAGATTTCTGTCAAGTGATATAGGTAAAGTAATCCCAAAGGCTCATAATGGGATTAAGCAGGATAAATTGAAATATGCTAAATTAACCAATTTCTATATTGGCAGCACATGAGTTTGTTTATAACCTCAAGATCTTCTCCAGGAGCTGAAACAAACTGTGGCAGGGGTTCTGATTATGTCCAAGTAGACAAAGAGCAAAGGTCGAAACATCAATACAGTGGTTGAAGCTGGCCTGGGGATTATGGTCAAGCCAAACCAGTCTGTCATACATTTTCCTCAAACACAAGTTGGTTATGGATCCCAGTTGGCTAATGGATGCCCTTATACTACTTAGTGTGACGGGCTTGCTGTGATATGAGGGGCCTTCATGGCATTGAGGAAATCGGGTGCTAGAGGTTGGCCTCTAGAGATCTTGGGTCAACACAGACAAATAGACAACTGGGCTTCTCAGGTCTCATCATACCTGTCAAGTATCCCGGATTGGCTGAGATTTCCTGTATTTCTGTGCCACTTCCTCCACTTTCCCGCCGCCATCCCATAATTTGACCGGCGGGAAAAGTATGTTACTGCGTATGCACGTATGTGCAGAACCCTTCTGAGCATGCGAAGAAGGGTTCTGCGCAGAAGGGTTCTGCGCAGGTCCTGTATTTTCCGGAGCCGTGCTTGGCGGATATGGATCTCAGTGTGTGGCTGGATTCACCAGAGACCACTGTGGTTTCTCGGAACTGCAGGTGGGGAAATCAACCTCCCGACAAGCAGTACTGCAGGAAGAGATAGTTTTGCTTTTACTGTATGCAGAGGCTTTATTATTATTATTATTATTATTATTAACAAACCTGCCTCCTGGCTCAATTTTTATGTCTGATGAAGACATTGTATTTATTTAGGAAGATAGTGAAGTATAACAATGTTGTCTGTTTCTCTCACACAGGAAACCATATTGTTTTGAAATAATAATTTATTTATAATTAGTAATAATTTTATTTATTATACCAAGAGCTTGCTTCTGTAGTAGCACAAGGGGCTGTCTTGGTCTTCGATTTCAGTCTTGAAATCTTAGGAAATCGGAAGCTCTAAAATGCCTGTACACACGTTCCTCCTTATAGTAATGTAGAATGGTAGAATGAGAATTGTCCTCTATTTGAACCAAAAATCATGGGATGAAGATTATAAATGGGTTGTCAGACTAATATGTTTTCTGTGTTAGCTGCCCTGTGTATTTTGGGCTTAGTAAATACATACGTTAAATGTCCTAGCTGTGCAGGCAATTCAGGCTTTGGGATGGTATTTTGTATAGAGAGCATAATATCTAAAGCAGGGGGTTTGCAAACTACGGAGGCACCATTTCACGTGGCCTGTGTTGCAACAGCTGTAAATGTGCCTGTGGTTGTCATAAATGTGTTTTATGGCAGCATTTATGGTGGGGGGAACCACCAGTCCGGTCCGCTCAGCTGTCTAAGGGGGTGTGGACCAGCCAAAGTGGTTTAAAAATGTTGAGAACCTCTGATCTAAAGGATCCTCCTCTTTCAGGTCTTTCTGAATGACTCATAAATATGCGGTTGGATTACTAAAGCTTTGCTTCCAGTGCAATTTATCTTTGTCATATAAACATTCCTGTAAACGTTTTGTCAGACCTATGTTTTATGAAAGAATAGGGCCAAGAACACAGTTTTTAAAAGCGCACTAATTAATGCAAAAACTTGTGCTGTATGCTTTGCAATAAGGGCGCTACCCAGACATTGTTCATAGCAACCCGTTCCTTTGCTTTTTCTCTCCTCCCCCTTTTTGTTTGGAAGTAAACAAGATATTGTTTAAAAACAAATTGGCTATTGTTAAAGGAATTGATTTCCTTTAAATCCAAGCTTTGGAACCAAGCTGTTTAACACATGAGTTTGGCTTGCTAAACAATAGAGTTCCAATAATGCGTAGATTGTTCTAGGGTATTAGCAACAGATTAGTATTTGGTTATACGGTAAAAACCTAATGAAAGGAATGTTTGAAGGTTTCCCTCGTCTTCCATCTTTTGCTAAAAATAAATTAAAATTGAGATACAGTAATTTTTCGCTTGACTAAAATTGCAGTAGTTTAGCTTTTCTGGCCAGCATGGATTTCCGTGCTCACCATTAATTCTGTAAAGTCATTGTCTACTTGCTTGCAGAAGTGAAGCAAGGGTAGGGTAGGAAGGAAAGTGGTTGTTGTTGTTCAGTCACACAGTCGAGTCTGACCCTTTGCGACTCCATTGACCGCCCATGCCAGGCTCTTCTTCTGCAGCCTGGGTATCTTCCACAGCCCGGACAGATCTACACCCACTGCTTCAACGAAGCCATCCAGCCCACCTCATCCTCTGCCATCCCCTTCTCCTTTTGCCTTTGTTCTTTCCCAGCATCAAGGCCTTCTCAAGTGAGTCCTGTCTTCTCATTTAGTGGCCAAAGTACTTGAGCATCAGCGTCAGTATCTGTCCCTCCAATGAGCAGTCAGGGTTGATTTCCTTCAGGATTGACTGATTTGATCTCCTCTCAAGAGTCTCCTCCAGCACCACAGTTCAAAGGCGTCTATTCTTCTGTGCTCAGCCTTTCTTACAGTCCAGCTCTTACAGCCATACATTATTACTGGAAAGACCATTGCTTTAACTACCGTATTTATTCGAGTATAACGCGCACTCGTGTATAACGCGCACCCCTAATTTTCCATGAAACCTCGGTATAAAATTTTTTTATGCGTGCAGGTGAGCGGCGGCGGCAGCGGGACCTGGGCGCCTGCCGCCGCCTGGGAGGGTAGGGCCGCGGCGTGCTCCGTGCCTACCCGGCGCCGGCTTCTTGAGTCGCGCGGCCCGGGTAGCGCGGGTGGCTGGCGTTAGCGCCTCCCCCGGAGGGTTCCCTTCTCGTCCCGGCGGGTGCGTGCAGGTGAGCGGCGGCGGCAGCGGGACCTGGGCGCCTGCCGCCGCCTGGGAGGGTAGGGCCGCGGCGTGCTCCGTGCCTACCCGGCGCCGGCTTCTTGAGTCGCGCGGCCCGGGTAGCGCGGGTGGCTGGCGTTAGCGCCTCCCCCGGAGGGTTCCCTTCTCGTCCCGGCGGGTGCGTGCAGGTGAGCGGCGGCGGCAGCGGGACCTGGGCGCCTGCCGCCGCCTGGGAGGAGGGCCGTGGCGTGCTCCGTGCCTACCCTTGAGGCTCGTTTAAAAGAGGCGCACCCAGTCCTCGTGTATAACGCGCACCCAAACTTTTATTTCTTTTTTGGGTATAAAATTTTGCGCGTTATACTCGAATAAATACGGTATGCAGACTTTTCTTGGCAGGGTGATGTCTCTGCTTTTTATTATGCTGTCTAGGTTTCTCATGGCTTGCCTCCAAGAAGTAAGCGTCTTTTTATTTCTTGGCTGCAGTCACCATCTGCAGAGATTTTAGATACCAAGAAAGTAAATAGCCTATATCAGTGATGGCGAACCTTGGCACTCCAGCTGTTCTGGAACTTCAAATCCTAGAAACCCTGATCAGCAGGAGTGCGGACTTGGGCTTCTGGGAATTGAAGTAAGGCTTATTACTTCCTCTCTGCTTTGGAGCACCATTAGGGACATGCCACGCCAAGGGAGAGAAGGATTGAGGCAGCGGAAGTAGTGTCTGGAGTGAGAATGTGGACTGGATGAAATGGTGCCACAGACCGGATCCAGCCCATGGGCCATAGGTTGAGAACCCCTGCTCTAAATGCTATCAGCCCAACGGTCAGAGGAGATGAGAGTTGAAATCCAAAACATTTGGAGAGAACAGGGCAGGGGAAATTTGCTTTAAATGTATAAAATGAGATTTCCTAAAGATGGAAGAGGATGAAAAAGCTAACTGAATAGGCTTACAGTTCTTGAAAAATAGTTCATGTTGATACAGTTTGATTTTATGAGCAATATCGTATTGTACTACCTGATCATGGCAAGTTCCCTGTTATATGCCCTGCTCTCCATTGGTTCCAGGATTGGCTTCACCACAAGGGCTCCATTCCCTTATGCTTGAAACAAAACACTAGCCTGTATATTTATATATATATATATAAAAATATAGAAACAACCAACAGGCAGTTTACACACACACACACACACACACACACACACACACATATATGTGTGTGTGTGTGTGTGTAAACTGCCTGTTGGTTGTTTCTATATTTTTTCACTTGACTTCCAGCACGTGAGGCTGACAGATTCCCTGTTACAAATGGTGCATATCTGACAGCGTCCTTCTCTATTAATGGCCCATTAATACTGCCGAAACTGTGAAAACAGAAAGTATGCATGCATGAAGGTCTGACATTTCTTCAGACCTTTTGCACATATACTGTTGGGGTCTCTCTGCTGTTGGGGTCTCTTCCCCAAAGGGTAGCAAAGTTTCCAGGAATGTGATGGATGAGGAGTGAGTACATATTTCTATAATTGCTTCATTTTAACCTTTGTGTCAGCAGGAACTATAGAAAGATCATATAGAATGCCACTATTGCCTGTGCATGTAGAAGACGCCATTTCATACATGGAGGGCTTTCGTGTCTGCGCATGCGGGGAGTGAGAGGTTTTTGCCATCTCTCCCCCCCCCCCCAAATTGCCTCCAATGGGGCCTCTGGTGTGGAACATGGGGATTAGAGGAGCAAGAGCAGGAGGAGAGGTCGTATGTTTTCTGTTTGATATCCTGGAAAGTTCTTTGTGGCGTAGGGATTGCAATGATCCACCCACCCTGTTTTTGAAGAAGGACAAGCCGGTCGCAATATTTTGGGCCGAGTAGGAATTTTGGGCCCCGGCTGATTGTTCAGTGCCGGGGTTGTTTTCGCCTACTCTGTGTTGAAACAGGTACTGTATGGGTAATTGGCTTGGCTGCGGTCAGTCACTTTGGCGGAAAGGGGGTAAAAGCTCTGGCCCGGGGAGGGGCTTTCAAACAGCTGGTTGGTGAAGTAGGAGGAGTTGGTTAACACATCCTCAGCTGGGTGCGTGTCTTAGTGGGTAGCACCTCCCTCACGAGTGGCCCCTCTACCCTTGGGGGTTTTCAACATGGAACTCCCTCTGTAGTTCTTGCCCCCGTGTTAGGGTTTTTGAACATTGTTAAAAGTTAATAAAATGGCCCAGTTTCATTCCACGTCAGAGTCAGACTTTTTTGGGGGGAGGGGAGGGTAGAGTGGCAAGTGACAATTGCCCACATTGTTTTCTTCTCAAGTAGGAAGCTGATGGTACTAGAAAGGCTTCCCAAATTCAAAGGAGAAACAGGTAGGAAGGTTCTAGCCTTGCTCATCAAAAGGCCAATACTGTACTCTACTTTTGCATGCAGAAGGTTCTGACTTCATTTGCATCTCTTTTCTCAAGGACTACAGGAAATTGTTTGAATTCTACAGTAAATCTACTGGCAGAGAATTGGGTTCTTCACTGTCCACTAGTAAACCAAAAAGGAAGCACGCTGTTGACTGTATTTGAAAATGTCCATTTGAGGAATGTGCAAGGAGAAAAGATTTATAGTTAGTAGCTATCTTCAAAGTCTGCTGCTTTATTTATTTACAATGGAGAAGCAAGGGATAGAAAAAAGAAGGGAAGTTTAAGAGTAACAATCTGCAGGTTGACCTAGAAGGTATCTAAGGCAGGGGTTCCCAACCTTTTCAAGCCAGGGGCTGGACGGGTCGTCACACTCTCTCAGGCAGCTTTGAGGGGTGAACGGCCATTTTGCCCTGCCTGCACAAGTGGCCATTTTGTCCCAACAGCTTCAAAGGGGTGGCCATTTTGTTTCTCGAATGCCCTTGGAGGGGTGCGGGGCCACATGAAATGGTGGCCCCAGCCGCATCCGGCCCACGGGCCTTAGGTTAGGAACCCTTGACCTAAGGTGAACTTATCTTAGCTGACAGTTTGCCTATTGCCTCTACCCAACTAGTTCACACTACTTCCTATACAAATCAGTATTTTATTTTAGTTCAAATAAAATTTGGGACGAATCAGATGAACTGCCAGTCAGAGTAAGTTGTCTCTAGAGATGTGCTGCCAGCCACTTCATATAGAACAATTTATCTGGCTCAGTTATCAATAAATAAATTTAATTTAATATTTTTCTTGGAATGTGTATTTTTAAAACAAATTCTTAGTGTACTAAACTAGCTCAAATGGAGAAAGTTATCTTTCTGAATATTTTACCAAACAAAATTAAAATCCTTCAAGCACAAACATTTCTATAATTAGGTTCTAGCATGGTCAATTACTAACTGGCTGCTAATGCTGCTTAACAGTCCATGTGCTATTAAAATTCATTTCTAGTTGCAATGTGTTTATCACCGTCCCCAATTCACCAAAGCACTTAACCTCAAGTAAGCAAGTTTTCCAATTGAAGAGAGTGGGACTACTCAAGTGTTCACAGCTGGAACATTTTTAATTATCTTGCTAAGGGCAAATAAGTTTTGTATCTTGCATGACTGATCCATTAACAACTGCTAGATTTACACAGATAACAGTATGAAATTAGAAGTGTGGCATCTCTGTGGACCTGAGGATTATTTGTGTAACTCGGCTATTGAGGTTTTTTTTTGGTGTCACAATGTGCCAAAGCACTTATTGCCGAGATTCAAAAAGACCATTATGCATGAGTATATAATGCCCCTAGTTTACTCAGGTATAGTTGCAGTTAATCAGGGAGGATTAAGGGGTTAAGCTGAACATATGAGTTTGGAGAAATATTGCTAACCTGTCTAGTCCCATGGCATATTAATTTCAAAGTTCTTTAGATCCTGGATGTTAGTTGAGGTTCCATGGATGGTTATTTTAAAAGATTGTAATATACCACCTTTTGTTGAAAACAGTTTTCAAGTTGCTGTAGCAGATTAAAATAGACCAAGAAATTAAATACCAGATACTGTACAGATCCTTAAACAGTTTAATTTTTCTTCTTTCCTGTAAGAAATGATGTGACAAATTTGCATCATGGAGTTAGCAGTCTGACTGGTTTTGCATCCTGACTATTGTGGTACAATTCTTGGCCATTTAAAATGATCAAAATATATCCTCGAATAATTAGTTTGAGAAAAGACTTTTAAAGCATACTTTATGTTTCAATAAATACAAGTATGAAGGTTATATTTGATATTAAATTATAGGTAAAGGTAAGGGTCGCACTTGCTCGAAAGCCTGTCTGTCGTATCTGACTCTAGGGTTCAGTGCTCATCTCTGTTTATAGCCAAAGAGCCAGCGCTGTCTGTATCTGCAGACGTTTCTGTGAACATGTGGCAGGCATGACTAGATACAGGAGCACACAGAATGCTGTTACCTTTCTCATCAAATACCTATTTATCTACTTGCAATTTCTTGCTTTCAAACTGCAAGATTGGCAGGAGCTGGGACAGAGATGGGAGCTCACTCCGTCATGCAGTACTCCAGTTGTCAAGTTCAGCGTCTTGACTACTAAGCCAACGCAGTCCCCATATTAAATATACATTTAAGTAAATTGTATGGATAGCTCAGTGTTTTAAGTATCTGGCTGCGTAGCCAAAGGTTGGGAGTTGGATTCCCTACTGTTCCTATTATGAGTAGACCCAGCCAGAGTAGTAATGGGCAAGCTGCACAGTCCCAGGGGCCGCCCAGAAGAAAGGGATGGTAAATCACATCTGAGTATTCTACATCTAGAAAACCCTGAAAAGATTCACCCTAAGTCAGACTTGACTTGATGGCACATGATTATTTAATATATATTTAATTAGCATTTAGAGCAGTGTTTCCCAACCTTTGATTCTTGGACTTCAATTCCTAGAAGCCTAAGTTAGCACATAGGCTGATCAGTACTTTGGGAATTGATTTTGGCTTCTGTGAATTGAAGTCCATGAACCAAAGGTTGGGAAGTGCTGATTTAGAGGATGATTGGTGAAAGATGTACACACACATATTAGTTTGGAAACATAATAGAATTATGAGCACAACTTGTGAAAGTGACACGGAGCAGAAATATACCAGTGATATTCACATGTTTTGATTTGCTTAACTGACATGATTCTTTATAGAAATTCTGTATCTATAATGGGAATTGAACAAACATCAGAGGCTGGTGCATATATAATCAGGTGCATATGTAATCTCCAGTGACTGCAATAGAAACTTCTTTTGCTAGGTTTAAAAATAAAGTAGAAAATTTTAAAAAGGATGGGATGATGCAGTTTAATTGTAGAAACTAAATATGAGCTGTTGGGCTTGGAAACCACACACTTCTGTACTCTTTTCTAGATAAAGAGCCATAATAAGAAAGATCGCAGATCTCAAATTTGCTCATTAACAGCTAACACATAGATAGAAGATTAAACAGATAAATAAGTTACCTGGGGATCATTGCTTTCCCCACCAGAGCAAGGTGTGATCTATTTCTAATTATAGCAATTATAGCAAATGTGTGTTGAGAGTAGATAAGAGTCTCTTTCTGGTGACTTTTATTTCCTGAGAAATTTCAAATCTTCTACAGATTTCAATCTGAACTTTACAGGAGCAGAACCTATTTTGAACATAGGGTTTAGCAGGTTGCATTGTTCTTATAAACTTCAGACTAAAACTCCAATTCACTGTCACTGTATGGTCAGAATGAACCACTTTCAATTATGTGTGTTTTTCTATTTATATCTGTCTGTCTCACTCACTCACTCACACACACACACACACACACACACACACACACACACACAGATACATAAATAGATAGATAGATAGAGATAGAGAGATGATATAAATCCATGTCTCCTTTTGTTCCCTTTTGTGATGACTATTGTTTCCTAATTTCTTTCTCTTTTTTTGGCAAGTATAGTAAGGGTCCACTTAGTGGAATTAGCTTCCATTATCCTGCCTTCGCCGTCTACAGTAAGGGACAGAATGTTTGAGTGTGCATACATGTATTTGATCTAACTGGGAAAGTTATGTTTTCTCATGTTCTGTCCACTTGATTTAGTAAATTCATCAAGCAACCTTGAAAGCTCAATGCTGCACCTTAGTAAACGTAGGAACAGAGATCCACTATAGGCATTAACCACCCGTGTTTGATTTGTCCTCTTTCAGCGCTTGCAGAAAAATCAAGTCTTATCATAGCTTTGGAAAAAGAAATCAATGTGTACCCTGCGTATTTATAGCTAACTGAGGTCAAGAAAATTAAAAGGACATGAACGGAACACAAACTGCACCTAAAGGACAGATCACATTTAGGGCAAACATATAAATCTTCCTCTTTCATTGTCTCTCCTAGCTCTCAAATTGTTCATAGTATACATTATTCATAGTATACATGGAACAGAACCAGTGCTATCTCTCAACTGAGCTGGTGTAAAGCAAAAGCAAGATAATTGCTAAATGTACATTAAAGAAAGCCCATGTTCTTTTAGACATAGGGATGTTGTCTATTAAAGATCTAGTTTTAAAGTCTTGGATACTGTTGGCAGCTTAGAACTGTTATCAAAGATATTAAAGTACCAACAGTTTTGTACTACTTCCAGAGACATAACCATTCCATTCAGCTGAAGACATGTGCTTACAGTAGGTAGGTCATAACTGACTCTAGGGTTCAGTGCTCATCTCTGTTTATAGCCAAAGAGCCAGAGCTGTCTGCGTCTGCAGACGTTTCCGTGGACATGTGGCAGGCATGCTTTAACACCGGAGTGCAAAGAACACTGTTTTACCTTCTCATTGAAGTGGCACCTATTTAACTACCATATTTTCCGGCGTATAAGGCGACTGGGCATATAAGACGACCCCCAACTTTTCTAGTTAAATTGTAGAGTTTGCAATATACTCGCCGTATGACTACCCCTCTTCCAATGGTGGCGTCTTCGGAGCTTCCCGGGCCGGGGATGGCTCCCTTTACCTGCTGGGGGTGGTGGTGTGGAGGAGGAGGAGGAGGAGGAGCAGCTGACCGGCGGGGAAAGCCAGCTTGGGGTGGGGGCTGGGCAAATGGCCCAAGAATCCCAAGAGCCTTAGGGGAGGAAACTCAAAGCTGGAGACTCCCTACCTAGGAAACCATGGGAAGGGTGGCCATAAATCAGGATGCCATTAGTACTATCATCATCATTTTTAATATTAATATTTAATATTTTAATATTACCTTTTGGTAATAATAATAAGTTTTATTTCTATCCCGCTTTCCTGACACAAGTGTCACTCAAAGCGGCTTACAACATATAACCTATTCCCCTTCACCAGCGGGGAAGGGGGCGGAGAGGCACGGCTCGCGGCATCTCCGAGCCCGACGGGGCTCCTTTTACCTTCCCCGCCGGTGAAGGGGGCGGGGAGGTGTGGCTCACGGCGTCTCCGAGCCTGACCAGGCTCCTTTTACCTTCCCCGCTGGTGAAGGGGGCGGGGAGGTGTGGCTCACGGCATCTCCGAGCCCGACGGGGCTCTTTTTACCTTCCCCGCTGGTGAAGGGGGCGGGGAGGCGCGGCTCGTGGCGTCTTTGAGCTTGACGGGGCTCCTTTTACCTTCCCTGCTGGTGAAGGGGGCGGGGAGGTGTGGCTCGCGGCATCTCCGATCCCAACGGGGCTCCTTTTACCTTCCCCGCTGATGAAGGGGGTGGTGAGGCACGGCTCACCACGTCTCGAGTCTGACGGGGCTCCTTTTACCTTCCCCGCCAGTGAGGGGGGCAGGGAGGCGCGGCTCGCGGCATCTCCGAACCCGACGGGGCTCCATTTACCTTCCCTGCCAGTGAAGGGGGCGGAAGGAGCATCAGCTGACCGGCGGGGAAAACCAGCCGCCGCCGCCGCCGCGAGGCCTCCGCAGCAAGGGGCCGCCCAGACACCACCACCGTCAGCCTCACGGTGGCGGCAGTAGCGGCTGGCTTTTCCCGCCAGTCAGCTCCTCCTCCTCCTCACCCCCCGGCGAGGCTGAGGGTGGTGGTATCTGGGCGGCCACTTGCTCCGGAGGCCTCGCAGCAGTGGCGGCTGGTTTTTCCCGCCGGTCAGCTGATGCTCCTCCTCCGCACCACCACCCTCAGCCGGGGGGTGAGGAGGAGGAGGAGGAGCATCAGCTGACCAGTGGGGAAAACCAGTCTCCGCCGCCGCTGTGAGGTGTCCGGAGCAAGGGGCCGCCCGGATACCATCACCCCGGGGGGGTGAGGAGGAGGAGGAGGATCAGCAGCTGACCGGCAGGGAAAGCCATTCACCACCACCGCCACAAGGCTGGGGGTGGTGGTATCCGGACGGCCCCTTGATCCGGAGGCCTCATGGCGGCAGCGGTGAATGGCTTTCCCCTCCGGGCAGCTCCGGGCTCCAGAGTACCCGGCATATAAGACGACCCCCAACTTTGACACAGATTTTTCGGGGTTAAAAAGTTGTCTTATACGCCGGAAAATACGGTACTTGCAATTTCTTGCTTTCGAACTGTTAGGTTGGTAGGAGCTAGCTGGGACAAAGACGGCAACTAATTCTGTCATGTAGTATCTGGGAATCGAACTCTGACCTTCCAGTCAACAAGTTTAGCGTCTTAACCACTTGAGCCACCACAATCCTTGTGTGCTTAGGTACACAAAAGCTTATGGGGAAAAATTCTAGTCTTGTAAGTGGTTTGTGACTGTTTCTAGTACAAATTTTTACAACGGACTATTATGGCTACCTGTTACATGAGGGGTACACAGATATCCTCTTAAGGGCACACTTATTCTATGTGAGGAATCAACATCTCATCCAGTGAGGTCCCTAAGAAACCCAGGTCTAAGAAAAAGACTTACTGAAGTGGTTACAGGAAAGAGTGAAGAAACTTTTCTTCTGCAAAGCTTCATACCTTACCCTACTCTTGGATCAAAGCCCATGGCTGGATTCACATATAACAATGAACCAGATTGTAGTTTGTTGAGTTTTGACATGTAGTTGTGTCCGAACCAGAAAAATAAGCGATGACTTGATAGCAAGTCCCAATTCATGGTTTGTTTATACCATGGGTTGTCATTTGATCCAAAAGGAAGATTGTGGCTTATCTGTGGCATTTTTAAACAGTCTACCAGAAACTGAAGCTGATAGTGAGGTGGAAAAGAAGTACAGTACAGTACGTATATTAGAAAGGTGCAAAGCTATCAATGGATGGTTTTGTCATCTGTGAGAAAATTCACTCATTAATAGCGACAAGTCATGGCTAATACTGAGGAAGTCTCCACAATGTAGTTGTAACTTGCATGCTTTGTGCAGAATATTATACATTCAATCCTCTATCCTGAATAATTGATGTCAGTCAGCATTGGCAAAACTATTTATTTATGTATATGCTAGATGGCCAAAGGTCTGACTTACTGTAGGTTATGACAACTTTATGTACTGACAAAAACCAGACCTTTTAGTGCCATGTGAACATAGCCTGTGTCTCAGCTGACACAGCTGTGTCTCAGCTGACACCTTTAAAAGGTTTTGTGACTATACAATATTATATGTCTGATTTATGCCAGCAGGTTCCTTGGAAGAGGACTGGTATACTGATTAAATAAGACTATAGAGCAACCTGCTCATTTTAATTGACTGTGGTTTGCCTTTACAGCATAGTCATCAGAATATTAACAGATGCTGGCAGGAAGCCTTTTGGTAATTTATGCATGCACATGTTAAACGCGTAACTCATTGCAGTGAATTACTGCTACCTAGTGAGTTGCCTATCTTATTACTAGGCATGTCTGTGTTGTAGTATAATCGGGCACACACCTTGCAATATGACTGTAGTACCTTGTTAATAATAATGTGCTTTGTTGCCTTGTGCAATTTAACTTATACATATGTAAATCACCAAGAGGATTTTGGCTACTGAATGAGTACAAGACGAATCATATAAAATGCTCTTCACTGGAAATAAATAAGCTGTATTATTTGATCTTCATGTTGTTGCCTCTTACAAGAAAGTTTATGTTCTGGATCCCAAATGTTTACTAATGGGTATCTATAAATGCCTGGATAGCTTTGTGGTTAGGGGGCTGTGGTGGCTTAGTGGTTAAGATGCTGCTCTTGATGACTGGAAAGTTGGCAGGTCAGTAGTTTGAGGCCCGAGTGCTGCGTGACGAAGTGAGCACCTGTCGTCTGTCCCAGCTCCTGCCAACCTAGCAGTTTGAAAGCAAGAAATTGCAAGTAGATAAATAGGTATTTGATGAGAAAGGTAACAGCATTCTGTGTGCTTCTGTATCTAGTCATGCCTGCCATATGAACACGGAAATGTGCAAATGAAGACAGTGCTGGATCTTTGGCTGTAAATAGAGATGAACAGTGCCCTCTGAAGTTGGACACAACTGGCTTTTGAGTAAGGGAGACCTTTACTTTTACTAGCTTTGTGGTTTAGGAGTCTAGCTGCACAGCCAGAAGTTGGAAGTTCTGTTCTTCATTGTGCAAACTAGGAGAGGAGCTAGCCTCTCCTGGCCTTCAAGAAGCTGCACATTACCTGGGCATGTCCAGAAAAACTGAGTGGTTAATCCATTGAGCTGTAGCACTACCAGAGCGATTGCATAGAGAACCTGCCTGTATGATGTTCAGTGATGACAAACCTTGGCACTCCAGCTGTTCATGACCTTCAATTCCCAGAAGCCCTGATCAGCACTCCTGCTGATCAGGACTTCTGGGAATTGAAGTTCAAGAATAACTGGAGTGCCAGGGTTCGCCATCACTGTTGTAGATAATTACCTAACAAACTTGATAAAGGACTCTTGTATGAAATTGTATAGGAAGCATTGAAAGCAGCTCTATCTGTTACACTGTAAACCAGCAGTGCCCAAACTACGGCCGTGGGCCCAATTAGGGTTTGGGCACCACTGCTGTAAACCATGATTTGCATATAGGCAGCTGAATGGAATCACTTCAATGAGATTTATGTCATGCTATGAAACATACATTCTGAAAGGTTGTCAGAATTAATACTTATGGTTTGGAAATCAAAGACTGTTCATGTAGTATACACTGCTTTTTCCCTCTCTTAACATAATAAAGTATAATCAATGATTTTTTGGAAAGATGTAGGAACCTAGTTAGTAGTCTAGTAGAAACCTGCTGGGATTATTAGAAGTGTGATATGTGGAAAGTTGCATATTCAGCTTGGAATGCAGATCACAGCAATCAGCCTGAATGGAGTATAGGTGTTCTCATCTGTGTATGTGCATTTGTATGTGGAGGAGGAAATACCTAATTAATGAAAAAGAAGCTTGAATTGAACACAGATGTCTGACACTGTGACATTTCATTACATAAACTGGAATTCATAGTACAAGTGGCTGACTTGCTATGTATAACTATGACGATTATTACTATGTAAATGAAGTAATACGTAAGATACACAGAGAAACACAGATTTTAGTGAGTTTTTAAATGATGTACAATTACCATAAGCTGCATGTTACAAGACTTTAGGTATCTCTAAACCTATTCAGATATTCACCAGACTGTGTGGAGTATTTACTAAACGGTGGCAAGAGAGTGCATATGCAAAACCCACTCTCCAATGTCCTTACTCACCTAGTATTATTTCCCTACATCTCCTTGTGGTCAACCCCAAAAGCATTCTCCAGAGAAATAGGAGAACCCTCAAGAGCCATTTGGGGGGGCGACAGAAGCCAAATCCGATGTTGTGATTTTCTGTCATTTCCAACTTATGACAAACCTAGCAAAGATTGTACAGGATGAGTTCTCTCACCAGTGCAATGTCAGTTTTAATTAGTCAATTAGTTAAAACAGTTGAATTAGTTAAACCTTTAGTAATTAGAAATAAATGCACAACTAAATTGCCCAGTGATTGATGATCATTTGTAGTGATCAAGAATTCAGGTTTGTAAAGCCTTGAAGATAAGGACAGGGGTGTGTTTAAAACCTGTGGTTTTGTAATGAGCCATGCAGAACAGTTTGTCCTCTGTTCAGAAGTTGTGGAAAAAGAGCAGTGATGGTGAACCTTGGTACTCCAGTTGTTGTTAGACTTCAATTCTCAGATGCCCAAGTCTCTGTGAATCCACACGAATGGGTTTACTGCGCATGGATTCATAAGGACTTGGGCTTCTGAGTATTGAAGTCCAACAACAGCTGGAATGCCAAGGTTCTCCATCATGGGAATAGAGCAGGGGTGTGCTGGGCACCTTGGGAGGGCGGTGGACAGGAAGTGATAGGGTGCCTATTGGGGAGGGGTTGGGGGGAGAAATCCCACACATTCCCATTACCTCTGCCTGCCTCTAGGGGGTGCTAGTTGCTGGGGTGCATTGGGATGAGTCTCTGTATCTTTGTCGACCAGCACACCACTGGAATAGAGCATCATATATACTGATGTTTTTGGAACATCTGATCACATGAATCTTCATGTGGTTAGTAGACCATCCTGGATATTTGTGCCAGCTGTTGGTTCAAGGTAATAATGTACACTACGAAGTAAATTTAATAAGACGAAGGGGGGCAAATACATCCTAAGCAGCAGAACCTGCACTTGATGTGGATTTGCATTTGGAGTTATTAATTACTGGGCAACATTTCATTGTGAAAACGCTTATAGCTACCTTAATTAGTAGCAACCTTTCTTGGAGCCCTGTGGCACCCAGGTTTTGCACAGCTAAAAGTCAAATGGTATCATCCTCAACATCATAGCTATACTTTCACATTTTGCATGGGTTTATACCTCCTTTTGTGTACAGCCATGTGTTTGTCAAAACGGAAGCTACAAAAGCTTACTTATTCTTGTCAATAAATTCCTTATTCAAAGTCTAACAGGTTTTAAACAATTAAAAAAAAACGCAGTTATGCAACTTCTTGGATAAACTGCCTTTCTTCAGTGTCATACAGGCACTACATAATTTGTTAATGGAGTCAAGCAGTGTGGGAAGTGGATGGTGTGCTACCCTGAAGACCCATCGCTTGTAAACTAACACCCCACAGCCAGAAAAAACTCTTGTAGCACAAGAGCTCATCCACAACCCAGTGAGTTGTGAAATCAGCTCAACACAAGCTCTCAGCAGAGCAGAATGTTGAATAAGTTGTTAACGTTGAGCTACCACTGGTGTTCTTGTCTTATCATGAAGGCATCAGACCCGTATCATGAGAAACTCCCTGAAGACTGCATCTTCAAAGAAAAGGAAAATGGGCGGAAAGGCAATATGAAAAAAAGAACTGTTGATCTTTGCTTTCTGCTTGTATTACCCCCTGCCACTTTTGTTACCTGACAACAATCTTCTGTGGAAAATAAATGAGCAATGTGGCTTTTCAATGTGTGTACCATCAGACACATGACTTTTTAGAATACTGGATGATCTGAATAACTCCATTGCTTTGAGACAAAATATATCTCTGTTGACTGTGACCTAAACTCCAATTTATACCTTTAGAAACTAGAAATCTATTTTGATTTTTCTGTAAGATTTACTTTTTTTAAAAAAAAGTAGTAATACTTTGGGACCAGAGAAAAAAAGATTTTCACATTGCATGGATGCAATAAAGAAAGGCTCTTCAAATTTTAATCAAGAGATGTCTCTTTGCCTTCCACTTGTAAGGAGTTAATCTTTCTAAAATAGCCCTTTTGATGCTCATTCAACCCATGGTATTGATTACTTCACTGCTTCTGAGACATGGGCTGCACCTTAAGCATTGATGTTTGACATTGTAAGACTTCTGTGGGAAAATAGAGCAGTGTATCACATTGATTTCAGTTTTATTGTTCTTTGCTTTGGATTTAAAATACCTCTGTGTATTCCTATATGTTCCTGTATCTCTATTTTATTTATATTTACACCTATAACGGTGTTTTCCCCCAAATGTTAATATGTAATAGACACAAATAGAATCCAGAATAATAAATAGGAATACCTAATTTCTCTAAATACTTGATTATATAGTTATTTATTTGTAAACTCTAGATCAAGGGTTCTCAACATTTTTAATCTGTGGATTGGACCATACCCCTTCAGACAGCAGAGTGGGCCTGACTGGTGGTTCTCCCTGTCGTAAAGGCTGACGTAAAATGCATCCTCTTCCACTTCTGGTGGCAGTGGTGTCACAGGCCACATGAAATGGTGCCATGATCCAGTTCCGGGCCATGGGCCGTAGGTTGAGAACCCCTGCTCTAGATGCTAGTAAAGGCGAAGAGACATTTTAATGCAAAGGACAAACTTACAAACAATTTGTATTGACAGATAATAATAGAAAAAACGAGCAATAACAGGCATTGTTATGTCATAGTTCATACCTGATTTTAAAAGATTTTGATATTGGATTTTTAAAAAAAATAGCATTAATTTAATAAAACAAACAGGCAATACAATATATTGTATTATATTTATCGGAAATACTATTGCAGTGTAAGCCCCATTGGAAGTAATATTTTGGTGTTTGAAAGTTATAATTTGTCAATATTCAGCATCTTTTAGTGTGGATTTATTTAATGGCCATATATTGTCCACAAATTACAGGACAGAAGCCCTTTTTTCGATTTGTAAGTCACATTATGGGAATAACATTTAAGAGATTCTGGTCTGAATGACAAATGGTGTAGACCAGTGGTTCCCAACCTGGGGCACATGCCTCACTTCAATTCCCAGAATCCTAAGTCAGTACATTGGCTGATTAGTGCTTTGGAGAATTGTCTTAGGCTTCTGGGAAATGAAGTCCAAAAACCCTAAGATTGGGAAACACTGGTGTAGACAAATAAGATGCAGTGCATATTATTTTTCTCACAATGTTGTTGAGGAGAGTAGCAGAGGCTGCATGAGAAAACACATGTAAAGGTAAAGGTTTCCCTTGATCGAAAGCTAGTCGTATCCGACTCTAGGGTGCAGTGCTCATTTCTGTTTCAAAGCCGAAGAGCCAGCGCTGTCTGCAGACGTTTTCGTGGTCATGTGGCAGGCATGACTAGACACCGGAGTGCATGGAACGCTGTTACCGTCCCACTGAATTGGTCCCTATTTATCTACTTGCCATTTCTTGCTTTCGAACTGCTAGGTTGGCAGGAGCTGGGACAAAGACAGGAGCTCATTCTGTCCTGCAGTAATCTGGAATCGAACTGCTGACCTTCCACCTCCCAGTCAGCGTCTTAGCCACTTGAGCCACTGCAGTCAGCCCAGAGCAAAAGATGGTTCTACTTGCCTGCCAATGCCTCATACGTAAAGCTGATGCAGTTGTTTAATTGATATGTGCATTAAAGGCATTGAAATGTTACATATTGGTTTTTGGTTGTTGAGTCTGACCCTTTGGGACTACCGCATGCCAGGCTCCTCTGCATACCTGTCAAGTATCCTGTTTTTCCCGGGGAAAACCCCTTATTTTTACCCCTCTTCACGCCCCCTCCCGTTTTATTAATTTCCCCGCAATATCCCTTATTTTTTTTTTAAAAAAAAATCCTGGCCGGAGCCCTCACAGGTGAAGCTGCATTATGTTTTTCCTGCCACCAGAGGTCGCTGTGGCTTTTCGCTTGTGGAAGAAGAGAGAGAAGGTGGTGGGGGCCTTCTGTAGTTTGTTTCTCTTTCATTTCCCTGCCACATGATCATGGAGGCTTCGTTTTTGCTGCTGCTGGTCGGAGCCACCATGGGACGGGAGTCTACTCTAGGTGAGCGATATTTCATATATGGAGATTAACTCCCTAGCTGCTGGGAGGCTTGGAAACTACAGAGGTTGCTTTTTTACTTTACTAATTCCCTTCCTTAAGATGGATCCGACATTCTCAGGTGTTGGTGCTTCAACTGGTTGCAGTGAGGAGCAAATTGATTGGTTAACTTGGGGGAATTAATCCCTTGCTCCTCCACCCTAATGGGGGTGGGGTCTAGCCACGTGCAGGGCTAGTTCACCCTAGGGGGCTGGTTTACTATTCTGCTCTTTGCTTCCCAGAAATTTTTTTAAATTAAAAATGAGTAAACAAGAAAGAAAACAAAAGTCCCCCAAGAAGATGGGGAAAGGGTTCTTTGGCCCACACAGCTTTGTGCCCATTGCATCTACAATACCATCTAGCCATCTTATTTTTGGCCATCCCCTTCTTTTGTCCTCCACCTTTCCCAGCATCAAGGCTTCCTCAAGTGAATCCTCTCTTCTCATTTGATGTCCAAAGTACTTTAGCGTCATCTTTGCTATTTGACCTTTAATGAGCAGTCGTGGTTGATTTCTTCTAGGATTGACCTATTTCTAACACCACATTTCAAAGGCATCTTTTTTTCTGTGCTCAGCTTTCCTAATGGTCCAGCTCTCACACCCTTACATTACCACCGGGAATACCATTGCTTTGACTATGCAATTTTTTGTTTGCAAGGTGATGCCTCTACTTTTAACTATGTTCCCCAGGTTTCTCATAGCTTATTTGCCAAGCATCAGTCACCTTTTTATTTCACGGCTGCAATCACCAACTGCAGCTATCTTTGATCCTAAGAAAGTAAAATCTGTCAGTCGTATCCAACCCTTATTTTTACCCCTCTTCACGCCCCCTCCCGTTTTATTAATTTCCCCGCAATATCCCTTATTTTTTTTTTAAAAAAAAATCCTGGCCGGAGCCCTCACAGGTGAAGCTGCATTATGTTTTTCCTGCCACCAGAGGTCGCTGTGGCTTTTCGCTTGTGGAAGAAGAGAGAGAAGGTGGTGGGGGCCTTCTGTAGTTTGTTTCTCTTTCATTTCCCTGCCACATGATCATGGAGGCTTCGTTTTTGCTGCTGCTGGTCGGAGCCACCATGGGACGGGAGTCTACTCTAGGTGAGCGATATTTCATATATGGAGATTAACTCCCTAGCTGCTGGGAGGCTTGGAAACTACAGAGGTTGCTTTTTTACTTTACTAATTCCCTTCCTTAAGATGGATCCGACATTCTCAGGTGTTGGTGCTTCAACTGGTTGCAGTGAGGAGCAAATTGATTGGTTAACTTGGGGGAATTAATCCCTTGCTCCTCCACCCTAATGGGGGTGGGGTCTAGCCACGTGCAGGGCTAGTTCACCCTAGGGGGCTGGTTTACTATTCTGCTCTTTGCTTCCCAGAAATTTTTTTAAATTAAAAATGAGTAAACAAGAAAGAAAACAAAAGTCCCCCAAGAAGATGGGGAAAGGGTTCTTTGGCCCACACAGCTTTGTGCCCATTGCATCTACAATACCATCTAGCCATCTTATTTTTGGCCATCCCCTTCTTTTGTCCTCCACCTTTCCCAGCATCAAGGCTTCCTCAAGTGAATCCTCTCTTCTCATTTGATGTCCAAAGTACTTTAGCGTCATCTTTGCTATTTGACCTTTAATGAGCAGTCGTGGTTGATTTCTTCTAGGATTGACCTATTTCTAACACCACATTTCAAAGGCATCTTTTTTTCTGTGCTCAGCTTTCCTAATGGTCCAGCTCTCACACCCTTACATTACCACCGGGAATACCATTGCTTTGACTATGCAATTTTTTGTTTGCAAGGTGATGCCTCTACTTTTAACTATGTTCCCCAGGTTTCTCATAGCTTATTTGCCAAGCATCAGTCACCTTTTTATTTCACGGCTGCAATCACCAACTGCAGCGATCTTTGATCCTAAGAAAGGAAAATCTGTCAGTTGTATCCAGTGCTCATCTCCATTTACAGCCAAAGAGCCAGTGCTGTCTGTGTTTGCAGACATTTTCATGGCCATGTGGCAGGCATGACTAGAGCCCAGCAAGTCACATGGCTATATTTGGCCACACCCACAGATTTGGCGATGCCCACAGAGGGGTGTTGCCAAAATTTCCCTTATGTTCAAATCCAAAACTTGACAGGTATTCTCCTCTGTCGACATGTTGGTTTATCAATTCAAATATGTATATGGTTGTTTTGTGCTATCCATAGATAGGTAGTTACCATAAGCTGAATAAATCAGTGTTAAATGTAGATTTGTGACATGGTTGTCTCTTACTATTTATTTTTTTATTTGATTTTCACTGCACCCTATTCTCTGTACTGGGGCTCAGGAAGTTCATTAAACACTGAATTGAAGGAATGAAAACCCCCAGTGAGTATACTATAAAAGCCAGAATTAAACATATTGTAATAGAAAATGTAGAGCTTATAATATTATTGTCTTCCCATGTTAATTAAAATAAATTTAAAAGCCCATCAGTAGAAATGTACAGTATCCATTCATTAATATCTCTTTGACCAGCAGCTTTATCTCTAGCTTTCTGAATCTGCAGATACATTTGATTTATTCTTCTCGTATGATGCTGCTTTGGTGTAATGCCAATCAGAACCATGGCTGTGGGCAGGTTCTCGATCAGCAATACAGACAAACAGAATATATATATTTCAAAATTAAACAAAGATCAATGATGATCTAGCAAATGTAAAAAAAAATCACTTTCCCTGACAGTTCACACGAACAACCAGGGAAGTGTTCAATTGGACTCAAAGGGTTGGTTCCCTTTGGAACAAGAGGAGTGCATTGAATGGCACATTCCTCCTCTACCTAAATGGAAACATATGCTGTTCTGGTGGATCCCACTGCAGCTAACTGGGCAGTCTGGAAGGTCCCTAAGCATTACTGATACATTTAGACTTCTAACAATATTTAGGCAAATTTTGACCTATGCAGTAATTTGAGGGTGTAGACTAGGACTAGGTAATCTCATAGGAATTGGCCAAGACTAAATTCATCATCCATTCCTAGAGGAAATTTCAGAATTATATCAGTAGCTTTGCACTCCATTAGACAGCTACTTTATCAATTTAGATCCTTCAGATATCCCTCTGGAGGGGTAATGCTAAACTAATAATGCTTTGCATTTTAAGTATAATAGTATCTGAGCATGTTTTACATCCAGCGGTAGGGAAGTTTCCAGTTGCAGGAAATCTGACTGTTAACAGGGAGCAACAGATATTCATTGTTGCTAAAGTGAGCAGCCTTATTGGAACAACACTCCCCCCCCCCCCCAATACTAAGGCATAAACATGTTGTGCACAGTTCAATTTGTTAACAGTCATTCATTGTGAGTCTTGATGTTCACACTGGCTATGCTCCAATTCAAGTGGAAAAGTAAAGGCAAAATAGTCAAACTGGGACTTACTGTCAATTTTTTTCTTATCTTTTTTCTGTGCAAATTCTATGGTCAACGGGAAGAAATTTGTGCAGTTATGGGCACTTTTGAAACTTTGTTTCGTCCATGGCTGCAGCCTTTCCTGCAAAGTTCAACAACTAATTGCTGAAGTCAGCCTGTCAAAAATAGGTCACAGTCTTCCAAGGGACAGCATTTCAGTGGTAATCAAAGTCTTAGTAAACTGGGCTCATAGTTGTTAGAATAAAACAATGATTATCATGCCTTGCCATTTTCCACATACTATATTGGTGATGGTGAACCTCTATGGTACACATGCCAGTGGTGGCACTCGGAGTCCTCTCTGTGGGCACCCGTCCAGTCACCCCAGCAGAGTTCACCCTGCCCCTCTACCGAGCAGCCCAATGGGAGCATTTTCTTCCTCCTCTGTTGCTATGTTGGCGCCTTTCAATAAGTAAGTGGGTTTGGGGTTGCAGTTTGGGCACTCTGTCTCTAAAAGGTTCACCATCACTGCTATATTGCATAAGGATCCTTGTTGTTCTTACAGTGTTCTGTTGCTTTAGGGTTGTATATTATTGTGATATAATTCTTTTACTATTTGGCGGGGGGGTGTTTTATTATGATGGTAAGGTAAAGGTCGCCCTTGCTTGAAAGTCAGTCATATCCGACTCTAGGGTTCAGTGCTCATCTCTGTTTATAGCCAAAGAGCCAGTGCTGTCTGCGTCTGCAGACGTTTCCATGGACATGTGCTGTTTACCTTCCCACTGAAGTGGTCCCTATTTATCTACTTGCTATTTCTTGCTTTCGAACTGGTAGGTTGGCAGGAGCTGAGACAGAGATGGGAGCTCACTCTGCCGTGCAGTACTTGGGTATTTAACTCCGACCTTCCAGTGTTCAATTTCAGCATCTTAACCACTTGAGCCACTGCAGTCTGTCATCCTTTTAATGATTACCTGAGTTGCTTGCTATAACAAAGTGACAAGATTTTTTGTGGAAGGTTAAAGTTTGACTGTTCGTGGCTGAATCTTCCTTATCTTTTGGTTAAGCTTGTCAATTTCAGGTTTTTTTTAACAGTGGTCAGTTTCAAAGCGATTGAAATGACTAGCCTGAAATTCTCAAAAGCAATAAAGAAGGGAAAAATACTGTAGAGCAGGGGTTCCCTACCTTTTCAAGCCAGGGGCCAGGTCATGCTTTCTCAGTCAGCTTCCAGGGCTGGATGGCCATTTTGTCCCAACAGCTTCAAAGGGGTGGCCATTTTGTTTCTTGAATACCCTTGGATGGGTGGGGGGGGGGCCCACATGAAATAGCACTGTGGGCTGGATCTGGCCCACGGGCCTTAGGTTGCGAACCCCTGCTGTAAAGAGTATTTCTTCTGGCACGAGCACTGCTAGATCATCAGATGTAATCTTACACAGGAAATGAATGAGAAGGACAAAAATTCTTCTGTTTTGAAGACCAGGAGGAAGGGCAAGCACAGAAAATAATCATGAATTCAGAGCTCTATGTGATGAATTGTAGCATAAGAACAACCTGAATAGCAGATTGTTAGGAACAGTTAGGGGAAAAGGCTGGTTACCTTTTGTCTACCATTATGTTCTTAATATCGAAATAATAGCCACTAGTCACCTGAACTTTGAGCCCATATGGTTGACACTCATAACAGTACAGTAGCTAAGGAAATAAAACTCCAGTGACACAGTGGTTAAATTTCTGTATTGCAACCAAAACTGCTGATATTGTGAGTTCCATCTTGATGGGACCAAGGTTGCTTCATCCTTCCATCTTTGTGGTTGGTAAATGAATACCCATCATGTTGGGAGTAAATTCTAATTACCTTTTGAACTGCCCAGAGAGTGACCTAAGTGCAGTATACAGGTATAGGTGTAATTGCTATTGCTAAATATGCACAGCATTTTACAGGGAGAAACAGGGTATTTTGCTATCTTGGAAGTCCAGTGTAGGTGGAAGGGAAAATAAGAAATTCTCGTAGAAATCTGTGGCACCAAGAAGCATCCAGATTTATGACCCAGTTCTTAATAGAAACATGCCTTTGACTTTTGTTTTGTTTTGGATTCATACTCCCAGAATTTTCCAATAATTTTCCATGCAGAATTCTGGAAGTTGCAGCCCAAAGACCCACATCTATAGACACCTCAGTTTCTCTCACCTGGATCAGAATGTATCTTGTAAGGTTCAGGAAGTATAGGCTTGAGACAGTTGTCATAGTGTGCTTTCTGGAAGTCGTAGTTCTTTATGAAGGAGGTCCTTATATAGAGCAGGAAACCTGCAACTCTTGAAAATTAGCTAAGATGATCAGATCATGATACATTGGTATCACTACTCTGATACCAAGGAGGAAGGAAGGGATAGGGCTTGTTTTTTTCAATGTTTTGCATGGATTTGCCGTTTCCAGCATGTTAAACCTATGTGCACAGGGCAGTGTTGCATGTACCGTTGTAAACTATGATCTTGTAATTTGAAAAATTATCTGAAGAAAGACTTATATGTATCTTCTTGAGAATTATTATCTTACTCTTTATTTTCTTACTGAAAAACTAATTTGCAAAGAACTTAAAATATTATGCCATTTAAAAATGAGACTTATGTTATATCTACTACATGTTCCGTGTCTGAACTGCCTCTAATGTTAGTTAGACCATATGGGAACCTACCAGAATAACATGAATTGGAAGGGAACCCTATAAGAATTGGGTCTCCTCTGACTCAGCCAAAAATCCTGATTTGTCCTTGACACTCCTATGTGGAAACTCTTCTGCCAAAAAGCTTACTGCAACCTTAATCGCTTTTTTAGTACCTAGCCAGAACTTAAAGTGGAATTAGCATATCACAATTGGCCAGAGTCCTAAATGCTAAGCTAATTACCCTTGATCTCCAGTGAATGCAGATTAAAGCAGACAGTTGAAGCCATGGATTTAGTAAACATGGTCTCAGCAGCTCTCTATGTGGAACATCATGACTATGCGTTCTTTTGAATTCCACAAATAGTTTTTGAGATTGAATGCTTTTCTTTTCTGTTCTGCCATAGAAAGCTTATGTCTGGCTTCCATACATTTCACCCTGGTTTTGTTAATATTAAAACTGAGATTTATTGGGGGGTGACATTCTCAAGAAGTTATTGTGTGTTACATGCCGTTATGCCTCTCCTTGCTAAATGTTTCTTTTCCCTTTGATATGGGTTTGTTTGCTGTGATTTTGCAGCACTGTTTGAGTATACTAAACAGTACCTGTGCCCTCATAATCATGTGCCCAGGCGCTAAAGCTTTCCCAGTATGTGATGAGGATTCTTAAACTTTGTGTTTGATTTAGAATGAAACCATCTTTCCAGATGTCACTTGTCAGGAGCAAAGCTATCTTTTTTCTCTTCTGCTTTTAAAACTGAACACACTTCCCCCTTTCAACTTACGTTTCCATAGTGAATAAAAGAAATGTGTAGAAAAAAGGATTTATTTTTTACACAAGGGGAACATTTATTTTGTGAACTAGCAGTCAGATTGTAACATCTGTGGACATTTTGTGATATTCTGGAATGCTAACCATGCTACATAAATGTTAAGGGTTATTAAGTATTAATAATTAAGATTAAGTATTATTATGATTCTTAATTATGTATATCCCACCATCAACAGACGTTGCAGAAAGAACTTGGATAAAGCACATTTCCCAAGGGAAAGGGTAGTAAGGACATATAAAAACAAATAAAAGAAGATGTTACAGTATATGTAGAATAGGAAATGAAGATTGTGATGAGTAGGATTTAAAGTAGGAAAGGTAGCAGATCTACTCATTTAAGATGACAATTCCATGCATAGAGTACAAAAAGAGAAAACAGATGGAATTTTAAAGGAATAGGAGTGGAGATTGGAAATGTTATTTTTTGAACAAGAACTCCCAGCTATGCAGACTGGGAGTCTCAGAATGTTTGCCCCAAAAATGATGTTTCCAAGTCTGAAGATAATGTTAGAGCAATTTTTGTTAATTGCTTCTCCATTCTCCTTCAGAATGCTTAATCTTTTTGACACATCTGTATCATACCTGTCAATTTTTGGATTTGAAAATAAGGGGAATTTTGGCCATGCCCCTCTGTGGGTATGGCCAAATCTGTGGGCGTGGCAAAATATAGCCATGTGACTTGCTGGGCTCTAGTCATGCCTGCCACATGGCCATGAAAATGTCTGCAAACACAGCCAGCACTGGCTCTTTGGCTGTAAATGGAAATGAGCACTGCATCCTAGAGTTGGATACGATTGGCAGTTTTTACTTTCTTAGGATCAAAGATTGCTGCAGATGGTGATTGCAGCCATGAAATAAAAAGGTGACTGATACTTGGGAAACAAACTATGAGAAACCTGGGGAACATAGTTAAAAGTAGAGGCATCACCTTGCAAACAAAAAATTGCTTAGTCAAAGCAATGGTATTTCCGGTGGTAATGTATGGGTGTGAGAGCTGGACCATTAGGAAAGCTGAGCGCAGAAAAATAGATGCCTTTGAAATGTGTTAGAAATAGGTCGATCCTAAAAGAAATCAACCATGACTGCTCATTAAAGGTCAAATAGTAAAGATGACGCTAAAGTACTTTGGACATCAAATGAGAAGGGAGGACTCACTTGAGAAGGCCTTGATTCTGGGAAAGGTAGAGGACAAAAGAAGGGGGTGGCCAAAAATAAGATGGCTAGATGGTATTGTAGATACCACAAAGCTGTGTGGGCCAAAGAACCCTTTCCCCATCTTCTTGGTGGACTTTTGTTTTCTTTTCTTTCTTGTTTACTCAGTGGCTTAAGTGACTAAGATGCTGACTGGGAGGCAGAAGGTCAGCAGTTCGATTCCTGAGTACTGCAGGACGGAATGAGCTCCTGTCTTTGTCCCAGCTCCTGCCATCCTAGCAGTTCGAAAGCAAGAAATTGCAAGTAGATAAATAGGGACCACTTTGGTGGGAAGGTAACAGCGTTCCATGTGCTCTGGTATCTAGTCATGCCTGCCACATGACCACGGAAACGTCTGCAGACGCAGACAATGCTGGCTCTTTGGCTTTAAAACAGAGATGAGCACTGAACCCTAGAGTTGGATACGACTGGCTTTCGAGCAAGGGAAACCTTTACCTTACTCATTTTTAATTAATTTGCTCTCTCTCTCTCACTCATATAGAGATCAAGCAACCTCCCCCCTCCCAAGTTAACTCTAGAACAGAAACGAAACCCTCCTCTCTCTCTCATATAGTGGTCAAGCAACCTCCCCCCTCCCAAGTTAACTCTAGAACAGAAACGAAACCCTCCTCTCTCTCTCATATAGTGATCAAGCAACCTCCCCCCTCCCAAGTTAACTCTAAAACAGAAACGAAACCCCCCCTCTCTCTCATATAGTGATCAAGCAAACTCTCCCCTCCCAAGTTAACTCTAGAACAGAAACAAAATCATCCAGCCTGAAGGCAGGGCAGAAACAGCTCAATAAACCATGAGAGTGAGAGACCAAGAGCTGATTTGCCCGTGCATATATGAAATATCGCTCACCTAGAGTAGACTCCCCATCCCGACCAGCTCAGCAACAAAAATGAAGCCTCCCTATGACCATGTGGTGGCAGGGAAGTGAAAGAGAAACTACAGGGAGGGCACCCACCACCTTCTCTCTCTGCGAAAAGCCACAGACAGCGGCCTCTGGTGGTAGGAAAAACATACTGCAGCTTCGCCTGTGAGGGCTCTGGTCAGGATTTTTTTAAAAAAATAAGGGATATTAAGGAAAAATTCATAAAACGGGAGGGGGCAGTGTTGTGTTCTAAGGGTTTTACCTTCCACATGGATTACAATGTATCTGAACCAATGTAACCTTACCTATAGCAACAATGTAACCTTCAGCTGTATCATATGAACCCTGCATGAGGACGCGAGCTAATGACCACCAGCTGGCAGCAGCGAGCGTCCAAGCTCTCTTGGTCAGAACTCATCAAAGGCAACAGCGCGGGAAGCTTTCCCGCCACCACCTACACCTGGACAAGAAGGGAGTGACTCGCAATGATGTCACGCAGGCAGTAGCCAATGGGCTACCATGGCACCACATTCAAAGGTATTACTGCAGTATATAAAGAGCTATCGATCCGCCATTACCTCATGTTCCCTCTGTCCACGATGCAATAAACCTGAGTTAACCCAGCCCGAGGCTGTGTCCTGTGTCTTGGTTTTCATACACTAAATTGGCGACGAGGATGGGATTAATGGATTCCCAAAGCGCCAGGACACAGAGCGGGTTCAATATTACCAAGCCGCAAGACTGGACCATCTTTAACATGGATTTCAAGGCGGCCTTGGTGGAACTCAAAGTCAAAGACGACGAGGAAAGGAAGAGGGCCATCCTCACCCGAATGCTGGGTGTAGAGACCAAGCGGACGCTGGTGGGCATGATCGAACCGAAGACGTTGGATGACTTCAAAACCGACGACATACTGAAGTTGCTGCGTGAGCGTTTCCAACCCTCGAAGGCAATGTTTCCTGCGAGGAGTGCGTTTTGGAGGCGAGTCCAAGCGCCGGATGAGTCGGTAGAGGCGTTCGTGGAGGCCCTGAGGGTAGCCGCCGTTCCCTGCAAGTGGGACAACCTGGAGATGATCATGAGGGACGTCGTGCTGTGTGGCCTGAAGGACAAGGAAGTGCAGCGCCGCCTGATGAACAGGGAGCCGCCACCCACGCTGGCCGAGGTCGTAGAGACCGCGGAATCCGCGGAGTCCACGAATGCGGGAGTGGACGAAATACACGAGTGGCGTGAGTGGCGTCCTAGGGCCAGCAAAGCGGAAAGCTCGGTGCGCGGCAAGTCAGGACAGCCGGTGCACGCGACCCGGCGAACCTCGAGATCCTCCACAGATGGCAGCGACGGCGAAGAGGTACAGAAGGTCCGGAAAGGGGGGCGCCGCTGCGATGGTTGTGGGGCGGCCCACGAGCGTGCGAAGTGCCCTTTCAGGAAAGCCGAATGTTACAGCTGTGGCCGGCGCGGGCACATCGCCAGGGCATGCAGAAATCGGAAAGAGGGCCGGAGGCAGTCGAAAGACCGTTCGGCCAGACCGGACCGTCCAGCGAGACCCCAAGATGGCGCCCGAACCACGAGGAAGCAGGACGGCGTGGGTCGCGTCTCGGACGGCAGTGAGGACGACGCCCCCGTGTTCAGCGTGTCCGCGGGACAAAACCATTACTTCATTGAGGTAATAGTACAAGGGGCCCCTGTTAGGATGGAGATTGACTCGGGGTCCTATTATTCCATAATTCCCCAGAAAGAGTTCTTGAAGATCGACCCCCAAGCGCGGCCCAAACTTAAGACTCTGAGGTCCACGCTACGGGACGTACAAGGGAACAGCATTCCAGTGCTGGGGGTCGGAAAATTTCGGGTTCGTTATAAAAGACATTCCGCAGAACTCCCTCTAGTCGTTCTCAAAGGGGGGAATTGTAGCCTCCTAGGGACGCAGTGGTTTCAGCCCTTGGGCTTGTTCATAGGGGGGGTGCATGCCGTGGGCGCGGATCCGATACAAGCGGTGTGTGACGCGCACCCCGCCGTTTTTGAAAAAGGACTTGGAAAATTCAAGGGACCCCCTGTAGCCTTCGACCTGGACCCGGAGGTCCGCCCGATAAGACTCAAACCGCGCAGGGTGCCTTTCGCACTAAAGGACAAGATAGAGGCGGAACTGGACAAATTGGTGGGCCAGGGGATTCTTATTCCTGTTGATTCCGCGGAGTGGGAAACTCCAATTGTAACAGCTCTGAAGGCTAACGGGGAGGTGCGCATTTGCGCTGATTATAAGTGTACCATTAACAAGGCGATTCGCCCTAATGCATATCCGGTGCCAGTGGTCAGCCACCTTTTGGCCAGGCTAAATGGGGGAAAGTGTTTCGCTAAGCTCGATTTGGCACAAGCCTATCAACAACTCCCCGTAACTCCCGCCACGGCCGCGGCACAAACGATAGTCACACATAAAGGAGCGTTCCAGGTGTCGCGTTTACAGTTCGGCGTGAACTCGGCACCCGGTCTTTTTCAGTCGCTTGTGGAACGCCTCCTGAAGGGGCTGGAGGGGGTGTTGCCTTATTTTGATGACGTATTGATAACAGGGGGGAGTGAGGCCGAACTAGCCAGGAGATTGGATAAAGTGCTAACTGTGTTCGAGAAAGCGGGGCTGAGACTGAGGAAGGACAAATGTGTTTTTTTCGAAACCGAGGTCGAGTTTTTAGGGTTTCGGATCACACCCGAGGGGATTAAGCCGTCCAAGTCCAAAGTAGCAGCCATTAAGAAGGCCCCTCGCCCCACATCCAAAACCGAACTACAGTCATTCCTGGGGCTCCTCAACTTTTACCATACATTCCTCCCGCGGAAAGCCTCCGTGGCCGAACCGCTTCATCGGTTACTGAAAAAAGAGGAGACATGGATGTGGGGTGACGAGCACGAGAAGGCGTTCAACGAACTAAAGCAACTGTTAACATCGGATGCAATCCTTACGCACTTCGACCCCAAACGGCCGGTGGTCTTAGTCTGTGATGCATCACCGGTGGGAGTGGGGGCGGTGCTGTGCCACGTGTTGGATGACGGTCGGGAGGCCCCAGTTGCGTTTTATTCAAGGTCCCTGTCCCAAGCAGAGCGAAATTACGCACAAACCGACAGGGAGGCATTAGCAATAGTAGCGGGGACCAAAAAGTTTCACGATTTTCTGTATGGCCGCCCGTTCACAATCGTGACAGATCACAAGCCCCTGTTAGGGATCTTCACGGCGGGCAAGCCAACGCCACAGATACTATCTCCGAGAATGTTGCGATGGGCCATTTTTCTTAACGCATACCAACACGAGTTGGAGTACCGGCCCGGAAAGGAGATCAGCCATGCTGATGCGCTTTCGAGATCTCCTTTGCCTTTGTCGGACGACCAAAAAGCCAGAATAGGAAGAGACCGCCAGGTGTTGCTAATCGAGGTTTTAGACGAACCCCCAATAGTACCGGCTGATATAGCTAGGGCGACAAGCAAGGACAGGACGCTGGAGAAAGTCAGCTCATGGGTGCAGAAAGGGTGGCCAACATCGTCCCCAAGCAAGGATTTCGACCCATTCTTTCGGAAGAAGCTAGAGTTGTCCATAGAAAGGGGGTGCCTGTTGTGGGGCCAACGGGTGGTGGTCCCGACACCCATGCGGCCGAGGGTTCTCAAACTGCTGCACGTCAGCCACCCGGGCATCGTTCGCTCAAAAGCGCTGGCCCGCAGTTACTTTTGGTGGCCACAGCTGGACGAGGACATTGAGCACATGGTAGGCACTTGTGAGGCGTGCCAGGGGTCCCGACCAGAGGCGGCCCGCCTCCCGCATAGGGAATGGGACACAGCGAGGGGGCCATGGTCCAGAGTGCACGTAGATTTCGCTGGCCCTTTCCGAGGAACCATGTTTCTCCTGGTGGTGGATGCATTCTCAAAGTGGCTGGAGGTCATTCCTGTAAAGAGCACGTCCTCCACCACTACAATTAACCAACTACGGAGAGTTTTTTCAACGTTCGGTTTACCCGACACTTTAGTCAGCGTTAACGCGAGTTGCTTCACCTCCTCAGAGTTCGGGGCATTCATGGAGGCGAATGCCATTCGGCATGTCACGTCCGCGCCGTTTCACCCGGCCACGAATGGCCAAGTGGAACGGTTGGTGCGCACAACAAAGGAAGCGCTTCGGCGCATGGGCCCTGGGGACCTGAACCACCAAGTATGTCAGTTCTTATTAGCGTATAGGGTGACCCCCTTAGCGTCAGGTTACTCGCCGGCAGAACTATTGATGCGGCGGAAACTGACTACACTCCTGTCCAGGCTGGACCCCACAAGAATTGAGGACAAGGGAAAAAACGTGGGGCTGGCAGTCTCGAAAGGTTTCGCCGCCGGCGACCCTGTTCATTGCAGGAACTATGCCAGCGCGGGGCCAGCCTGGGTGCCGGGGACGGTTGTAGAACAGACGGGGCCAGTGTCGTACCGGGTCGAAACCCACACCGGTCTCCTCTGGAGGAGGCACGCAGACCAACTGAGGCACCGAGTCAGTGGGCCAGTCAGTGCGGATTTCCAACAAGATTCAGCGTTAGGGTTCTCCCCCACCCGCGTAACCCATGGGGGAGACAGCAGCGGACAACAGTCCCAAGCAAGGGGGGAAGGAAGAAGCAGCGGCCCCGACTCATATCCTTTTGATAAGCCAGTTCCGTCAGAGGCCGGGGAAGGGGGAGAGGAGTTCGCGACCGCTGCCCCCGAATGGAATTTTGGTTTTGATTTAGCAAACCGGGGGGGTTTTCAGGAGTGTTCCCCCACCCATCCAAGAGAGAAGAGGGGTTTTTCGTTAGTCCCCAGTGCCCCCGGTTCCTCCCTAAGTAAGAGCACACCTCCCAACAACGCCGCGGAGCCGCGGCAGATCACTAACGAGTCTCCCTCTCAAATTACAGGACAGGAAACCAGGGGACAAAGAGAAGGTAGCAAACCCGGGGAGAGGCAGCCCGCATCGAGACCCCAGCGTGTTCGAAACAAGCCATCTTGGCTGAAAGATTTTGTCTCCTAGGGGGGGGAGTGTCTAGAAGCATGGGCTCGAGACATTGTCTCGTCCTAGGGGGGAGGGATGTTGTGTTCTAAGGGTTTTACCTTCCACATGGATTACAATGTATCTGAACCAATGTAACCTTACCTATAGCAACAATGTAACCTTCAGCTGTATCATATGAACCCTGCATGAGGACGCGAGCTAATGACCACCAGCTGGCAGCAGCGAGCGTCCAAGCTCTCTTGGTCAGAACTCATCAAAGGCAACAGCGCGGGAAGCTTTCCCGCCACCACCTACACCTGGACAAGAAGGGAGTGACTCGCAATGATGTCACGCAGGCAGTAGCCAATGGGCTACCATGGCACCACATTCAAAGGTATTACTGCAGTATATAAAGAGCTATCGATCCGCCATTACCTCATGTTCCCTCTGTCCACGATGCAATAAACCTGAGTTAACCCAGCCCGAGGCTGTGTCCTGTGTCTTGGTTTTCATACACTAAAGGCAGGAAGAGGGGTAAAAATAAGGGGGTTTCCTGGGGAAAACGGGATAGTTGGCGGGCATGATCTGTATGCCAAACTCTGTACCAGAAATAGCCGATCAATAGGATATGGCATGCATTAATGTTTCGGAGGTGTGATTCAGATGGATGTTCAACAATCATACCTGTACTTGCAAATGAAGCTTGTGCTTACCTCTCAGTGACCAATCCTAAAACAAAGCAAGCTGGTTTTTAAACTATTAAAGACGTGAAAAGCTCCTTCTGTGACACTGATGTTTCTTAGGACTTAATGAATATCTAGTAATGGGAAGCTTGTCATTATAGTGTGGCTTTTTAGTTGTCCACTATCAATCTCTTCAGAGCAAAGTTCAAGGGCGAAATAACGGTCTCTGGGGTGTGGGTTTTTCATCCTTTCTGGCTTATGTTTACTGTACTACAGGAGAAGATGTCAACGGATGTCTGTTTAGAATTCCACTTGTATGCTTAACCAAATAAGGCCACTGCCTTTAAGCACTTGGAAATAAATCTCACGGAGTCTCATTTTATTTGCTTGCAGATATATTTCAATGAGGCATTTAGCCGTAAAACAGTTAGCATTTTTTTTTCATTTGTTGTTGCTTCAGAGATGGGAAGTGTGTGATAGTTGTAGCCATAATAGGCTTGAATACAATTCTGAACATTCTGTGGTACATTGGAGCTTTGACCCATTAATGACTTCCTCAGTGAGAAACTGGAGCTGTGAGTCATTACACACTTGGTAGAGGCTGCCTGTTAACCCTGTCAGGGTGGAATCAGTTGCATTAACTGGTAAAAGCTGACAGAGAATAGAACAGAGATGGTGGATCAGTCTTTCTTTGTTGTTGCAAACAAAGGCATATATCAAAAGGGGGGAATGGTCCAGAGATACTCACTTTCACTTTAGAAGTGGAATATATCTAAGTGGCAAAGTGCATTTGCTTAGTTTAGTATGGGCTCTTTGTAAAGGAAGTTATATATATATATATATATATATATATATATATATATATATATATATATATATATATATATATATATATATATATATATATATATATATATATATATATATATATATATATATATATATAACTTCCTTTACAAATGTGTATATATACACATACATATATACATACACACACACACACACACACACACACACTGGGGTCACATGAAATGGTGACGTGGGCCACACCCGGCCCACGGGCTGCAGGTTGAGATTCTCTGTCATAAACTCTTAAGCTGGTGCAATAATATACATTTATCTGTGGGTTTAAAAATAATAATCCTGAAATACATTATATGTATTTCTATGGCACCTTTACCTTTATGTCGTATTACAGTGGGGTACTGCAGTGGCTCAAGTCGCTAAGACACTGACTGGGAAGCGGAAGGTCAGCAGTTCGATTTCCGAGTACTGCAGGACGGAAATGAGCTCCCGTCTTCATCCCAGCTCCTGCCAACCTAGCAGTTCGAAAGCAAGAAATTGCAAGTAGATAAATAGGGACCACTTCGGTGGGAAGGTAACAGCGTTCCGTGCGCTCCGGTGTCTAGTCATGCCTGCCACATGACCACAGAAACGTCTGCAGAAGCAGACAGCGCTGGCTCTTTGGCTTAGAAACAGAGATGAGCACTGCATCCTAGAGTCGGATACGACTGGCTTTTGAGCAAGGGAAACCTTTACCTTTACATATTACAGTGATGGGCACTAGAGGCCAATGTCTGCAATGTAAAATATAAGGTTCACTGTTATCCGTGGTTTCAGGTAACTGCAGTAGGTTTTGGAAAATATCCCCCATGGGAGGGAGACCTGTATTACAGAGTAAAGGAGTGCAACAGCCAGAGTAGATCCTTCTGCAATTTGAGAATGATCAGTTGCTAATTATTGTTCTTCCTAGTCTCTGAATCATACATTCAGAGATCATGTGTCTATGTGGAATTCACTGGAACATTCTAGAGCTTGGAACAAAAAGACCATTAGGGCTGTACCTAGCGGCTCTACCTCAGTTCCCCATACCCACTGCTGAGTGAACACCTCAGAACATGTCTCCAAAGAAATCTATACAGTACTTTAAAATTTAACTTTAAGTTTAGCTTTATACTTTAACACTTACCACAGGGCAGTGAAAAGTGTGTTGAATGTGCCAACAACATCCTCCTCATCAACATACATTCTGAGTGTTTATATTGCCTTGATAAAGTACATCACCCAGGGAACATGTGTAGAGGAGGGGTGGCCCTAATTGTTTTTTTGGTTTCATGCTCTAGAATGTTCTGGTGCGTTCTGTGGAGGTGTAGGATAACCCACATGTGTAACTTTACAGGTGACTTTTTGAAGTATCACAATTACTGGCAAGTAACCTGTTCTTGAGGGCTGCAGTGACTTAGTAGTAAAGATGCTGAGCTTGATGACTGGAAGGTCGGCAGGTCAGTAGTTCAAGATGCCAGTGCTGTGTGACAGAGTGAGTGCCCACTGCCTGTCCTAGCTCCTGCCACTTTAGCAATTCGTAAGCAAGAAATTGCAAGTAGATAAATAGGTACGGCTTATGCGGGAAAGGTGCATTCCATGCACTCAGTCACAGCTCCAACATGGCTACGGAAATGACTGCAGACGCAGACGACGCTGGCTGTTTGGCTATAAATGGTGATAAGTACTACCCCCTAGAGCAGGGGTTCCTAAACTAAGGCCCGCGACCGGATTCAGCCCCCAGTGCCACTTCATTTGCCCCCCCCCCCCGCCTCTCCAAGGGCATTCAAGAAACAAAATGGCTGCCCCCTTTGAATCTGTTGGGGACAAAATGACCACACCCATTATGCAGGTGGGGCAAAATGGCCATCTGGCACTCAAAGCTGACAGAGAGCGTGACCCGGTCCCCGCTTAAAAAGGTTGGGAATCCCTGCCCTAGAGATAGACAGGTCTGGCCTTTACCTTAACTTGTTTTTTCATTATTACAGACTGTATTCTTCTTCTGCTCCTGGTAAAAGATGCAGTAATCAGTCCTCTTAAATGCTTCTGGCGACCTCAGTTTTCTCCTCATCTTCATAAGCTTTCCCTTACTTAACATTCTTATACATTTCACACCATATGTTCAGGTTAAAAGTGGCAGATGTGCTGTGTAACAATTAACAGAACATCCTGATTTGGAGGTTGCATTAAGATAATTCATAAAGTATGTGTATCCTTTCATTCTTTAGGACATCTTTTGTCATTTGCTTAATGATGCTGTATCTTCTATCCAAATTTTATAGCACATGTCTAAGATGCATGGTTGGGTTCCTGCCACCAGATGGTCACCTCAATCATTTTTAAAGGATAATTTTAGAGATTCAGAGAGTACAAAGTTACCTTCAGCATCTAGAAGTAAAAAATTTTTTAGGCAAGGCTGAGCATAGTTCCCCTATAATGTTACATGTCTTTTGACAAAGTATACATTTTTTTTGGTTTCTTTATATGTTTTTACTTTGTTTAAATAAGTAGTTTCCAACTGTGCACAATTTTTGGCACTGGAAAATTGGCTTGTAATACATGGTCAATTAAAACAGAAAGGGCATCTTGTTTTAGCAGAAGTGGCCATGGGTTAAAGTCACCACCTAGAAAGTAGGTGTTTTAGGTCATATAGACAGATTCCCATAAAGGCATGTAGAATAGGCAGTATATCTTGAGGGACTATTTAGTCCTTTTCCTGCATTTAGAGTGGGCAACTTAATGAAAAGTGTGCATTGGAGATTAGAGCAACTGAAAGGTTAGTTGCTTTTGTGCAAATAAATTAGCTAGGATATTATTCTGAATGCAGCTACAATAACTTAAAATTTATTCATGCTCTCAGCCTGGGCATATCTGGCCAGTAGAAATGGATTACATGTTGCTTCTCATTCTCTTTCATTAGGCTTTTGTCAGCATTTGAGCATCTGGGAGTTTTTCTTGTCATCCCCTCTGCACCTCAGCAGCCTTAGATTTCCAGACATGCTCCTTTCAAGGAAAGCCTTAGGACCACACATTGAATGTGCTTTATTTTCTCTGCCATATTGGGCAGTACTGCGCCGAGACAAGCTCACAAATATTTCTTCTTATTAAGTGGAAAAGTGGATTTGCTTTCTTGGTCTCTTTCACTCATTTGTTTCTTCCCTTTTGTTATCTGCATTTTCTCTTGAGGGAGGGGCTGATTCAGATTACGTGAAACAATGGGGCAAGAGAACTACTGCCCTAACACCATATGTTTGTGGGACTTGATCCCTATCTTGATTCGGTCCAAGAGATGATGTAGAGATAAGCACTTTTCCTAGTATTTTACTCATTTGCTTGCTCTCTTAAAAATGCAAATCCCCCCTGCATTGCTATACAGTATTCCAAATTCTTTCATACTGGTTTGTATATAGTGTTGCATCTATTTTTTTCTGTTAGCTTTTTGGTCTCTTGGAGGACCCTGAATAGGCTGAGGGTAGGGGTCCCTAAGTTCAAGAACAGCATGCTCAAGTGGGGGCTGCTGGCGGATAACAACCTGTTGTGAATGTGGAGAGATACAGAATCCGGTTCACTTACTGATCTGCCAATTACTACCAGAAACATGTACTGATGAAGATTTAATACAAATAATTTCATGTCAGAGATTACTCTGGGTTACTCAAGGATTTTTGCTGGAGAAGGTCCACTCAGGGGATGCTTGAATGAGGCTCCTATCATGTCCCTGTGTAGCCCTTGAGTATCGAAACCCTACCTTCTAGTCTCCAAGCTCAGCATCTTAACCACTAAGCCATTAGGGGAGCTGCTGAAGATTTAATTATGTCCAATGACAGAGCAAAGAAAGTGTCTTCTAATGGGCAGCTATTTTTTTTGGTGGGGAGTAATGTGTTTTCTTTTGAGTTTATTTAAGACCCACTCTCAGGAGATTAGCATACTTTACACATTCCTCTTTGCCACCGTCTTCTTCCTCCTGTTGCTCATCATAGCTTGGAATCAGAGCTGAGTGAGCCAGTGACCTCAGATGCTGCATATTGGGCAAAGCAGGTAACTGTCTGGCCAGGTTAACCTATGTCTGGCCAGATTATCTTGCTATGGTAATAGAGTAGACCATATTGCCAGCGACTCAACACCGATCATCAGGCGGCGGTTAACTAACTGACAACTCTGAGGACTAATGGCTTGGGTGCCGAAGTCCACAGGGAAGGGTGATGGTCCCCAAGTGGATTCAATCCCACTTGAATCTATCTTGATAAATGGCAGCAGCTTCATCAATACTGGCCTGGGGCTGATGAGGACTTTTTGTGCCAAAAGCAAAGCAATCACACTTGTATATTGCCCCATAGTACTTGGTAGTGCGATTCACAAGTTAATTAGCATTTTGCCCCCAACATGCTGGGTACTCAATTCACTGACCTTGGAAGGATGGAAGGCTTAGTCAACCTTGAGCCCTGGTCAGGACTGAACTCACAACCTTTTGGTTGCAGGACAACAGTTTAACTGCTGTACTTACTGAGGAGGGTCTTCTGTCCTTAGAAAGGGTTCATCCAAGGGGCTCGGGACCACAAAGTGACTTGCGGAACTGGATCAGTGGTATGGGTGTCATGCTGCAATGTGGAAGGCAGATGAAAGGCCATTGCATTATATTCTGAGGACAGGCTTCATGGCTAATTGGCATGAGGATCGCCAGTATTTGGATTCTGATACGACAGAACAAGAAGAAGCTGAAGAACAGAACTGTGTGTCTCCTGTAGCTGCCTCTGTACTTACTGAGGAGGGTCTTCTGTCCTTAGAAAGGCATGTGCTCTTCAGTGTTGAGTTGAGGTTCAATATCATTCTGGTCAACTTCAGTATCTGGAGTGGGAGAACAAAAGCATCAAGTTTTTCCATTATCTCAGGCAGAAAATAATGTTTAGGCCTGACCTTTGCTTACAACCCAAGTTCATCTAACTCGGAAGTGGGGAACTTGCCTTCTTATTCTCCATCCTTTCTAGCCAGTAGAGTGCATACCTGTCAACCACCCCGTTTTACCTGGGAAAACCCCTTATTTTTATCCCTCTTCCCGCCCCTCCCGTTTTATTAATTTCCCCGTATTTCCCCTTATTTTTAAAACAAATATCCTGACCTCACAGGCGAAGCTGCAGTATTTTTTCCGGCCACCAGAGGTCGCTGTGTGGCAGGCTCTTCGCTTTTGGAAGGGGAGAGAGAGAAAGGGGGGGGGCGCGCGTTCTGTAGGTTTCTCTTTCATTTTTCTCCTGCCAGCCACATGTCCAAGATGGCGGCTGGTCGGAGCCACCATGCTGGGAGGAGGGACGGAAGTCAGAGGTGAGCAATATTTCATTTATGCAGGGGCAAATCAGCTCTTGGTCTGGGGGCAGAGACTTCTCTCTCACTCTCATGCTTTATTGAGCTATTTCTTCCCCCTGCCTTCCGTTTCTAGAGTTCTAGAGTTAACTTGGGAGGGATGGGATGGGGGGGGGATGTGCTTGATCATTAAAAGAGAGAGGGGGTGGAGTTCCGTTTCTGTTCTAGAGTTAATTTGGGGTGGGTGGGTGGGATGTGCTTGATCACTATATGCTAACGGTAAAGGTTTCCCTTGCTCGAAAGGAAGTCGTATCTAGAGTGCCAAGGTTCGCCATCAGAGTCATACTTGATGTCCAAAGTACTTTAGCATCATTTTTACTATTTGACCTTTAATGAGCAGTCAGGGTTGATTTCTTCTAGGATCGACCTATTCCTACAGTGGCCAATTTTTAGAGCAAGAAGCTGCTTTTTGTACGAGAGAGCAGATCCAAAATACACGGGGAGAATTATCAGAGCTCATAGATCCAGTGTGCTTGCACGGTTGTGTAAGGGGGTCGCCCTTGCTCAAAAGCCAATCGTATCCAACTCTAGGGTTCAGTGCTCATCTCCGTTTCAAAGCCAAAGAGCCAGCGTTGTCTGCGTCTGCAGACATTTCCATGGTCATGTGGCAGGCATGACTAGACACCAGAGTACATGGAACGCTGTTACCTTCCCACCAAAGTGGTCCCTATTTGTCTACTTGCAATTTCTTGCTTTCGAACTGCTAGGATGGCAGGAGCTGGGACAAAGACAGGAGCTCATTCCGTTCTGCAGTACTCTACTCAGGAACCGAACTGCTGACCTTCTGCCTCCCAGTCAGCATCTTAGTCACTTAAGCCACTGAGCAAACAAGAAAGAAAAGAAAACAAAAGTCCCCCAAGAAAATGGGAAAAGGGTTCTTTGGCCCACACAGCTTTGTGCCCATTGCATCTACAATACCATCTAGCCATCTTATTTTGGCCACCCCCTTCTTTTGTCCTCCACCTTTTCCAGCATCAAGGCTTTCTCAAGTGAATCCTCTCTTCTCATTTGATGTCCAAAGTACTTTAGCGTCATTTTTACTATTTGACCTTTAATGAGCAGTCAGGGTTGATTTCTTCTAGGATCGACCTATTTCTAACACCACATTTCAAAGGCATCTATTTTTCTGTGCTCAGCTTTCCTAATGGTCCAGCTCTCACACCCTTACATTACCACCGGGAATACCATTGCTTTGACTAAGCAATTTTTTGTTTGCAAGGTGATGCCTCTACTTTTAACTATTTTCCCCAGGTTTCTCATAGCTTGTTTCCCAAGCATCAGTTGCCTTTTTATTTCATGGCTGCAGTCACCATCTGCAGCTATCTTTGATCCTAAGAAAGTAAAATCTGTCAGTCGTATCCAACTCTAGGGTGCAGTGCTCATCTCCATTTACAGCCAAAGAGCCAGTGCTGTCTGTGTTTGCAGACATTTTCATGGCCATGTGGCAGGCATGACTAGAGCCCAGCAAGTCACATGGCTATATTTGGCCACGCCCACAGATTTGGCCACACCCACAGAGGGGTGTGCCCAAAATTTCCCTTATTTTCAAATACAAAAGTTGTCAGGTATGGTAGAGTGTACTGAGGTTCTCACAGGGAACGATCTGAGAAGCATGTGATGCCATCTTCTTCATTATAGCAATAGAGTTAATGGCATGAATATATGGGTACCATGTGAAATGATTTCTGTCCTTTCCCCGCCTGTGCGTTCCTGTGTCACACTGGACAATGTAGTAGCAGATTTAAACATCATGGCCTTTTGGGAATGGAAAAACACACAACCTATCTGTATCTTTATACTCTTTTCCTTTTTTTTATAAAGAAAAGGTGAAAAAGTAGAGAGGCAAAATTGGTTCTGCAAGGGCTCTCACTACAAAGCATTCAACCTGAAGAAGCAAATCAAAGCAGATGATTGTCAGACCATGCGGTTCATCAGACCATGTAAAAGGTCGATCTCATTCTTGAAATGATAGAAGTATGAAGTAAATGCTGTCTACAGAAAATGGGGCAGGGAGGACGATTGTAGCTGCAATACTGTTATTTTAAAGTTAGGGTGGCTTCTCACTTGAGCTACAAATACTGGAGCAAAACAATATGTGCTCAACCTATCAATTGTGAAAGGCTCGTGTGTGTGTGTATAAATAGCTGTTCAAATACACATAAACAGAGAAGGTCTCTCTCCCCCCCCCCCCATTTGATGCTTTCTATCCTCTGTTGAATTCTTTCTTCACTTAAAGACTGTTTCTCATGAGGTTTTCAAACACAGAACCCCATATTAAACATGCTGTGTGATGAATATGCATGGTTTTTAAGTGGCCAAGAATAGGATGAAGAATAAAATCTTATCTATCTAGTCTGCCTGTCTAATATATTAATTTCATTAATATACCGTCTGACTAAGTTGACACTCTGGACGGTGAATGCAGTGTACAGATATATAAACACAATAACGCAAAATATCAGTGCACCCATAGCAGGCTGTGTTATTCCAAGTATAAAACCCTTATATTTAAAAAGATGAAAGCAGTGATGTATCAATAACTAAATGACGTGATAAATGACGTGACAAAACCCATGTGAGCATGTGAGAACGCATCCCTTACTTCCTTGTCAAAGTGTACACAATTTGTGTAACCCTAGTTTTCGCTCAGTGGCTGTGGTAGTGGGTAGTGGGTGTAGCCCTGGAGGTGATCACCCCTATGAACAATGCGACCAGAGCACTGTTGACTATTAATGACTGGATATTACTGGGCTGTTGGTTAGCTGTCATAACTGAAGGTGACACTGGTGGAGGAGGCAACAGTGGTGACACTCAATCTAACTTTTGTTAGCCATGCACAGACGGTCACAATCAGTGGTGGGATTCAGCAGGTTCGCCCCAGTTCGCCAGAACTGGTAGCAGAAATTCTGGCTGGCCCTGCCCAACCAAGTTTTGGAATAACGCAGGGCTTTCCCCCTGGCCAAGCACACCATACCATGCGTACAGAGTAGGTAGTAAAAAAATGTGAATCCTACCACTGCTCACAACAGTAAACTCCTGCTGATCTTTCCTTACCATGAAAACCCTATGATGGGACAGTCCGAAACGAAACAGAGATAATGTTGGAAGGCGAGACTCCCTGGTGGGAAAGCACTCTATTAGAGAAGAGCAAAGGACGTGTGAATACCTCTGTTTTAATGATACAACTAGATTAAAGCCAAAAGGATGTGTAGTGGCTTATGTGCACAGGTATAAAAGGAATGTCCAGTGCTGGACATCATGTACAAATAGAACATGTGGACCATGAATCACAGTAAGCTGGAAACCTTAAACCAAGGAATGGAATTTATAAATATTATGTTATGTTAGTGAACTAAAGTGGACTGGAATCGGATATAGTTTAAGTCAGATGAATACTAACTGTGTTCTACTCTGGAAATGACAGACTTGGAAGAAAGAGAGTGACTATAATATTGAGTCAAGATGTTATGGGCTATAACGCACAATCTGACCAGATAATATCAGTGAGACTTTTGGCCAAAAGCTATCAACATGACCAGCATTCAAGTCTATTTCCCAACTACTGATACTGAAGAAGATGAAATTGAAAGTTTTGTGCAAGCATACAAGAGGAAACTGTTCACATAGCAAAAGAAGACATGCTTATAATCATAGCAGCTGGAATACAAATGTAGAGAACAAAGCAGAATCAAAAAGGTTTTGGGAGAATTTTCCCTAAGAGACAGAAGTGAAGCAGGCAAATGAGTGATAGAATTCCGTGATGCTAGCAATCTGTTGATTATAAATATGTGCTTCAAAGAACCACATAGCTGCTGTACACGTGGACATCACCAGATGGTCAAGGCAGAAATCAAATAGACTATGTAATTGGGAGCAGGAGATGTAGAAGCTGTATTCTCTTGGCCAAAACAAGACCAGGAATAGATCATGATACCGGCCTGAACTATTTATGGAGGTAAAAATATAAAATCTGGAAAGTACAGTAATGCTGGGAAATGTTGAAGGAAGAAAGAAATGGGGAATTTCAAGTACAACATGGATCAACAAGAAAGCCACAGGCTTGAGTTTACAAGAGCTGAGAAGAGTGTTGGGGACAGGGCACTACTGTGGCGCTAGTAGTTTATTTGGCTGAAGGTCCTGCCAGGATTGTTCTTCTGACCTTACATGCTGCAGTACAGAACCTGGCAGTGCTGTGGGTGAAGGTGAGTCTTTCACCAGATAGCAGCCAGTGGGTGTATGTGCTGTTTCTCCGGCTGAGCTACTTGCAGAGCAGCGGAGATAAGAACTTGTTCTGGATGTCTCTATAAAAAGAGCAGCTGTAGAGAACATGTTCTGTGGTTTCAATTTCTTCAGTGTCACGGGCATTTTCTCTCTGTCATTGGTGTCCTTTGGACATTTCCCTTGAGAACTGCAGAAGTGAGTGCCTGGCAGCGGGCTAGCGTAAGTGCCCTCCGATGACTTGGTTCTCAAGTCGGAGCAGGTACGGGCTGTGGCAACAATGGGTTGGGAGAGGCCAAGATGTGCAGTCTGGATTGGATTGTTCTTTTCCCTGCTGATTGGAAGCTGTCCTGGATTGTTAGAGGATTAAACATAATTTTGAGCCAAAGGTTGAGAGTAGCTATCTACAACCTTGCCTCAACATTTATCATGCCCGTCTCCAGGCAAAGGGTAGTGTTTGATACATAGAGAACAGTAACAGCAGTAAACAACAGCAGCAGAAAACAGCAACAGCAGTAAAGAACAGCTGTTGCCTTAACAGAGAGATCATTCAAATCTGTGATTCCTCCGTCTGTAGTCTAAACCACTAGTTAGCTAGTCGTAACTAAATGCAGAGAAGCGCATACACTTGACTACTTCTGGGAATACATTCCCAGAAGTGGTCAAGTGTATGCGCTTCTCTGCATTTAGTTAGGACTAGCTAACTAGTGATTCTTCTAATGTGGAATGTGTTTTATAGGAAAAATCTTTAAGCTGAAAAGGAACTGACACGAAATATCAAAATGCAATTCTGGAAATACTTGGTAACCTGGCTATGGGACTTTCTTTACTAACTCCTGTGGGAATTATGTAATCTTTCATCTTCAGTGTATAAATTTGATTTTATCCTCAATTACCATTAGATTAATTAGCCCCTCTTCATTTGACCTTCACACCCATCTTCTTTGAAAAATACTCTGAAGATCTTATTCTGCTCCTTACCTGCCTGAGCTGAGAGCTCTCTTTTGTTGGGTTGTACTGCTTGAGTAAATCAACCCAGGTCTCCTCTTTCCAAAATTTATTAGTGTCCTCTCTTAACAATGGTATCTCCTTATCTCTCTATCATGGAGTGAAAGGATGAGTCTGAGTGGTAAAAGCAATGATTACATTTGAATTTAATTAGTGGCTTGAAATGATTTCACAGTAGGAATTGGAAAATCCTGTTTTAAGTTATCAGGAACTAGGCAGCTTTCCCTTACCTATGTCTTTGACAACCGCACATTTTTGGAGAAGATAAAAATACAGTACTAAAAAGAACTTCTTTATTTAGCAACCTTTTAATCAGGATTCCATGTTCACAGCCCAAAGTGTGAAATCTTCTCTTATGCCTCTGATTTTGGGAACTGAGAACCATATGTTATCTTGGTTTTGCATTGCTCAGATCTTCTTAATTGCATCTGCATAGCAATTAGACTGGTGCATAAATTGAAGAAAATAATGCATTCACTTGTTCTTGCTGTGTAAGAGTTTTTGTTTGGAAGCACTTAGATTACTGCTGTGTGATTGGACCTGTTTAAACATTTATATTCGTTATTCTATCCTTTTCATAGTGAACACAAATAGTAGTAAAGAATCCAGGATCAGAATACCTGAAACATTGCTTTCTATAGAGTTGCTTTCTATCAATTATTAAAATGATGGTTTGATAAAAGCTAAAGGGCTATTAAAAAAACACCTCTAAGCATTAGCTGACTACATGTCAAAGTGAGGACTATGCTCACATGACTTTTCCATGTTGGTATCCTGGTTCTAGAATGCCTTTTCCCAAGGGATATGCTCAGTGTCAACTTTATTAACATTAGGTACCAAGCTAACTCATTTTTTTCACCTTGGCATATTTAATTGATTAGGAGCTATGGCTCACAGTTCTCACTCCTCACTGTTTTGTTGTTTCTTAATGGCTTTAATTTATTGGTTTTATTACATACTTATTTGATACTAATGTTATCCAGCTTGACAGTCTTTGAACAACAGATTAGAAAGAGAATGGTAAATAAAAAGAGGATGATATTGGATGGGAAGTAAATATTGTAGCATTCTAAAAATAGATATGCTGTAATTATGTTTTTTTTAAAATAAATGCTGCATTTGAAATAAATTTCAGCCAGGTGGCCAGAATCCTATTGATTAGTTATGCCCTATAAATACAATAAGGGGCTGCAGTGGCTCAAGTGGCTAAGATGCTGACTGGGAGGTGGAAGGTCAGCAGTTTGATTCCTGAGTACTGCAGGATGGAATGAACTCCTGTCTTTGTCCCAGCTCCTGCCAACCTAGCAGTTTGAAAGCAAGAAATTGCAAGTAGATAAATAGGGACCACTTCGGTGGGAAGGTAAACAGCATTTTGTGGGCTCCAGTCATGCCTGCCACATGATCATAGAAATATCTGTAGAAGCAGGCAGCACTGGCTCTTCGGCTATGAAACAAAGATGAGCACTGAACCCTAGAGTCGGATACGACTGGCTTTCGAGCAAGGGAAACCTTTACCTTTACCTATAAATACAATGCTCTTTGATCACCAACCACCAAAGCAGAGACTGAAATCAAGGCATAGCTTCCTCACAACTTCTGCTCCTCCAAACAACCAGTTCCCACAGACCACCTTAGAACTATGGAAGGTGAACAAGGAACTACTAGATAACTGGGCAGAACCACATAACTCTCTACTGCCTGGCTAAGAACAACCATGGCCTGTGTGTGGAATGCTTTAAATAGACTGCCTGCAGGGGTAGGAAGATCAAGGGCTAATCTGAGAAAGTGGGGGTATCCCTGTAGATGAAAGCTTGTGTGAATGCACATGATGTCCCGCAACGTGCACCAAGGAGGACCTTATGTTGGCAAGAGGAAATGCTATTGATAGGGCAGATGTCCTGTAGCCCTTTGGGCAGATGTCATCTAGCCCTTTTAAATTCTATTTTGTTTTTAGATGTGTTAATTTTTGCTTTGTATGTTATTATATGCTGGTGGTACCTCTGACATGAATAAAGAAAGAATGGTGTTGACAGCAGCAGGGAATTGCTTGTAGATGACAAGGTGCTGCTTGTATCCTGCAACGTGCACAAACATACACAATTGGTATGCAAAGAGGCAAATGGGTAGTGACTTGTTAAATGGTGACAGTTTGCCTCTTCACTTAATGCAAGTGTAAAAATGAACCGGTAGGAATCTGGTTGATTAACGTCTAACCTTGGGACCCCAGATGTTCTTGGACTACAGCTCCCAGAAACCTTGGCCAGCCCACCCAGTTGTGAAGACTTCTGGGAACTTTAGTCCAAGAACATCTGGTGACCGACCCAAGGTTAGAAACCCTTGATCTGGAATAAGATTTTGAAGGTGCAAACTGCAGTTCCTTTGTTAAAGCTAAACTGATTTTGGTGTTGAGAAAGCCTCAGTTGCAGATTGCTTGGGTAACGTATGTATGTCACCTTGAGTTCTATTCAAGAAAGGTCGACAGTAAATGTTACAAATAGATATAGTTGTTCCCCTCCAATGTATTAGCACTTTTCTGTGGAGTACTGATTTATTATTTATTGGATGTGTTAGCACACATGGAATTTCCAGAGCTGAGTATGTCGTTCACCCTCTCTGCATTCCTTTGTCAGCTAAAAACTGCTACACATTTAGGATATTGTTGGCAGTTATTTTTTTAGATGTTGTTGTTCTGATGTTAAATTAATTGGACATATTTAAACCTCTTTGTTAAAGGAATGTTTTAATTACAGTAGTTGTGTTCACACCTTTCTGTATGTCATTGTGCTCTCCTGTGGGCGGGAGAAAATGATTTATCAAAATGGTGAACAAGGTGCCGTTCAAATATTTTCCTATCTATGATTTATAAAATCTTTCCAGCCATATAGATCCTGATGCTATACTAAGGTTTTAGGATTCAGTGTTGTGCTGTTTAGTTAATTTCAGATTGGAAAATATTTCTATTACTGAACTCTGGATGGAGTATTAATTGACTCAGCATCTTTATTTAATTTACATTTACTAAACAAAAGCCAGAATCCACTTAAATAATTAGGCCAGCATTCAGTTCATTAGCATAAATTACAGTGGAGACTTGCCACTAGTTGCGAAGTTGCTGTATGCATTTTTTGTTGCGCATTAAGACACACGACTGGTGTTTGTCACCAAATAGACACAGCAACTTCTTAACTAATGGTAGTTGACAGCTGAGATTTACACAACTCAACTTTTGCTAGAAGATCTTAAGTAATAGAATTCAGCCCAAAATTTCTTAATATCTCAACTGCCCATAAGTATATGGATAGCAATATATTTTAGGGGGAAAGGGACATAATGCAGTTTAATTCTTTTTTGCAAATAATCTCAAAGCTCTGTATGGAAGTGGTATTTTATTAGAATGTTTGTCTTTAAATTTTTATTGTAGCCACTGTACATAAATTCTTTATTTTATCTTAAAGTAAGAAGAGCATTAAAATTGTTGCTACACTAATTTTCGCATATTCAATAAAATGTGCATGATATGGTGTGATTGTTCTTTCAGTTTAATTCTCTTTCACACTTAGTTTTGCTCTCGTTTCCCCACATAGTTCAATTTCAAACTAATGACATTTTGGAAGCCCCTCATTGTTACTAGTATACTTTATGAACCAATTATTTCTTTGGTTATGGGAAAATGTTCTGAACAATGGAAAGTATTCTTCGGAATTTTTTAAAACTCCATTTCATTGTTAAGATCAGTTGATTTTCTTTACTTCCTGGGAGGTGGGGAACAATTTTCTGCCTTTAGGAAGAATCTTTAGATGGGGGCTCTGTGAGACATGCCTCCCCGAAATGTCCTGCAGTGGGTTGATGCTGCCTAAAGCAGGGGTGGCCAACCCCTGGCCTGCGGGTCTAAGCTGGCCTGTGCATATCATTAATCTGGTCCACGGTGGCCACCTGGGGACTGCTAGACCCACCCCCACCCACCACCCATCACCCACCACCAGATGTCATGATACGCCACTTATTGTGGCAGCAGCGGCAGGAATCGTGATCCCCCTGGCTTTTTGAATAGGCTCCGCCGCTTCCCAGGGTGGCTGGAGGCTTTTCAGAGCAATTTCGCTTTGGTTTGGAATTTTCCCACCCCTTCCCTGCTGCTCTTCGCCAGTTGGACCGCAACTGTGGGCAACGTCTGGTGCCGAGCAGAGCTTATGTCAGTGCCTGGGATCCCAGTACGGAACCCGGAAGTCAGCCACGGTCGCTTTCTAGCCCTACATTATGACATTGTATGCATGTTTTAAGTAGGATGGATGCAACCTTGGTTGCATGTTTTGTACCACTGGGGTGGATGCCTTTTTCATAGCAGACTCTTTCCCCTGCCAAGCTTTCCTGGTCTAGTTTTCCAAAACATTCATTGGGACTAATGGATACTTTTAAAAAGGTGAAGTAGAAGATGTAAGTTTTGGCTTATCAAAGGAACCCATATGGACTAGGACATTTTCTGCTGTGATTAAGTGACTCATATTCAAATGTTAAAGGCTGAAACTATGGAAAGTTGAAATCATGTTGAATACCAGGGATGCCCTTATTAGACCCACCCCATCATACTCATTGTTTTCCAGAAACCTATGTTTGTGTGGTAGAGAGCCTTGCTTTAACAGGCTTCCCAATCACGAAAATGCCAAAATCACATTCACACGAATATCATTACCTTGGAGTAGTTATTCAGTGAGGAGTCTGCACACTGGTAGATGTCTCCACAATGACATTCCACACATCCAAATGGGCTTGAAAAATCAAGTCCATTTGCATGCGACTTTTTTGCTATTCGGATATCATGTCAGACCATGAGGTGTGCCCTCCACTTTCACCTTGCCCAAGGGATCTGACAGAAGATGCTTTGGTGAGTTTTTGTCCTGGCCTAACTCTATTGACAAGAGATGGGCAACACTGTCTAGTTAGACCACACAAGCCCTTGCGCCCCCGACAAGGCTCTCACCTAGCTGGGGTCATTACCACCACCACTTACAGATGATACTACAAACCTTTGTGGTATATACACAAAAGTAAGTTTTACATTGGGTTAGATGGGGATAAAGGAACTACACATGTTTCAGTGTCACCACACACATCCAGTCCTTTACAGTATCAGGGTTAATGCCTGAACAGGCTCATCTCTACCTACCTGGTCTCCATTCAAGGATAAAAAGTTACCTTCTTGGGGAATAATTTAAATATGATCTCCATCCAATTTGTCCATTCAGTCTGTGGTCACTCAATCACTAATCCCAGACCATTGTCTCTCTTCCTGCTCTGTCAGTGTTTCTCTAAGCATGAGTTGGATTTTCTTTTCATTTTTAAAGAGCATTTCCACTACATTGAGCAAAGGTATGACCATTACCTACTCTCATTTAAGAAGAAGAAAAAGACACAAGCAACAGAAATTCACATTTCCTTTGGAAAAAGAAATGTCATTTTATCATTAATATTTAAGAATGTAGATGAAAATTGCCTTGAGAATTTTCATTTGGAGTGCTTTTCTCTGCAGTTGGCTTTTTATTAGAGGGAAGAGGGAATGAAATAGACCTAATGAATCTAGTTTAGATTTAATTCTATTTTGAATAAATCAGAAGTGGGAATTGGCTTTATTTCGTAAGGTGCCTTGAGCTTTTCTTCGTTTAAACTTTATATAAATTGTGCCCAAGGTGCAGTTTCTCTTGATGAATATTTTTTCTAGGTGAAACTGATGTCCAGAAGAGTAGATTAATAAGAGTATAAAAGCAATTAGCCCATAATCTTCCTTTGCCTCCCTTCTTTAAAAAAAAATGAATTATCAAATAGAATTAAGGTTGTGGATTACTGCTAAGTTGTTTAGAATGCTATCTCTGGAGAAGCAGGACTAATGTTTTGTGTTGTAATAGGGTACTGGAGTATTACAGCCCGTTTCATTTCAAACAACTTGTAAAGAAACTGAGGTTGAAAAATATCAGAAATATATCTAATTCAATGACAATAAATTAGTAAAGGTAAAGCTCACCGTTCTTCGAAGTCCAGTCATATCCAACTCTAAGGTTCAGTGCTCATCTTTGTTTATAGTGAAAGAGCCAGTGCTGTCTGCATCTGCAATTGGACATGTGGCAGGCATGACCAGAGTGCACGGAACACTTTTTATCTTCCCACCGAAGTGGTACCTATTTATCTACTTACAATTTCTTGCTTTCAAACTGCTAGGTTGGCAGGAGCTGGGACAGAGACAGGAACTCACTCCATCATGCAGCACTCGGATCTTGAACTGCTGACCTGCCGGCTTTCCAGTCATCAAGTTCGGCATCTTAACCACTAGGCCCCTGGTAAAACAGTATTGTTATGATGGTTTCATCTCATAGCAGCTCTATTGAGGGGTGGTGGTGTGATCTTAGAATGGACATTTCTAAGATTTTCTGGTAGTACAGTAAACATACCTGTCAACCGCGGCTCCGGACAATCCGGGATCTGCGCAGAACAGTTCTGCGAAGGTCGCTTTTTATGCATGCGTAAAAGCCTTCTACGCACGCGTAAAAGCGACTTGCGCAGAACCGTTCTGCGCAGCTTGCTTCTACGCATGCGTAGAAGGCTTTTGCATATGTGTAGAAGGCTTCTAAAATCCACTTCTGCACAGAAGCCTTCTACGCATGCATAGAAGGGTTCTACGCATGCGTAGAAGGGTTCTACGCAAGCATAGAAGGGTTCTACGCATGCGTAGAAGCAAGCTGCACAGAAGGGATGCGCAATAACGCCTTTCCCCCTGCTGCCAAATTCCGGGGTTTTGGCAGCTCTGGGCGGGAAATGGCGAAAATTGGCGCCGAAAAACGGGAATCCCAGCCAATCCGGGAAGGTTGACAGGTATGACAGTAAAACCTCTACTTATGAAAAAAAAAGTCCTTTCCGTAGGCTTTTGCTTAAATCAAATTTTATGTAACTTGAAGCAAACCCATAGGAAAAATTATTTTTTACATAACTCGAAGCAAACCCATAGGAAAAATGAATTTTTTATGTAAATTGAAGCAAACTCATAGGGAAATGAATTTTTACATAACTCGAAGCAAACCCATAGGAAAAAGAATATTTATGTAACTCGAAGCAAACCCATAGGAAATCGTGTAAATCAGGACATGGTTTTAGCAAAAAATCATTATGTAAGTCAAATTTTATGTAACTCGATGCATTTGTAAGTCGGGGTTTTACTGTATAGTGGTTGTACTCCAAAGGATGGGGATGAAGGGTATGGGGGTGCGCCCAAAGAAGGTAATTTGCATATTTAATATTGTTAAGGAAACAGAGTATTTCTGAATTCTAAATGCAGAGTTTTCAAATACACTGGCCTCAGTTTGTAAGCAGTTTTTACCCCTGGATGAAATATGTGGTTGGGTCGAGAAGGCAAATGTTTTACCATAGCATCTTAAGAGGGTTTTTTAAATAAATTTTTTAAAAAAGTTATTAACAAGGGAGAGGGTTAAAATGAAATGACCAGACATCTTTTTTCTTTCAATTTTTAGGGTCCATCCTGTAGTTTTGTGGGGCTTGGGACGCTTGCATCAATTCAGTTGAAAAGAAAAAGGCTTCTTGTGGAGGCTTGTTGAAATGGTAAGATATCTTTTCATGGTTCAGAAACATTTTTTTTTTAAAACATGACTTTTCAAATAGGTGTGAAGTTGGCTCTTTCAATGTCAGTCTTTAGCCTAGTCAACAACCCTTTACCACACCTACCATGCAAACCAGTGCATGTCTGTACACAGGAAATAGATTGGCTGAATCAGCTCTGGCAGTCACTTGGGTAAGAGAGGCCACTGTCAGATCACTATTTTTTGGTAATGTTCAATGTGCTACCTTGCAAAGGCAAATGGTCAGTGCGAGTAAAGACTCTGCATACGAGAGAGAGAGAGAGAGAGAGAGAGGAGGGGGAGGTTATCCTTCTTCAAGTGCTGTATCTGATTCCGAATATTGGCTATCCTCATGGTGATCAGCCATGAACATTGTCCTGGGAACAATATAATGCAGTGGCCATCCATTTGCCTTCGGCATCACAGCGTGACACCCACTGATCCAGTTCCACTGAGTCACTTTCTGATCCTGAGCCTTTTTAGCACACAAAGCCCTCCTTGGTCCCAGGCCAGTATTGATGAAGCTGCTGCCCTCCACCAAGATGGATTTAAGAGGGATTTAATCTACTTGGGGACCATCACCTTTCCCTGTGGACTTCGGCACCCAACCATTCTCAAGGTTGTCAGTTTAGTTAACCACTGTCTGACAATTGGTGTTGATTCGCTGGCACTATGGTCTACTCTATTACTGTAGAACAACATTATGGGCCATGTGCAGGTCACGTGGTCGAGCGTGCCTGTCACATGGTCGAACATGCTGGTCACGTATTTCTTCCCACTTGAAAATGGAAATAAAATGCACATGCAGCAATTAATCCAGCACACACACCTGCGCCGCTCCCAGAAGCAGAAGTAAACTTTTGCTTCTGGGAGCAGCGAGGGCAGCGTGGGCCGGATTAATTGGCATTGTGGGCCAGATCTGGTCTGAGGTCTGTAGTTTGGGCACCCATGCCATAGAGGATAACCTGGCCAAATGACATGGTTATCCAGGTGCAAGTTTTCACATTCCATATAGCTTTAGCTTTTTTGGGGGGAAGCACAGTTTCCTGCATTTCTGTGCCTTTTATATTATATCAAGTCAACTGTCAAATCAGTTGTGCAATATAAGAGAATTATTTGACCTGGACTTGTGCCAGACATCCCAGATGGCAGAATTGGCCAGTTCTTTTTTTACTAGTTGCATCTTGTAACTGCCATTATGGTTTTAGGATTTTTGGTTGACTTGGATGTAGAAACAGTTTTGGAGATAGAGTTGATATTTCTGGTCTTTCTATTTGTATTCTATTTTAGAGCTATCTGTCTCTACATGTACATGGCTCAGTACCTTAAAGTGCTTCAAGAATCCCAGAATATTAAAGTCATTATAAATAGAAGAGGTTTTTAAAAATAATTGTGTAAGCGTTAGCCTGTGGGTTTAGAGACTCGTCTTTTGATTACTGGCTGACTTCCTCTTCCCACTGTTCGTTTTTAAATGGGAAGAATTTGCTGATCCATTCATGGTGGAGAATAAATTATCCATGTTATCCATTTTATTCATACTTTCATCATAGATCATTTTACATTAAAGGGAATGGTTTCTAAATCAACATACCTTTTCTCCCTTTGAATTCTCCTCCACCCCGGTATTTTTAATTTAATCTGAGCTCTGTAATTAATGTTTGGAGATTTAAAATAGGTACCTGACTAGGCTCTATTGAAGTTAGTAAAGCTCGTGTGTATTTTTTTATTTAACTTAAGTCAATATTTATTAATTCCCAACTTTTGCTTGTTGGGCTTAATATCACCTATGATGTTGACGTCCAGTTCTGAATGTTGACAACATAGGTTGGGGTTCTATCAGTAAAGTGGCCGTTTTTGAACAACTGCTCCAGATGATTATTGGTGGTAGTGGTAGACTGGTCTTTCCTGAAAAGGATGCTGCATTGTTGCATACCTTTTTCTACCTTGACATTGCCATTTTAAAAGGAGGGGTTCTCTGGAGTTATAAACATTGCAGATGTATGGGGATTGGTTCAGTGGTGGGATTCAAATTTTTTACTACCTACTCTGTTGGTGTGGCCAGTGGGGAAAGCCCTGCGTTGCACCCGAACTAGGACTACTTTATTTCAAAACTTGAATGGGTGGGGCCAGCTGGAATTTCTGCTACCTATTCTGGCCAACTGGGGCAAACCTGCTGAATCCCACCACTGAATTGGTTCCTTAAGTTGTCCTGTTATATAGAAGAAGGCTCATAACCATTTTTTGCATCTGTAACAATCTGCTTACTCCCAGGTAGTCTTCGGTAGTCCTCTGGCCTCCTGGCGGGATTGCTACTGATCCTGCTTCCCTGGCCCAGATCGGACCCAGCAGTTCAGAGATTTTTCTATCAGTGTGCCCATTCACTCCCGACCAAAATCTAGGTAGTGAGCAAAGGGTGCACGTGAAACTAGTTTAGATTCGGGTAACATGCGCCAAGTAATCACTCCAAGTCTCTTCATGTATTTTTAGAAATATAGTATATTGAAAGCATAGCAAGATTCAGGATACAGTCCAGCAAAAGCTTAGAAAGCATTTCAAAGCAGAAATAAAGCAAGCTGCATGTTCCAGGAATAGCCTATAGGCCTCCTTTTCTCCCAAGCATCTACATTTTGGCAAGCTTAAAAGCACAGCATTCTAGAGGGTGTCTCTGTGTCTGCCTGTGTGTGTGCGTGAGTCTCTGGGTTACATCTCTTCCCACAGGGACCACCTTTGGACCAATGATCTTACAGCAAGAAATGTCAATTACACATTAGGTTTCATTGTTTATATACCATTTTCTCTCTCCCTCTAAAATCGCCATATTGAATGGGAATAAAGAACAGGGTACACATCATTCATTCATTCATTCATTCATTCATTCATTCATTTATTTATTTATTTGTACTCCGCCCTCCTGGTGCAAGCACCACTCAAGGCGGCATCTAAACCTTACAGCATCTAAACCTTAACATTCCTGCTCTCGTTGTGGCAAAATTTGTCATGATTTGTGCACTGCTTTGTCTTTTCATTTGCCAGCCTGGTAGTGGTAAACCTGTTCGAAAGTGAGTAATTTTTCTTTAAATAGAGCCCTTGCAAATGGGTTTCAGAACAAGGTGTGCACTTCTGGAATGTCTTTTTTTCTGGAGAAACGTGTGTTTTTGTGTTTTTCTATGTTTTTTTATTTTCTTTGTCTCCTTCTGTCATACCGCTGAGTTTCATTAGTGAAACTAAAATGCTGGAATGTCAGTAAAAATTGGTTGAGAGAAACCCAACCTTATTATATATTTTGCAAATACAAATTCTGGCATGTGGTTATCAGAGGGAATAAAGGACACAGGCAGAAATGGGGAGAAATTTTAAAAAAAATTGGTTTGTTGATGTCAGCAGAAGCCAAGGTTGATGTGAAGTTATGTAAGTTGCAGATGGGAAAGAAAACTCATGCTTATGGTGAATTTTAGCCAAGAAAGCTTGGATGCTGAAAACAGCAAGTACAGTAGAACCTCGGATAACGTCCAAACTCCATTCCACAAGTTTGGACTTTATCCGATTTTGGACTTTATCCGAATCAAATGGGCGATGCTTCGGATAACATCCAAAAATGGACGTTATCCTAAGTTCCTATACCAAATACCTCGGATAATGTCGGTTTTTTAAAGCGGTTTTGGACTTTATGCGATACATCACGTGCGTATGAAAACCGCAACTTTATCTCAATCGGACTTTATCCGAATCGGACTTTATCCGAGGTACCACTGTACCTAACATTTGCATTTATGTATTCTGATTCATACATAACCCTATCCTATCATCTGGTATTTTCATATTTATGTGTTCTTTGAAATCCTGCTACAAATTATTTTATTTCAGAGAAGAATATGCCTGTTGCCACCTGAACTGAAATCAGTTGAATTGCAAGTGTGATGTTCACAAGCCTCAAAAGGAGCCTATTTCACTGCAGAAATGAGGAGGAAGGGGATAGGGGTCAAATGGGTGTGGAAGACAATTACACTTCTTTAATCTGAACAACCTAGGTTGTTTCAGGTGCACCCCTTCAGCTTTTGCAGTTGCTGAACTGAATTCATTCATGCACACATCAATGCATTTCATATTAGGAACGTTTCTGCCGAAGTGCAGCTAAGTATCTTATTATAATGTCTCCTTCTTGAATTACTGGTGTGATTTTCTAAACGGAAGTATTCTAAACTGAAAAATTTGTGGCTCCAACTGTTGGTTTATAGCCCCTGTTGAATTCACTGGCCAATTTGGTAGGATCTTTGGCTGTCCAATCAAGGTGTGGAAAAACTTGTAAAGAATTATATATGAGAAAGGCTGCACATGAGTGCTGCAGTTTTTGCTGTGTTAATGTGTATTGCTCCAATCACAAGCCCATTCTTTCTTTCTCAAAACAGCAGAGGGGGAAATGCAAAGGTGCCAGGCAGGGATCCGCCAGGGAAGGCACCTCCCCTGACGGATACCTGCCTCTCGCCCTGCCATTTCCCCACGCTGCTTTGCGGCACCCCTCAAAACAGTGTAGGGGAAAATGCACAGGCGGCAGCCAGCTATCCGCCAGGGAGAGCGCCTTCCCTGACAGACACCTGCCTCTTGCCCTGCCATTACCCCTCCGTTGTTTCGAGGACAGCCCTCAAGACAGCGGAGAGAGAAATGCAAAGGTGGATAGGGGAATGGCCCTCCCCTCAGCCAGGGGTAGCACCATAGGAAAACAGGCCAGTGCCACGGGTTGAGCCCCCCCACAAATAACCCCATCGATGACGGGCACCAATGCTAGTATAGGTAAAGATTGCCCTTGCTCAAAAGCCAGTTGTATCCGTCTCTAGGGTATGGTGCTCATCTCTGTTTATAGCCAAAGAATCAGTGCTGTCTGCATCTGGAGATGTTTCCATGGTCATGTAGGAGGCGTGAATAGATGCTGGAACACAAGGAAAGCTGTTACCTTTCTTGCCGACACGGTACCTATTTATCTACTTGCAATTTCTTGCTTTTGTATTGCTAGGTTGGCAGGAGCTGAGACATGGACGGAAGCTCACTGTGTCATATACACCACTTGGGTCTTGAACTGCTGATGTGATGATCTTCCAGTTGTCAAGTTCAGCATCTTAACCATTAAGCCACCATATTATTAGAGGTGGATAATTCTTTCTGGCATTCTGTGCTGTTTCTTCAAAAGTCACAGATGGTTTAATCCGAGAAGAGTATGATATTAGTCAAAGAGTGGATGCATATTTGATGTAGATGCTTTCACTGTTAGTTGCTACCTCTCTCCATATGCCACTGGATGCCTGCTACGTAATTGATTTTATTAATAGAGGTTCGCTTCGAAAATCCAGTAATGATTTTATACGACAGTACCTACCTGATTTGTATGATTTGAATTATATCATAGCAGGCTGGCACATTTACCTGGGTCCAAGGCTGTAATTCTTATCATTTCTGATATTGTACCCATTGGGTTCCTGATAGCTTTTGAAGAGTATTTTTTTTAAATGAACCTGAAGTTTCTGAGATGCTTGTTTGTTAGCAGGGTGTAGCTGTCACAAGTCCTTTAATGTGAGCTGAGTATCTTCCTTATAAGGTACTGATACATTTAATTCCCTAGTCCTCAATTTTAACATGGAATCTTCCTTATTTCAACACTACAAATTGCAGATTTAACATGAAAGATCTATGGACAGTGCCACTCGCCCTGAGGATCCCCATAGCTTTTACCTTGTCCCACAGTCACCTTGGAAATGTGTACATAACATCTGTTCAACAACAGAGCTCATCCCCATTCTATTCTATGAAATATATACTGTGTTTTGTTTTGGCTTTACAAGGAGCAAAGTCAAAGTAGAACCATTGCTCCATCTACTGGTACAAACAAAACATTGGCAAGTATTAGTTCCAAGAAAACATGACTGAAACCTGTTGTAAGCAGAAGGTAACCTATTGTGGCAATGAAGTGAATGTGCTGTTGTGTCATATGTCAAGATGCTCTCTTGCAGCCATTCTGTATGAAAAATAGGAGTCCTGCACTCTCATAAAAACCTGGTTGTGGTAAGTCCCATATGTGAGGGTTACAGAGTTTTTCACACTGCCATGTGATGTATAATTCAGTTGGTAATTTCTTTGGTTATGGGCCAGTTATTCCATTATGTCTTGGCGGAGGATTCTTCCATCACACATCTTCTTTGCTTATTCTTTTGTAGCATGCCGTAGCACCCAGAAGAAGTAGAATGGGGGAGTAACTATTTAAAATCAGCTAGTTTCTTGTACTTAATTCCTTTACCCCATAACTATGATTATAACTTAATAGAGGATAATGCCATTCTTTTGTAGTCTAATCACATCATTTTAGGGTTTTCTTTGATTATGGGAATGTGGCTTCACTATATGGCTAGAAGAGAGAATATTACAATTCTTTTTGCAATGCTGAAGATAGGGTAGATAAGAAGAGAGTATTTTTTCCAGCTTGTAACTGTTTTAAAGTAAGGAAGTAAAAACAATGCATTGTATTTACAGTTCTCGGGAGTGCTACTGATAGTACTTTATTAAAAAAACAACTATGAGCTTCAAATAGAAGTTGGTTGGAGAATGCAACAGAGGAAGTGGCTAGTTAGTGACAGGGTTTTTTGATCTGAGTTGGAAGCCTATACAGTACTGACTTTGAAAGCAGATCAGATTTTTCAAACAAGGAGAATCTAGCATTTTAAGCACTCTGCAGTATCACATCCCTAATAACCACAAAACATGATAGCGATTTATGATGGTTTTGTTGTTCAGTCGCACAGTTGAGTCCAGCCCTTTGTGACCCCATGGACCACAGCAAGCCAGGCTCCTTTGTTATCCACCATCTTCCAGAGTCTGCCCAGATCCACTCCCACTGCATCAACGATGCCATCTATCCATCTCATCTTCTGCCGCCCCCTTCTCCTTTTGTCTTTAATCTTTCCTGGCCTCAGGTTCTTCTCCAATGAATCCTCTCTTCTCATTTGGTAGCCAAAGTACTTGAGCTTCAGCTTCAGGAGTGCTAAATTATGATTCTATTGTTATCTCATGGACTAAATGGTGGGGCTGGTGGCACCACCTCTTGAAATGTTAGGGAGGAGAGCTCTGTTTATCAGGGAACAACTGGGTTCAGGGAGTCCCGCTCTAATCACTGAGCCATGGAACCTTTTGGTCCTGGAGTTGGTGAGCCCAAGAGCATCAAATGTGTGGATGGTTGTGAGAATCTACCAGTCCCAGTAACCCAATACCTTAGTCCAGGGGTGCCCAAACCTTTCAGACCGGTCATGTGGTTCAGGGGGCTGGTCACCATAGCCCAGGGCCTGGATCTGGCCCTGATGCCAATTCATCCAGCCTGCGAAGCCTTCGTCGCTCCCGGAAGTGGAAGTAAAATGTACCCCTAGTGGTGTGTTTTACTTCTGCTTCCGGGATCGATGAGGGCTTTGTGGGCCGGATGAATTGGTGTTGGGGGCTGGATATGGCCTACGGGCCGTAGTTTGAGCATCCTGCCTTAGTCTGACCTGACTGAGTAGTGCTTCCAGGTATTTCCAAAAAGAAAATTGGCGAAGATAAATGCTTTTACTCTCACTCCAGGCCTGCAAGGTAGAATTGTCACCATACCTACAAAACATACATGGTCAGGTGGTCAAGGCAAGACCTGATTTCAAGTACCACAAACTCTTAATTCAACGTCCAAACAATTGAATGGGGAAATGTTTATATTTGATTAAAAATGATGAAAAGGTAAAAAAAACACAGAAAGTATCAAACAGATACAAGAAGACATCAAAAATACGCTGGAACAAACAAACAATTAAAGTCGAAGGCAGGAGCAAAAAGAAGGTGGACTAAACTAGTAAGTGATACCTCATACAACGTCCAAACTTGGTTCCACAAGTTTGGACTTTATACGGATTTGGACTTCGTATGAGGCATGCAAAATCCTAGCTGCGATGCCTCATACAACGTCCAAATCCTTGCCGCGATGCCTCATACAATGTCGTTTCCATAGAGATACATTGTACTGTAACAGCACAGACTTCAGGGCAAAGTCAAGGAAACAGACAGGAAACTGACAGAACTTTAAGAAATCATTGTCTAAAGGCTAAAAACATTACAAAAACATTGTAATGATTGTCCAAGAACCTGAAGAATGCTGCAAAAATCCCAGGAATGCTTCTAAAAATTCTGATGATTTTTTTTAAAAAATTCAAAATTGCGCTCAAAACCACTCTTAAATACTCTTCGCCTTGTGCAAAACCACAAAGAGCAATGCACGCATGTGTCCTGCCTTTTTTTACTGCCCAGGCACAATGCAACCTGGGAAAACCCCCAATATCTCATACAAAGTCGCAACGACTTTGTATGAGGCAACTTTTTCCAAGGAATTAGGCGATGTTTTATGAATTCGATGTTGTACGAAGCGGACTTTGTATGAGGTATTACTGTACAGTAAAACCCCTACTTACACAAAAAGTCAGTTCTGTAGACTTGCTTAAATCGCTTTTTTATGTAACTCGAAGCAAACCCCTAGGAAAAAATATTTTTGTATGTAATTCGAAGCAAACCCATAGGAAAAATGATTTTTTAAATGTAAATCAAAGCAAACCCATAGGGAAATGAATTTTTACATAACTCAAAGCAAACCCATAGGAAATATGAATTTTTTATGTAACTCAAAGCAAACCCATAAGAAATCGTGTTACGTAAATTTATGTAAATCGGGACATTTATGGTTTTAGCACAAAATCATTATGTAAGTCAAATTTTATGTAACTCGGGGCATTAGTTAGTCGGGGTTTTACTGTACAGTACTTATACACTAGCGTAGCTTCAACTTGGTCCCAGAGCATGAAGTGCATCCTTTACAGCATAATACCGTAAGACAGCAAGCATCTCCTGAGGATAATTAAGCCAACTAAGGTAATTTCTGATCCCATTTTATACCTTAAGCTTCCTCTCCTGAACTCTTCCAGAGGGTCTTCCAATCAGGCTTTAAGTTCCCTTGAGCACTTCATAAGTACAAGTGCAGCATTTGCATCCTTCCATTTTTGAAGTGAACCCCCCACCTCTTTAACTAGATATCAGGGGGAAAACCCACCAGGACTTGAAATTCCTTCCCAGCCATAATAAACTGCAGGTGTCAGTTATTGGCAGATTTTGCCCCACTGACTCTCAGCCAGCTATTCTCAGGTATTGGCTACATGACCTGTTTTGCCAGAAGAGCACCAAATTCTAATTTATCCCAAATTTTCCTCTAATTCCTCAGTCTCTTTACACTGCTTCCTTGGCTGGTGAGCTGCCCACAAAATTGAGACCCGAGGATAGGACTACCATTTAAAAACATACAGCATATTGCCTACTGAAATATATAAGAGAGGCACATTTTAATTTCCTTCCATTGTAAATTGGGAAAGTCAAACACATTTACATTCTCCTCTTCCCTCCCAAGTACATTTTATTGTGTAACAAGGGTGAAAAAGGACATCATTTTTGTGTGAATAACATCTGAAATTGCAAATTGCCATCAAGATGGGAAGAAAAAATGTATTGCCCTTTCTTGTTTCTTACCATTTGCATTAATTCAGTGTCATGTTGTGCTCAGATGGCGCTTTTGCAGACTGGTGGTACATAATCCTTAATTAATACACAGCAATTAAATTTACTTTGAAAAATGCTGTATTTTGCTCGTTACAGGGCTTTCAGATCTGTTGCTTAAACAATTTGTGTGTAGTATTGAAACCTGTAAGAACAATGCCCTTAATGAAATTAGAGTTGATAGCATACAGCCTTTGTCTACTGCAATGAAATATGAAGTCTTTTCAACTTGACATAGGGATGTATTAAATGAAGAAGAAAAAGGGAAAAGTTGCAATAAAGAGGTGGTTGTTACCCAGCAAGGTGCTCTTCATCTGAAAAACTGTTCCCTCAGAACTGCTTTACAATGTAAGAACAAGCGCTCTAGAATTCAGCTAAACTGTTTACTCTGGTGTAAAACTGCTAAGTAATAACAGTACAGTCAATCCTCACATAACAACGCGTTCGGATAACATCATTTTAGCTTAACAATGCGTCGTTATGCACCACGAGTTCCCCCGCATAACGTTTTTAGTGTCATTGTCCGGACAACAACACTAAAATAACCGGACAACGATGCTAAAAACATTGTAATGCGAGAAACTCTATAGAAACCTGCATAACAACAAAAATCGCTTAGCAATGCTACTTGGGGAACCAAGTAACGTCATTATGCGAGGGTCTACTGTACAAGTTTTGTGTGGTCCAAGACCAAAAAACAACATGGTCTTCTGTGCTCATGATCAGAGTGTGTAAAAGTTCCTTTGTCTAGGATGAGGGTCCCCCCCCCTGCAGCCCGCTATGCCATTCCATGAGGCCCGTCGCCTTCTCCCCCACACCTGGAATTGGATGCATTTACGGATGTGTAGGCATGTGCCTGTGTATGTGCAAACACACATGAGACTGTCATAAAAATGGAAGTGGGCGCATTTACAACAGCTGTAAATGTGCCTTCTTCCATGGGTATGGTCTGGCCCGCTCAGCTGGCTGGGGGCGTAGTCAGGCCCATGGCACAAAAAGGTTGGCCATCCCTGGTCTAGGATTTCCTAGTCAACATGGCCATCAGTGAAGCCAACTATGACATTTTTGGAGAGGTGGCATAAAAGGAAGACATTTCCTAAAACAGGCTTTTCTTCAAATACACTTGGCTTGGAGAGCTTGAAGTCATCTTTCAAGATGATTTCTTCAACAGGAATATTACTGCAGAAGATAGTTCTTTGGTTCTATTTTCACAATTAATTACACTTGAATGGGACCTTCTGCTATTCACAGAGATGTATGAATTGGAAAAGAGGGAGCTGTGTTACTGACTCTGGCCATTATTCTGTCTGTCAGTTCTTCCAATTCTGGCAGGTAGCAGTCTCCAGAGTTTTGGGCAGATTTCTTTCTTGTCTAGTGTGGGGATGTTTGGTATTCTGTGGTGATTTCCCATCCAAGTTATAGAATGGGCCCAACTCTGCTAAGGTTCTGAAACCAGAGTAGCCTGGGTGTGTTTAAGGTGTCCCAAATGGTTTCTCATCCAAATACTTCTGGTATCCAACTCTACTTAGCTACAAGGAAGAGATTGGGCCTCGGATGAATGGAAGGATGAGTCAACCTTGGGCCTATCAGGATCAAGCTCACATTGTAAGAAGAGTTACTGCATCTTTCCTCTGAAAATAATGAAAAAAGGGGAGATTAGATATTGTTGTCATCGGCTACTATTCATATCAGAGCACAGTATACATATTTTCCTGGGAACAGGAAAAATGCCATTGGCATGAATTTGTTTAAGGTGGATCCCAGTTTGCCATGAAGTGACCCACACACTGTGATCACGGAGCCATCTCCTGCAGCACATATGAAATGAGACGTGCAGGATTTAACACAGGGACTACAATGGACTGCCACAACCTTGAGGCCTCTTCTGCCTCCATGACCATTGGGAATTAGAGTTCCTCCTCTGCTCATTTTGCCATTGGGACCAATATGATGGTTTCTAGTGGCATTTCCTCCACTGAGGGAGCCATCACTCCACCTAAAGGGGCTCATCCGCCCCTAGCCCTTGGTCCCTTTAGGGAGTCAGGTTATTTACTACCGCCCAACACTCAATATACATTACAGAGAACACATGAATGAGAAAGAATATTTCCAGCATATCCACAATGGAAATATATAGGAAATCAAGAGCTTGTTATGGGTAGTCTTTTTCTTGTCATGTTCTTGTTTTTGAGAATGAAAAAGTATAGATATTTCCTCTTTGCATGCTAGTGAGATATTTTGTAATGTTTTCAGTGACAGTTTATGCATTCTTGAGAATGTTTTTTGTGTTAATTGTGAATCACATGAAACTCTGATAACTGCTGCCAGGTTTTATGGACCACCAAGAAGCAATGGATAAGTTTTTTTGGATTTTGTTCAGTTAGCCCATCCTTCTGTCAGGGTCCAAGGTCTGGGCAGATAGCAGGTATCAGAAACTCCAGGACTCAAGACAACCAGGTGATAGGCTTAAACAGTAACTGTATCTCAGTCCAGAGTCCAAGTCCAAATGAAAACAGAGATGTAAGATTAATCCACGTGACAAAAATGTAGTCCAAATGAGCCAGAAGTCAGGTGACCAGGAGAACAGACACAGCAGAGAATCTTCAAGGGTGGGAGCAAAGCAAGGGCAGAATTCCAGGAGTAAGGATCCAGGCAAGACAATGCAACAGTCCATAGAAACAGGACAGGAAGTCTTCAGGATTAGGATCTTCTGTTGTAGGAATCAGGAACAAGGCAAGAAATCCAGGAGCCAAGCAACTGCATGGAAGGGTTGGGGCTATTTCATAGCTAGCCACTCAGGGTCTCCAGGTGGCGCTTAGGAAGGTCTTGAACCTTCCCCATGGCTCTCAGGTGGGGCTTAGCAGGTGTAGCAGGGTGAGGGTTCAGTCCTGCAGGATTTAGAGTAGCAGATGCAAATTCTGAAACCTATGCTTTGTGTGTTTGTTTGCATGTGTGCCTCTGCCATATTATTATGTGCTTTCCATCATATGAGCAGAAGACACCAGTTTTATTGACAGGCATTTCCTGCAAATTAAAGAACTTTTGTTAGAGAAAGTTCTTTGTCTCTTACTTGTTGTGAGGGTAACAACTCTTTCAATGGCTAGCATTTTCTTGATCAACTGTCTCAGCCCATTAAGACCCCAACCTTTTTTGCACCACAGACTGGTTTCATGCTAATCAATTTCCCCATGGACCAGTAAGTGGAGGAGCTCCACTGTAGCTCAAAAACAAGGAGGAGGAGCCCAGATGCCTGCAAGCTCCACCTTTTGACTTCGGCAATGAGGTATCACACTTCACACAGGTGGGGCGGAGCCCCGCCATAGTTAAGCAACATGGAAGAGGTACCTGGCCACCTGCCTGTCTGCTGTGTCTGAAGTCCCCCTCCCCCACCACAGCCTGGTTTGGGACAGCCCGTGGCCCAGTACTGGTCCACAGCCCAGTAGTTGGGGACCCTGTGTTAAGACATTCAGCCCAGCCTCTTCAAGAAAAAGGCAGTTTCCATTCCTCCTATACCTGTACTTCTTTAGTGTCTGTAGAACTTTGAAGATAACTGCATTAAAAAGCTACCTTACCATTTTTCTTGTAAGGTTGGGAAATGTTCTTGTTTCATACCTTTGAAGGGCTATCCATCTTGTAGGCACATGTGCCCCAATAACACTTCTCTCAGGTCACGAAAATACAGGTATTTAATTCAGCCTTTTCAGATGATACAGTAATCAAATACTTATTTGCTTTTGGTAACTTTTGAAAGCTCATTTTCATTAATTTAATCTACTTAGAAAGGGGCTGGGGTGGCTGGGATGAAGAATCAACTTTGTGTTTTGCTTTCAACGAGGCTGAAACCTCAATAGAATGTAACTCCAGGCTTTTTTATACATCACCATTGGGGTTTTTAAAGATTAGCCACTGTTCCTAGTCTTTGCCTTTTATCTGAAGCTTCCAACTTGCTTTGCACATTTTTGATCTTTGTAAATCCAGACATTATCTGCTTATTAGAAAGAAACAGGTGGATCAGGGTTTACAGACATTAAATGCAAGATCAAGGGAAAGCACACAGGATATATATGAAACTGATTTAAAAAAATAAAAATGGCAGTCTTTATCTTTGAAACTAAATTTTGAAATATGTTCTCCTGAAATAATTAGGTTGTCACAGCCCAAAGTTTAAGCATTTCAAAAGCAGGCTAAACCTTCTTTCCTGGGTTTTACAGGGTGTTTTGGAAGGGAACATTCACAAAGAGCCAGGCATATGTATCAGGGAAATGTACACCTAAAATTGCCTGTATTTAAACATTGTGAACAATCATGCTTTTTCAGTACAAAGTTGTGTACAAAAATGTGTATGTTAGAAAATGCATACAGTGCATGAGTGCATTGGTGGCTGAGAGAACATGCAAAATAAACACAAATCTTACTGCAGGGAAGGATTCTCACAACCCAGTATGAAAATGAAAGAGAATGGTGTGAAACTGAAAAGCTTGAAAAGAAGGAGACTGAGTGATTTTCTCATCCACATTAGATTTTAAGCTGAGTTTCCAAGCAAGGATTCATGCACATGTCCCAGTTCTTGCAAACCAACTGTTTGAACGCAAGAAAATGTAAGTAGATAAATAGATATTGCTTTGCTGGGAAAGGTAAAAGTGTTCCTGTGTGTAGTCATGCCTGTCACGTGACCATGGAAATGTCTGCAGATGCAGACAGTGCTGGCTCTTTGACTCACCGGGTTACACTGAGGTAAATGGGAATGCCATAAGATTGTTTTGCCACCTGGATAAAACACTCTTGACTTTTCTCAGCAAATATTAAGTTTCCCTCCCTTGAGAAAAGTGGCCCATTTAGTACACTTTTTATATTATTATTATTAATTCATACATTCTATAGTAAACTGTTGCCAGTCTGGCTAGTTTATCCTGCTATGATAATAGAGTAGACCATGTTGCCAGTGACTCAATGCCGATTGTCAGAAAGCTGTTGACTAACCTGACTTCCCTGAGGACTAATGGCTTGGGTGACGAAGTACACAGGAATGGGTGATCATCCAAAAGTGGATTAAATCCCATTTGAATACAGCTTGATGGAGGGCAGCAACTTCATCAATACTTGCCTGGGGCTGATGAGGACCTTGTGTGCCAAATGGGATCAAGATCAGAAAGTGATGGGTACGGGTGTCACACTGCGATACGGAAGGCAAATGGAAAGCTACTGCATTATGTTGTCCCCATGACAGTCTTCATCAATGGGAAAAACCACTTAGCAAAAAATAAAAAAATAATAAATAAAATGTATGATTCATCTCATAGGGAAAACCGCTATATGATGCATGCATTGTATAGCAATTGTTTCGTACAACAATGAGCCCCATGGAACGGATTAAAATCATTGTATGAGGTACTACTGTATATGTTTTGCTGTTTCCCTAAGACTGTGATGATGAATCTTGGCACTCCAGATGTTCTTGGACTTCAATTCCCAGAAGCCCAAGCCCCATGAATCCACACGAATGGGCTTGCTGCGATTCATCCGGCTCCCGGAAGCTGGAGTATAACGCGCCCATACGGGCACTTTTACTTCCGCATCCAGGAGCGTGGGGGGGGGGGCATGGGCCGGATGGATTGCAGCAAACCCATTTGTGTGGATTCATGGGGGCTTGGGCTTTTGGGAATTGAAGTCCAAGAACATCTAGAGTGTCAAGTGTTGCAGGAGGAAATCCTGATACCATGAAAATGCCCAGGCAGAGATACGGTCCAGCCGGCTGCCTGGGGAGAGCTCTCTCGATCCACCCCAACCAGTATTCTTTCATACCTGTCAAGTTTTGGATTTGAAAATAAGGGAAATTTCCTGGCAAATAAGGGATACTTGACAGCTATGCTTATCCTGTGCTGCCCTCCAATGGCGGCAATAGGGCATTGCAGTCTAATTAATAAGAGATGACGGTGGGAAAGAGGGTAAAATAAGGGGTTTTCACGGCCAATAAGGGATACTTGACAGCTATGGTATCTTTTATTGCCAAAATTCAGCAGCAGATAAGAATACAGGAACAATAGTGCATTCAGTGGAAAGGGAGCAAAATGGGTTGCATAGTGAACAATAGAGAGTATTCAGCCTTAGGTACATTCGGCATACATTGTTTCTAACATTAGGGTACCGTGTGAGAATCATGCAAGCTACAGTACGTGCCTGATTGGTTAGAGCAGCTAAGATAGCATCCTAGCCTTGTGAAACCTGCGTGATCAGTCTCTATAGCAGAAGCTTAGACCTTGATTACTGACATTCTTTCAGGGAAATATTGAAACATAGTAAAGGGATGCAGGACATCTCTTGGGGGGAACTTATAAGTTAAACAGGAGCGTGTGCACTCTCATGAACTCGGCTCATGGTTCATCCCTATCAGATTCCCCCCCCCCCCCCCCCCCCATATTCCAACAGCCAAGTTTCACCATCACGGTCCTAAGATTATGAGTGAGAAAGCTGTGGATGTGTGCATGCACATGTAAGTATGTTTGTGCATGCATGTGTTTTACATGGAGAGCATGTTTTCCTCCTTCTATCTCCCCTCTCAGCTATCTTGCTTTATACATAGTGGTTATTCTCTACAGTTTATGTGTACCTCTCTATATACTGGGCTATTCATTAGGAAAGCAGAATCTTTCCCTGTGCAAACTGCTTTGTCAGCAAAGACTGCCCTGAATTTATGGGGTCCAGTGCTGGAATAGCTCCCTGAGGATCAGCCTCCTCATGATTCTGTTTCTATAAATCGTAACATGACACAATGTGCTCATAAGTCCTGAATGAGGTATCTACGGAATGTGGGAGCTGCATTTTTCTTTTCTCTTGAGGCTGCAATTCTGATTTCTGGTTCTATGTGCATAAAAATAATTATGTGTGTGTGTGTGTGTGTGTGTGTGTGTGTGTGTGGACAAAGGGCCAGAGGGAACCCATTGTGTCTTGAATAAATGAAACTAAAACCTGCAGAGTCAGCATTCGAATGTCACTCACTCTGGAATTTAGAAAATGAACTGATGATGTCTGTAGTGGCTAAGATTGTGTGAGTGAGGTATCCTTGGTTAAAATCACAGATCAGCCATGCCTTAGTTAGAGCGTCCTTAGGAATGTGTCCTAAGATCACTTAAGACCTATCTGTGTCACCAAGCCTTTCAAGGCCTATAAGATCATTAAAACTGTGCAATGTTGACCCTGTACTCTTTAAAAATTAATATTACTTTCTTTTATTGTTGCTGATATTTTAAAAACTTGAATACTGTTATGGTTTTAAGATATTTGTATGCCATCTGGCTTTGTTTCTTGTGTTTTCTCTTCTGTTTCTATTGGCTATTACAGGATGATTGACAGACAGATAGACAGACAGCCCTCCTGTGTGGTGCTTGCACCAAAAGGGCGGGATGTAAATGTGAATGAATGAACAAACAAGTAAACAAACAAACAATGCCAGGGTCTCTTTGTCTTGTGTATGTTCTGTGGAATACATAGGAAAGTGTTGACTTTAGCTTTAAGGAGGTCCTCTTGAGATTTGCTCCTATGTTGTCCTTTCTGGCCACAGGAATATATTGTGGTGATGGTGAGCAACTAAGAGCTGTCATTTAAAATGCCTTACAGTGCAATGGTATTTCCAGTATATATTGTGTACCGTTGGATATCAAAATGTTGACTGTCATTGGGCATGAATAACCAAGGATAGATGTCAGTGCAGGTGTGTCCTTTTGAATGTCAAGGTCCTCAGCCACTGCCCAAGGGCCCAGAACACATTCCTAGCCATTACACTGCTGATGGCGATGGAGGCCCACCACCAATGTTTGGGATAATAAATACTGAAGGACACAACCCTCCTTCATTCTCAGTAGAAGCCTAGGGTAGATGTTTTCTCCTCTCTTCCGTGGTGCATTACTCTCTGCATCATTCTCAATCTATATTTACATCTCTCTTGTTAGGAGTATTCTTTCACTCCTCCTGTCTTAGTTACATATTTATTCCCCTGCTTTTTCCTTCTTGTCTGTGCTTATCTCCACAACCTTTACCTTTTCCTTTGTTTATACACTACTTAACTCTCAGGAGGTATGCAGCTATCACTTGGATTTCTTGGTAGAGGACCTCCGTGTGACAGAAGATGTCTTATCTTCACTCTACCTCCTTTTCCTCCTCTTTCTTCTCTTCCCTTATAATCTTTGGGTTACAAGGCATAGGATCCCTGGTAAACAGGGACAGTCCTAGGTAAACAACTTCCCCTGCTTTTTTTTTCATCTGCAAAACTGGCCTTGTGATAGTGCCTTTTAAAAATATAATATTTTGGTGTCTTTCATCAGTGAAAATAACCAAGGTCTCTCCAGGATCTCTGTCAGTTAATATTTCTGAATGGAATGATATCAAATTCCTCTTGTGACTAGTGGATGCATGTAGAAATGCATGCATGAACACTAAGCCACGGTGTAAGACACAGCCTATCATTTCCCCACACGGAGGAATTATCAGACATGAGAGCAATACTTGTCAAACAATGATTGTCATAGATAATTAACCGAAAAGAATATACTATATCTTTTAAAGCCATAATAAAGATAATAAATGAATTTGAGGGGGAGAAAAATACTAATTAGATTCCTTGACAAGAAATTTTAAAGCCCTGTGAGCCCCCTACCCCCACTCCAGCCTGACAATGTTTCTGTAACTAACGTAAAATGTTTCTACTATAATGTTTCAGGTAACAAGGACAGAAGGAAAACTCGCGTAGTACTGTACATCAAATTCTTAAATAAAGTATATCGGAGAGTAAATAAAACAGAACAGCAAAAAAAAAAAAATTTGTGCCACCTTAAAGACTAACTTCTGTATTTAACGGTGAACTTTCGTGGACCAAGCCCACTTCAACAGATTTCATCCATGAAAGCTCACAGTTAAATATAGGAGTTAAACACAGTTAAATACAGGAGTTAGTCTTTAAGGTGCCACAACATTTTTTTGCTGTTCTGTTTTATTTACTCTCAGATATGCTTGCACAGACTAATACGGCTACCACTTCAAACATTTTAAATAAAATCGATTCTTCTTTGGTGCTATTCTGTTAACTTCAGGGACATGAGCAGTTTTATACAAAAGACAATCCCTCCCCCCACCAAATATTTTCACCACTCTTGAGAATTTCAGGAAATTTTTTGTTGTCCTTACTTGGGAGGAAAAGAATGTCTCAGTTCCTTATTCTTCTGTATGAGAATGATACCGTCATAAAAGGTTTGGGTTTGGCTGTGATTATTTTAGTAAGATGAGGAGGAAAGTGACTTGTTTGCTTGCCACAAATATGGTCATTAGCAGTGGGCGCAGGTGTGGAGTATCAATGGTTAAGTGAGATCATTGAGAAACAAGGAATGGATAGGTTGAGGTAAAGGTCTCCCTCGCTTAAAAGCCAGTCGTCTCTGACTGGGGCGGGGGGCAGTACTCATCTTCATTTCCAGCCAAAGAGTCAGCAGCAAATGATTCTGTGTTCACGTGGCAGGCATGACTAGATGTCAAAACGCACAGAACGCTATTACCTCTCCCACCAAATCAGTACTTCTTTATCTACTTGCAATTTCTTTTTTTAGAACTGCTAGGTTGGCAAGAGCTGGGACAGATGACTGGAGCGCATTTAGTCGTGCATCACTTGGGTCCAACTGTACAAGGTAGAGTGTCGTACCTCGCAAGTGAGAGGTGCTTTGACTAAGAGCATGGGCCACCTGTGACTGAAGGGACAATGAAGGTCACACACTTTCCAAACAAAAAAAGAATCATTAAGGAAGTAAAGAGCAACCCTTCTACGACTACGTTGTGATGAATATTAAACAAGGAGAAAAAAAAATACGATTCCTTTCCATCTGGGGATAGATTAGAACTTTAAGCCATACTTTTCGGTATAGCAGTGTTTGATTTTGTGTTTCCATATTGTCAGGGCTGTTCTAAGAGTTAACACAAAAGAAGTGCTTTGACGACTTTAAAGTGCTTCGTAAATCCTAAACGGTTACTGCGCACAGTAAAAACCATCTTTTGAAACCGATGCAGTGCAGCGTGATATCAACAAAATGTTATGAACATAAAATCTATTTTATGAAAAAGGCTGATATACTGTATATTAAAAATTGGAAATGTACACCTGGGGAGACACTGTTACAACAGATTAAAAAATTGCATGGGGGTGTTGGTGGGCATTCTAGATTTGTTCAAATCCCTGCTTAACCGTGAAGCTCCCTCAGTTATCCTTGGGAAGCTGTGCTCTCACTGCTTGAGCCTCTCTCTAAGGACTTTTTTTTAATGAGCATCTTTAAGATGAGAATTGTAAAGCAGAGAACCGCCATAAAAATGACAAATAATTATGGGAAATTGAAATTTGAAAGGACCTATCATAAAGTTAATTTCTTCAGCGGGAAATAACAGACTCCAAAGCTTTTGGGTGATTATCGAGGCAATTTTCTGTTCAGCTACTGCACTTTGGGATAGATATTATTTATGTTTTTCCAGGAAGCCTACTCAACTCATAGCTTACTATACCAAAAAGTGCACAACACATTCATAGTTTGAAAAAGTGCAGCCATAAAATGGAAAGGATGTCATCCCAAAACAGGGCATAGATTTGGTTAAAAGTTGCACATGCTAATATGCAGGTGTAAATGCAAATGTAGAAATAATTGTTGTGGTTACGAGCCATCATATTGTTATTTTCTTATGGTAACCTGGTGACAGAGTGATATCCAAAATTCCAATCCTCAACAGCCCTGCTCATGCCTGTGGTTCCTTGAGGACAGGGATGGCCAAACTTTTTGCACCACAGGTTGGTCATGTGGTTAGGTGGGACGGCCATGTGGTTCCTCCCTCCATAAAGCATATCCGCAGCTGTCATAAATGCATTTTGCACATGCACAGGCGCGTTTTACTTCTGATTCTGGTAGCAGCATGTGTCAGATGATTTAGTGCGGTGGGCCAGATGCGGCTCACAACTCGTAGTTTGGCCACCCCTGCTTTAGGGAGTCTCTCCATCTCACCTTTGGTCTTTCTCTTTTCCTGCTGGCTTCTACCTTTCCCAGCACTATTCTCTTTTCCAGAAAAACTCGCCTTCTCATGATGTACCCAAAGTAGACTGCTTCAGCTTCATCATTTTTGCCTCCAGGGAAAGTTTTTGCTTGATTTTCTCTAGGATCCGTCCATCTGTCTGTCCATCCATCCTTCCTTCCATCCATCCAATTGCATTTCTATACTACCTATCTGACTTAAATGTCACTACAGGTGATGAAAATTATGTATAAAACTTACATAATATAAAAACGACCCTATAACCATCAAAACAGTGTATATTGATTCATATTTCTGGCAAAGCTCTCTTCCAGTTTTGTACTTTAAATGAGTCATCACCCCCCCCCCCCGTCAGCTTTTTCTATTGTTCAGCTGTCACACCTGTACATAGTTATTAGGAATAGAAAGATGTGAATGAGCTTTGTTTTACTCTCCAGACATCCTTGCACTTGATGGTCTTTTCTAATTCCTTCATTTCTTTCTTTCTGAGTATCAGTCATCTTTTGAGTTCTTGGATATAGTCTCCATTTGGTTTGATGATTGGACTAAGGCAGTGGTGGCAAACCAATGGCACGTGTGCCAGATGTGGCACTCGGAGCCCTCCCTGTGGACATCAAGCACATTGCAGTGTGCCAGATGTAAGTGAGCTAAGGTATTTTATCTTTAAAACTTGGAAGACATTGTCCACTCTGTCTTTAGTCAAGGTTACACAGATGTTCTGTCACAAGGCTTGGTAGATCCCTCACTTACTGCCATCCTTTCTATCTCACAGTTGCTTGGCAGACATAATGGCCAAAAAGTTAGATATCTTGTGTTGTCTTGTCAGACATTTCCTCACCTGTCAAGTAATTCATGTCTTACAAATTCCATGGGAAAGGTCTTTGTTTAGTCAGTGTGTACTTCTTCAAGCATAAGCATATTTCAATATCTTAACACAGAGACACTATTATATTATTTTAACCAATAAATAGGAAATGTAAAAATAAACTCCTCGCCACAACAATTTCTCTTCTGTGATTAGCCATACAGATGCCTTTTCAAATCTGGGATGTATTCCATTCCTCTCATACTGCTCCAAACAGATGGTTTCCTTTCTTCTTTTTCTGCTGTATCTGAATATGAATATTGGCAATCATCATGGCGATAAGCTATGAAGACTGTCCTGAGAATATAATGCAGTGGCCTTTCATCTGTCTTCCCCATTGCAACATGACCCCCGTACCACTGATCCAGTTCTGCGAGTCATTTTTTTAGTCCTGAGCCCATTTGGCACACAAAGTCCTCCTCAGCCCCAAACCAGTATTGATGAAGCTGCTGCCCTCCATCAAAATGGCATCCAGTGGGATTTAATCCATTTTGGGATCATCACCTTTTCCGGTGGACTTTGCCACCCAAAGCTGTTAGTCCTCAGGATGGTCAGGTTAATTAACCGCTACCTGACACCCGCCGTTTAGTCTCTGGCAGTATGATCTACTCTATTACCATAGCAGGATAACCTGGTCAGACTCTGCCTCTCCTTTGTGCAAAAGAAAAAAGATAAAAAAGAAGAAGAAGGAACCCATCTGTAATGCTTTCTGACCCATTATCTGCTCATCAATCCTGCTGGTGTTTAATGTCCCAGAAAGGCATCAAAAGTTTGAGATTATTTTGCTTTCGTGATTTCCATACAAAATAGATGGTTTTGCTTTGACTTGTTTGATTGTGACTTGTGCAGGTCTGCTTTAAACTAATGTTCTTAGACCAGTTGTGTCCCAGCACACTTTTTTTCTCTTTGAAAAGGTTTTGTTTGCACAAACATTTATTTTGAGGTAATAGCTACAGCATTCTTTTTAGGCTGCTTTTCACATTATGAAATGCATTGGTAAGCTTTCTGACCACAAATAGACTTGGAAAAAAGGAACTGGTAGCATCTGATGGATCAAATTATGACAGAAAGACAAAAGTCTCAGAGTGCACGGAAATGTAGATTTATTACACTTGATAACCTGGTTTAGTGGAACCTGGTTTTGTGGACCAAAAAAAGATATTCAATCTACACCACTGAAAACTGTTCCTGAAGAAAGCCATAAACTGTTGGTGCTGAAATGCATCTGGCAGGTTTTTAAATGTAATATACATGTCACAAATAAACTTGGAAACTAGAAGTTGAGAAGCGATAAAGTTGTTTTATTTTTATTTTTTGTTTCTTTGCAGAAAAATTTGAGTATAGAGGCTTAATTCCTATCAGAATCTGCCTTTTATCATACAGTATATTAGTTTGATGGATTTGGTTGTTGGTTGGATTTATTGACATTTGTGAAGTGTGACCCAGAGACAAACAAAAACTTGTAATTCTATTCTGCAGGGATCCGTTTCTAAATTTTATAGCATTTAGACTGCGGAGCTTGTTCAAGGTTCCTCTGTGTTTCTTATCTCTTTATACCTGTTGAGGTAGTATAAAGTGCAGTAGAGCAGCTGTCTCCAAACTTAGATTCTCTAATCATTGGCTATGCTGGCTTCTAACACTTAAAAGTCTAATCCTGATGATCCAGGTCGGAAACCATTGCCCATGGTTGGATCACAAGTTTCTTGCTTAGTCACTGAGTCAATCAGTCAGAATCCCTTATTTTTAAGATTACTTTATTTTATGTGTCTCCTTGAATCACACTGCAGTCTGGATTCCAATGACTCAAGGTATCTGAGCACTGGCAAATTTCCTTTCCCACCACTTGTGCTTCGGTTGGCATGGGGGTAGGTTTGTGGCACAGAAGGACAGATAGCTAGTTTTGGAAAGTAGTAGGAGGTGAAGGGCAAGGGAACATTCTAGAAGGGATGGGGATGGGCTGGAAACCTTTCTGGACAACATGTACCAATGTTAAGGAATTTCATCAGACCCAAGAACTGTACTGTAGGCACTCTGATCGGGTCTCTTGAATCATTTTATTCTCGCAACTATTGATCTATCAGCTAGAACTGTCTGCAATTCGATGACCAAACTATTTGTTGTGGTAGTGAAAGTCAAGTGTTATTTCAAGAGTCTGTTTCCAATTGTCTGTTAAACCATGCATATTTCCTTCTCCTTCCCTCCATAATTTCCCCTCTTATGGCACATAAAGGACTTTATGACTCATATGCTGGGATGGGAAAAGTTGGCCATTGTCACTTTTTGCATTTAATTTTTTGAATCTCAAGTTTTTACAATTCTGAACATGTTTCTCTGTTTGTTTTATTGCCATGTTCTTTTCATTCCAATTATGAAGAAGGTGGTACAGTTTGGAACCATCCGATAAAAAGCAAGCTGGAACTAAATTCACCCTGTCCCTAATTCAAGTTTGTTCCAGATGTATAATTCTGTAAGGTATTCTCATAAGTATAAAATTTAAAACTGAATATGTAGCATTTTCGTATTCTGAGTTACATACTGTAGTTGCTAAAACAAATTGCTACTTCTTTGCCCATACAGATTTAACTATCGGCCGATCCTGGCCAAGGATAACAGGTCCTGATGGGGGACTCAGGATCTAGGCGTTCAATTATCGTTTCCCGGTTGCCAATATTCCGGAGAAGTATTAGCCGAAAACGCGAATCCCTTCCATCATCACCGACTTCAAACAATACTGTTGGCGTGCATAGCTCTTCACCCTCCAGCACGAACTCTAGCTCAGGGAGCACGGGCAAACGCCGGAGCCTCTTCCGCACACCTTCCATTAGCTTCCACCACAAAAAGGGGAGTGAACAGAAAGCGGAGTCTCCAAGCCAAAATGTGGGCATCTTAAATGGTGCTCAGTCCAGTCACAGCAACGCATTGCCAAAGCCCAGTTTGGAGGAGCATGTGAAGAGCAGAGGGAGGCATTCTGTAGGCTTTGGGAGTTCTCGGAGCAAGAAGATAACAAGGTCTTTGACAGAGGACTTTGAAAAGGGGAGGGAGCCTTCAGGCAATAAGAATGTCTTCATCAATTGCATACGGTCCGGGAAGAATGAAAGTGATGACTCTGGCTTTACAGAAGACCTGAGTAGGTCCTCCTCTGTTAAACGCTCCTCAAGGAAACTCCTCCCTAAATCATTCTCAACACATTACCGGTTTTCAAAGACAGTCGTCCAAAGTCAGCCAGTTTGCAGTGGGCAGCCATCTTCTTGCTCGTTGGAAATTAAACCCATCATTGACAATGAATCTGCATCCACAACGTCATCTCCTTCATGTTCTGCTGAGGTGATAGAATGTATAGGTAGCTCTTCGCAATCGCCGATGCTTTCCACTGACCTCACCACAGTGCAGACGCCTTCTGAGTTTCATGCATTGACTGAAGATTCTGTCTCAGAGGTGGATGGGCTACCCAACTGTGGAAATTTGCACCCAGAAACTTTCACCCATAATGGTTCTACCTCTCAAACCTTCCTCAATCCTGTTACTGCTGCTCCTGTTCTTTCGAGGAAAACTGACCGTGCGGAACGTGGTTCCCACTGTGTTTTTACATCTCCCGAAAGTCACCGGATTCGACGCACATTGCTTAATGAAGCTAGTACTGTACCTGAAAGCCTTGATCCAAACAGAAACTGTACAAAAGTATTACAAGAACATCCTGCTAAACAGAACAGACACCAACAGGACATAAACTCAGGAGCTGAAGCACAATTAAAACCTTTTGTCTTAAAACAGAGAGAAACAACTGAACATTCTCCAAATGCACATGGATCGCATAGACGCCAAGAAGAAATAAAAGCCTCTGAATACTTTAGAGAAACCATTCCAGTAACTGAATCTATGACCATCCCTTTGTCTTCTGATTCTCAGTCTTTTCAAACACAACAGGGATATGAAATGAACCATGCAAAGGGTATGTATGGTTAACTGCTGTTGTCTTTCAGAAATGTTATTTTTTTAATAAATGTGTGCCCATTTCTGAGTTTGTGCAGGTGGCATATAACTGGGACTATGGGGAGTTTAATTAGAATGATGTAATGATACTATCGTTTAGCGCTTGGCAATGTTTGGGCTTAGGTTGTTGAGGAAATAGTTTTGCAAACAACTGGTGGTCTGTTTCTAGAAAGAGAGGTCAGAGTGTTGAAAAGATGCAAAGCAATTCATGTATGGGTATAGGGAGGTTGTTTTACAGCACATCTTAACTCTGGGCACAGTCAAATAATCAACACTGTAGTCTAATGAGAAAAAAAAATACCCCACCAAAATAATTTGAAGAGTCCTGGTGGCACAGTGGTTAAACTGCTGTCCTGCAACCAAAAGGTTGTGAGTTTGAACCTGACCAAGGATCAAGGTTGACTCAGCTTCCATCCTTTTGAGGTCGGTAAAATGAGTACCCAGCATGTTGGGGGCAAAATGCTAATTAACTTGTGAACCACCCAGAAAGTGCACTAAGTGCTATGGGGCGGTATAGAAGTGTGATTGCATTGCATTTTACCTAAGGGCTCATATTCAACATTTAGACCTAAAATGACAGACAAAGACGAAGGTATATGTCATAAGGAAAACACTAGGCAAAACAAATATAACCCTGTAAGGGGTTTATTTATTTTTCTCCTTGATTTCATAAAAATATTTATCTTTGATATAATATTATCAAGCAGCTGCGGCAGTATAATAATTTGCTCCCCTCTTTTCTCCTTAAATCTAACATTTATAACACCTAGCATATTTCATGTTGGAGCTGATAATTAATGTTCCTATTTTAGTGTTTTCCTAGCATCCAAGCTCAGAGCATCTTAACAGGTAGACCATTACCCCGCCTCCTCTATATCTCTGCATACTTCATTTTGTTTGTTTTTTGGTTCGGTACATATTTATCCCACCTTTTCTCAATCCTCCATACATCATCATCATCATCATCATCATTATTATTATTATATTTCAACTTGTATGCCGCCCCACTTGCAATGCGACTCTGGGCGGCTAACAAAGAGAAAGAGGATCACAAATTACAGTTACAAAGTATCACATTAACACAATAAATTTTTTCCCCAAGAGCAATAGGATTCCAAGACAGTCTAAAATAAAAGCAGTTAATCAGCCTTGGACTTGTCTAGCTTTGACAATTTGGCTGCATCACTGAAGGGAGAAAAGGGGTTTTGTGATCTGAACTAAACAGTTTCTTTTGCATTCTTAGAAGGCTTTGTATACAATATGCGATTGACCAGTTCATAATAACCCTTGGGAATTTATTAGTGGCTCACCATGTGCCTTTTGAGCATGTCCCAACAACTGGGGCAGAAAGAGATGTTAGAGACAGCTTGCCATTAGAGCTAAAAGCGTGTTAGAGCTGAAGAAACTGTGATTCAGGACTACTGTGGTGTTGAAAAAACAGACTTCAAAAGAATCCTGTGGTTGAGTCCTAAGGCTAGTCACAAAACAAAGAAAGCTAATTTGCAGAATCCCAGAGGTGAGAAAACTTCCTGCTGGGACGTTCACATGTTCAGCATCTAAAGATTTTCCAATTTTATTAATCTTTTATCTACATCAGGAGCTCTCAACCTTTTTAAGCCGGGGGCCGGGTCACGCACCCTCAGACAGCTTTGGGGGCTGGATGGCCATTTTGCCCTTCCTCCACCACATGGCACTTCCTGGTGTGGTGGAGGCGGTGGGGACCACATGAAATAGCACGGAGGACCACAGGCCACAGGTTGAGAATCCATAATCTACAGCTTCCCTTTCCTTGCGTTCAGGTGTTCTTAATGCTTTTCTCTGAACATTCTGCAAGGAGCCCAACCAAAACTAGTCAAATGGATATTTTCCAAACCTCCTAGGTGTTCATGAATGTCTTATACATCAAAGGTGTTGACTGCATTCCCCTCCCCCCCTCTCTCCATAGTGAATCTTGCCAGCAGTTTTAGCCCATATCGAGAAGGAAGATTCATGGAAAAACGCCTGAGATCTTCTTCAGAAGGCACTGCTGGGAGTAGCCGGATGATCTTAAAACCAAAGGATGGTAACCCAGAAGAAATGAGTAGTCTGAGAAAGCAAAGAACGAGTTCCTCCTCATCTAAAATGAACAGCATGGTGAGTTTGCCAGACCTTTACATGTCGAGGCATGTACTTCATGCTACCATTGTTACCTTTCCTCCAATAAATGAAAAAGTGTTCACGGCTTCTAAAGAGTGGTACACCAAGGGATGCCGTGATGTCATAGTGTCAAATTAAATTTTTGAAAGTCTGATAAACAATGTATTTCAGGATGAGCCAGGCAGAAGGATGTTTTTGGGGTGGGGTGGGGTGATTATTGGGTTAGAGTGCAAAAGTGTTGCACAGCTATGGACTTGGCCTTGAGCACACATGCTCTCTGTTTGGCCCAGTTTAAACATCTGTATGTGCAGAGGGGCAACAGTATGTGATGAAGAACATAGCTTAATGGTGATGCAGATGTTTTAAAGACAGGAAAGTCTCAGTTTGCATGAATTAGCTGTAATCTGAAAAGGGATGAAGTTTGTTGGGGCCTGGGGATAAATTCCTTCTCCCATCTACTTTCTGTGCCCTCCTGTGCAAAAAAAAAAAACAAAAAAAAAACAAAAAACAAAACAAAACAAAAAACTCAACAATTAAAAAAACGGTAAGAGCCCAAAATTCATCCTTTTCTTCTGTTGACAAGGTAAGGTGCAATGGGTGTGGGATGCACCTTGTACTCAAAGGTGGCTAATGCTTCCTGGAGACGTTCAGGAATGTAGTTTTTTTTAAAAAAGCCCTCCAAAAACAAGGTAGCTGTGGTAGGCATTGTAATCCTGGGATGTGGCACATATGTGACAAGTACTTGAGCTGGCAAGATCTTAGGACAGGGGTTCTCAACCTATGGCCAGTGGGTTGGATCAGGCCCATGGCATCATTTCATCCGGCCCGCACTCCCTCCGTCTCCCTTTTCCCCTCTGCCTTGCTTGGCATGTCCCTAATGCGGTTCCATAGCAGGGCGGAAGAAGGCATATAACATTTGCCCTGCTATGGATCAGCATTAGGGACACGCCAAGCCAGGAAGAGGGGAAAAGGGTAGAAACAATGGAAGTGGCAGTAGCAGATGCACTAGCTACCTGTGTCCTTCCTGGGTGCCACTCTGGCCGAGCACAGGCAACAACAGGCAGGACCCCTCGTTCACCTACGGCAGGCTGGTAACCAGGGAAGTGGAGGCATTGGTGTGTGTGTGTGTGTGTGGAATGTGGGAGTGTGTGTGTGTGGGGGGGGGAGTGTTTGCGGGCTGGTCTGGTGGCATATGTGTGAGAGTGATGACAACATCAGTGTGGCCCCAAAGCAGTCTGGGTGTGTGTGATCCAGCTCCTGGCTTAAAAAGGTTGAGAACCCCTGTCTTAGGAGGCCTGTCTGACACCCTAGAAAGCTGTTCTTAGCTAGGGGAGACAGTGTACAGTCTGAAGATGGATGTCAGTGAGCCAACCAAAATATGTTCTGCTGTAACAAAACAGAATTTCTCATGTTTTTGGCATGCCACCATGACTATCCTGATGGAAGCCTTAGAGTGAAAGGAAGGCACTTACTCTCTTTTCTGAACAAAAAGGAATGTCTTGTGGCTGGAGAGGCCTGTGTGTGACCTTCTCAGCACTCTTTGAGTGAAATTCCCATCAGCCCCAGCCAACATGTGAAAGCATAAGGGATAATGAGAGCTGCAGTCCAACAACATTTGGAGGCTAAACATTTCACAGCTCTAGTCCATGGTGAAATATCACTACTGGATATATACTGTCTAAAGCTCGAACTCTGATTTAGTTATGTCTGTCTCCAGAGTTTTCAGGATCAAACAATTAGATGTCTTTAGATGTCATTAATTTTGTGCACTCCAACACCAATAACTTGCAACAATTTGTTGTTCCTGGAAAACCACCCCTCACACCCGTTGCTCAGAGGGTTGCAGCTAAGCTTTCTAATGGGCTGACTTATGTTAAGGTAAATTACACTTAAAGTAGGGCCATTTGAATCAAATTGAACTTTTGAAGGAGTTAACTCACAAAATCACCATTGATTCATTGAGCCTCATTGATTCAGTGGGGATTTTGTGAGTCAACTCCTCAACTGCAGTAAATCCAGTTTGCTACACTAAGTAATGGCATTTCAGCCAATGCGTTATAGTAGGCCTTCATAATATATGACATGCCAGCTTCCTAGTCATTTTGGTTATCTTTTACTATACTTCTTTCTTTACATTATCCTTTTTGAGATGTGGTGACTATATCATAATAATACTGGTATGTGACTGCCACAACCAGGAAAATCGATCTCAAATTGCTTTGCACTTCTCTAATTCTACTAGTCAGGTATCCAGAAGTAAGTGATGGAGATTAGATCTGTGTCAGGTAAGAGTGTACTGGATAGAACTTTTTGAGATGTTTCCACTCACCTGCTCGCTTCATCTTTCACAAATTAAGGGTGCCTTTGGTCAAAGGTGGTCTAACGAGGCAGTGTTGCCCATCTCTTGTCAACGATGTTAGGCTGGGACTAAAACTAACCAAAACGTCCTCTGCCGGATCCCTTGGACAAGGTGAAAGGAAGGCACACGTCATGATCTGACTAGCCAGCGGTTGACATGACATCCAAATGGATAAAAAAACCCAAACGTATGCAGATGGACTTGATTTCTCAAGTCCATTTGCATGGGCAGAATGTCATCACGGAGATGTCTATGAATGCACAGACTCTATGCAGAATAATGACTCCAAGGTGTCCATGGTTTGTCAAAGGGATCTCTGAATGCTGTAGTTTGCCCACCGCATACCAAGTTCCAAATCCAGTAGCTGAGGGCAAGTCTGTTGTTCCATGCGGTTTTTCTGTATGATACCTCATACAACGTCCAAACTTGGTTCCACAAGTTTGGACTTTATACGGATTTGGACTTTGTATGAGGCATGCAAAATCCTAGCCATGATGCCTCATACAACGTCCAAATCCTTGCTGTGATGCCTCATACAACGTCGTTTCCATAGAGATACATTGTACTGTAACAGCACAGACTTCAGGGCAAAGTCAAGGAAACAGGCAGGAAACTGACAGAACTTTAAGAAATCATTGTCTAAAGGCTAAAAACATTACAAAGACATGTCAAACAACCCTGATTGTCCAAGAACCTGAAGAATGCTGCAAAAATCCCAGGAATGCTTCTAAAAATTCTGATGAAAAAATTCAAAAAAAAAATCCAAAGCCGTGCTCAAAACCACTCCTAAACACTCTTCGCCTCATGCAAAACCCACAAGAGCAATGCACGCATGTGTCCTGCCTTTTATACTGCCCAGGCACAATGCAACCTGGGAAAGCCCAAATGCCTCATACAAAGTTGCATGACTTTGTATGAGGCAACTTTTTTCAAGGAATTAGGCGATGTTGTATGAATCCGATGTTGTATGAAGCGGACTTTGTATGAGGTATTACTGTATTGTTGAGTTTTTGTTGTTCAGTTGCACAGTCGATTCGGACCCTTTGCAACCCTATGGACCACTGCCCGCCAGACACCTCTGTCCTCCACCATCCTCCTCAAACCACCCAGCTCTGTGCCCATTTTTTTCTTGCCCTCCACCTTTCCCAGCATCAAGGCCCTCTCAAAGTGAATCTTCTCCTCTAATTTGATTTCCAAAGTACTTTAGCTTCATCTTTACTATTTGACCTTCTAAGGAGCAGTTAGAGTTGATTTCTTCTAAGATAGACCTATTTGTTCTCCTCGCGGTTCCGGGGACTCTCAAAACTTTGTTGAGTACAAAGCTATATTTAAGAGCCCATTAGATGCTGAAGAATTGCAACTCCACACATATCATGAGTCCCCACCCTCTGTTTTTAAGCATTTACTTAAAATAAGTGGGGAAACTTAAGTTTTTAAAATAAAAATACACTTGAAAATTGTAACAAAGTTAAAAGAAATAAGGCTGCACAATTTAATCATCCCTCACTGGTGTTTGGTTGTTGTCCTGAAGAGGGCAGCATTGCATTTTTTTTATTACTCAAGCTTCTAGCGCCAAGCATAACAGCTCTCCTTATCTAAGATCTCTGGAAGAAGGTGTATTGTGTAAAGGCAGCTTTGGAGTAGGATGCCCTTCAGCTACAAAAGAAAGGGACCCCTTTAAGATCCATGTTGTTTTCTTCTTGTCACAGAGAATAAATGATGGCTTCCCTTTGCCTTGAGTGGCTAGGGAATATCTGGATCTTGAAAGACTGATAAGGCAGCAGGTTTTATGTTAAGTTAAAGAGCAAAAGGGACAAGTTAGGGTCAAAAATAAAGCCGTTTCTAGGTAACCATGTCAGCTGAGCCCCCTATCCTTCAGCTAATGGATCAATGAATTCCTTCAGGGATGTCAGGCCTTTAGAATGTGACTGTGATGAAACCCCTGAATGGCAATTCTGGGCATTTGAAAATGCATCCATGCAACATTAAAACACCATTGGGCTCTTCAGCCCTCATTGCAGGAGATACAATTTCATTTGATTCCTTGTGTGGATGAAGTTATAACTCATTTGCAAGAAAGGATCATGTGTGCCATTAAACATCTTCTCCGGTTATTAAATCTGATAATAATTATTGTGTGCCTTCTACTCAGTTCTGTGTGATGGTGATGTTTTCAACAGTTTGCTAGGTTGTGAATACGTGGAAGTGGTTTACTACTCTCTTCTTTTGGAGGCACCTTAGGTTGGCTTTTCTCCTAGGAGGCACACTGGAAAATTGAATCCCTAACCTCTGGCTCTACAGCTGGATACCTAAACCACTCAGCTATTACTTGCTTCTCTCTGTGTCTTTTGTTATATGACTAGCAAAGGATATCCATTTCGCTGGGTAGTGGATACTTACCTGTGCTCTGAGTGGCGGCCGCCTGCCTGGCACCTTCCCTTGGGCGGAAAGCAGCCTGCCGTGCGGGCCGCATTAGCGTTCCCCTTCCTTCTCGGTGAGGAGGCAGGGAGGGGAGTCGAGGCAGACTTGACCGGTGCTCTCCCCCTCCCTCCCGGCGCCTCGGTGTGGAGGCAGGAAGGTGGGGGCAAGGCGGATTCAACCCATGCTCTTCCCCATTCCCCTCCTCCCTCCTGGCGCCTCGGTAAGGAGGCAGGGATGGGGGAGAGGCGGACTCATCCAGCACCCACTCCCTCTTGGTGAGGAGGCAGTGTGTGTGTGTGTGGTGGAGTCGACCGGCACCCCCCTCTCGGTGTGGAAGCAGGGAGGTGGGTCAAGGCGGACTTGGCCAGCGCTCCTCCTCCTTCCTCCTGGAGCCTAGGGGGAATTGCGGCGCTACTTGGGAGGTTGGGCGGGCGACCGCGTCGGGAGTTGCACAGCGACCATGGCCGTGGCTGCATCTGCCCGGTGGTGAAGCGTGCGTGCTCGCGCGTGCTTGCTCACCAGCAATTTTATGAGGCGCGAGGTTGGGACGTCTGAGGATCGTCGCCACCATCGCTTTCCTCGGCGCTCCCCTCGCCGTGTGTGGATGGCCCCCCACCTCGTACGCACAGCCATTTTGGCCGATTTTGTGGGGCGTAGGCCCCACCCGTGGCCTCCGGACTCTTGCGGGGCTGATGTCCAGGACACAAGGTAGGTGTGTGCTGAGTATTACTGGATAGGCTACAGGGGTGTGGCCACGCCTGCTGGACACGAATGGTTGTGCCTTTCCTTTATAGGTATAGATAGATGAAATTTGGGAAGTTTCTTTTCTTTGTTACTTGTGATTCTATGTCTAAGTTTGAATGAAACCTAATAGCAATTAAATCCACCTTCCAGATTCTCTAAAAGTATTCTCACCACCAGTGATGTCAGTGGTTTTTTAAAAACATAATTTTGAGTGACATCTGTTTCTTTTCAAAAATTATCTGATCTGTTTTTACTTGGTTGTCTCAAGTGACTAAGATGCTGACTGGAAGGTAGCTGGCCAGCAGTTCGATTCCCGAGTAATGCAGGACAGAGTGAGCTCCCGTGTCTGTCCCAACTCCTGCCAACATAGCAGTTCAAAAGCAAGAAATTGCAAGTAGATAAATAGGGATCACTTCAGTGGGAAGGTAAACAGCATATCCGTGGGCTCCAGTGTCTAGTCATGCCTGCCACATGACCATGGAAATATTAGCAAAAGCAGACAGCGCTGACTTTTCGGCTATGAAACAGAGATGAGCACTGAACCCTAGAGTCGGATACGACTGGCTTTCGAGCAAGGGTGACCTTTTCCTTTACCTGTAATTAACAATGCTTTCCCACAAGGTGGCACTGTTACTTTTTAAGAGAAGACAGCCCTGTGG